>CM059442.1:40807226-41206760 GCA_030390025.1 Squalus acanthias | reverse complement strand
GGGGGGGATTAGTTGGTGAGGGGGGGATTAGTTGGTGAGGGGGGGATTAGTTGGTGAGGGGGGATTAGTTGGTGAGGGGGGGGATTAGTTGGTGAGGGGGGGATTAGTTGGTGAGGGGGGGGATTAGTTGGTGAGGGGGGGATTAGTTGGTGAGGGGGGGGATTAGTTGGTGAGGGGGGGATTAGTTGGTGAGGGGGGGGATAGTTGGTGAGGTGGGTTCGTTGGTGCTTGTTGGGAGCAGGTCTCTTAATATTGTGTCCAGTTTTGAAGTGCAGCAAAAGCTTTGTCAAAGTTAGGTTTTAAGGAGCTACTTGAAGGAGAAGAGAGAGGTAGAGAGGCGGAGAGGCTTCGGGAGGGAATTCCAGAGCTTTGGGTCTTGACAGCTGAAGGCACGGCCGTCAATGGTGGAGCGATTGAAATAAGGGATGCGCAAGAGGCCAGAATTGGAGGAATGCAGCGATCTCGGAGGGTTGTAGTGCTGAAGGAGGTCACAGAGATAGGGAAGGGAGAGGCCATGGAGGGATTTGAACACAAGGATGAGAATTTTAAAATTGAGGCGTTACCCAACCGGGAGCCAATGTCGGTCAGCGAGTACAGGGGTGATGGGTGAACGGGACTTGGTGTGAATTCGGATACGGGCAGCAGAGTTTTAGATGACACCTGCAATTTAAAATTCTCATCCATGCTTTTAAATCCATTAATGGCCTCGCCCCTCCTTATGGCGATCACCTCTTCCAGTCCTACAACACACTAAACTCCCCCTTACTCTCACTTCTTGTGCATTATCCCCACCCCTTCAACGCACCATTGGCAACTATACCTTCAGCCATCTAGGCCCCATGTTCTGGAATTCCCTCTCTACACCCCTCTGCTTCTCTACCTTCCTCTTCACTTTTAAGATCCTCCTTAAAAGCTACCTATTTTGGTCATCTCCTACTCTCCCCTTCTTTGGCTTGGCATCCAGTTTTTGATTCTGATCTGTGAAGTGCTTTGAGGCATTTTTCTACATTAAAGGTGCTTTATGAGTGCGTGTTGTTGTTGTTGTTGTTATGATCCAGTGCAGGGGTCGCAAAATTCCATTTCTATGGCGTCCGCTCAGCAGAGTCTGAGATAAACTTCGAGTTCCATATTAGATAAGTCACATCAGCAGGTTAGTTCACTAAACAGAATGCACTGTTCCATCCGAGAACGGAAACATATTTTTACAAATGATCTGATTCCCCAATGTTTAACACTGCATGAAGTAAACAGAATATACAAGTAAATGAAATGTATCCAGCTAACTGTCTCAAAGATTTATATCTAGCAGATAGGCAATCCAGCATTTGCGCCTTCCTGATCCAGTGTAAAGAATTAGTAAGGACAGGCAGTGTGCATGTTTCTTTACAGATACTGCCTGATGTGCTGAGTGTTTCCAGATTTTCTGGTTTTGTTCAGTATTCCAGCAGCTACAGTATTTTGTGTTCCGTTAGATGGTGTGCTGCCCGTATCCTAACTCGCACCAAGTGCCATTCACCTATCACCCCTGTGCTCACCGACCGACATTGGCTCCCGGTCCGGCAATGCCTCGATTTTAAAATTCTCATCCTTGCTTTCAAATCCCTCCATGGACTCTCCCCTCCCGATCTCTGTAATCTCCGCCAACCCACCGAGATTTCTGCGCTCCTCCAATTCTGGCCTCTTGCCTAACCCTGATTTTCATTCGATCCACCATTGACGGCCGTGCCTTCAGCTGCTGAGGCCCTAAGGTCTGGAATTCCCTCCCTAAACCTCTCCGCCTCTCTACCTCTCTCTCCTCCTTTATGACACTCCTTAAAACCCATCTCTGACCAAGCTTTTGGTCACTTGTCCTAATATCTCCTTAGGTATCAAACAAATTTTGTTTGATAACGCTTCTGTGAAATACCCTGGGACGTTTTACTACGTTAAAGCCGCTATATAATTGCAAGTTGCTGTTGTTGCTGTTTCCAGCATTTTCTGTTTTTGTTTCAGCTATCCAGTGACTGCAGTGCTCTGTTTTCCGCTAGATGGTGTGCTTGTCACCTAAGGCTGGTATTCAGATTTCCACCGATCAGGGTGCCACAGTTCCAGGCCTACCTGATTAAAATGTTTTTTTTAGTGAGACACAACTTGAACATAAGAACATAAGAAATAGGAGGAGGAGTCCATACGGCCCCTCGAGCCTGCTCCGCCATTCAATAAGATCATAGCTGACCTTCTACCTCAACTCCACTTTCCCGTCCTATCCTCATATTTTTAGTGCCCAAAAATCTATCGCTCTCAGTCTTGAATATACTCCACGGCTGAGCATCCACAGCCATCTGGGGTAAAGAATTCCAAAGATTCACAACCCTCTGAGTGAAAAAAATTCTCCTCATCTCAGTCCCAAATGGGCAACTCTTTAACCTGAGACGATGACCCCTAGTTCTGGAACAGAAAGATGTCACCATTGCAGTTTACCATTCAAATTCATTTGCGATAACACAACGGTAACGGCTGAGAATACACACGTTGCATTTTCCGACAGAACAATCTTTCTGCAAAAAAAGTTAATTTGCTGCAAAATTGTAGAGCAATATTGAAATAATCCCAGCAGGAAATAATAAATGCAGGTTATTCTGCGCCTGTGAGTTAAAAATGGTTTGCCGCTGAGGGGAAGAAGCATATCTGGTGCAAAAACAAATCGAGATCTTACAACCTATTAAGTAACACTGGTCAATTTGCTGCAAGAAGCTGTTTTTTATCATAAATCACTGTAAAATAGGTCGGTCACACTGCAGTTCTGCAATGAGTTTAATTGCTTTGCCCAATTATATTGTATACCAGAGGAGATGAGAAGGACAAGATAATGGTGCACTCCAAATGTGCATGAAAACAAACACAATGTGGAAATGGTCAATAAATAACTACAAAATTAGAATCGTAGAATCATCATAGAAAATTACAGCACAGAAGGAAGCAATTTGGCCCGTCATGCCTGTGACATGTCTTTGAAAGAGCTCGTGCTTAGTCGCACGCCTCAAGTAACTGTCCAACTCCCTTTTAAAATTATTCATGCAATCAGCTTCCACCACTTTTTCAGGTAGAGCCTTCCAGATCCCAACAACTCTCTGAGTGAAAAACATTTCTCCTCATCTCCCCTCAAGACCTTTTGCCAATGATTTTAACTCTATGACCTCTAGTTTATTGACCCACTCACCAGAGGGAATCAATATTATATTAAAAAAATTAATGGTTCTTTTATTCCATAGTTTTTTTTTACTTTCTGCATTACACACTTACAAAAATAAAACCACCGTTCACATATTAGAAAATGGAAAACAAGCCACGTTATTACTAGGCTTGCAAAAGAACATCTATGGTGAAACACTGGTACTACAGTTTGTGCACACAATTTACCTTTTATGGGACTAAAATACTGAGTGGGGGGACACATTCTGGTGTAAACGCTCTCCTGAAATCTCCGTCAACATTAGGGCATTCGGGGTGGGACGGGTCCCATAACTACCATATATATAGTGGGCATTCATACCAATAGCAGCACATCTGGGGTGCTCACCTTCCCCTAGAGACTGCATACTGCGGCGCAAGTTGCCAACCTAGTGGGAGATGGGGGGAGCCTGCCAGGGATGTCCCCTACCCCCGTCTATTATGCCCCCCCCCCCCGACTTTGTGAGGGAGCTGAAATGTCAGTAAAAGAAAAATCATCCAAATTCAGAGGTCAAGGTCAGGACTCAGTCCTGGACCACATGCAGTGCCCGCTTGCGTTGTTCAGTGGCAGGGTATGCTTGATGGCATTGGGCAAACTGCCTGCTACGCTAAGGATGTGGTAACTCCTGGAGCTCCCACCCCATCCTGGATTAGTGTTGTCTTTGTTTTGGGTGGGTGCTTTATCTCCATAAGGCCAAACTTAAACTCTGAGGCAAGGCCAAGACTCAGCAGATCCAGCTCCCAACCTAATTTGCGACTGTTCTATCATAGTCCAAACGGAGTGATAACTGGAGTGCACCAGAAGGGCCGCATATTTTCAGCCCTTTAGTTTAAAAAAATATTAAAATACTTAACTGGGTCCCTACTGTTTACTTTAATCATAAATTAGACAGGCAGTCCTAGTTATACCGTTGCTTGATAGCAAGTCAGGTGACCCCTCCAGGGGAGATTGATGACATTCATTATGACCTGGACAACTGATAAGGAGGAAATGGCCGATGAATTTTAGTGTGGAAACATCCAAGGTTAAGTTCAGTTTTAAGAAAAGCGTGCACAAAGCTGAGTCATTTTAATGAGGATTAGATCTAGAAGGTTTTCAGAACATGTAATGAGAACAGATCGTACAGCTCATCAAGCCTGGTCTTCCTAATTATCTAGGATAATTTATCCTAATGGCTAAATAAGTCATTTCTAATTTAATGGCCCGGATTTTGTGGTCAGCGGCGAACGAACGGTGCTCGCCGTTCATTACGCTTACAGCTACTGACAGACTTTTAGTGGGCTTTTGCACGGCAACTTACGGTTATCGGGATTCCCATACAGCGCGCGCCCTCTACCAGGGATCTGGGACATGTGTGAACAGGGCAAGCAACAGCGTGTCTCTTCAACCAATCAGATTGAAGAATCCTTACTGAGGCACGCTTCTGAACCAGGAAGTGTAAGTTAGAACATTTAATTCAATGTCAAATCATGTACAGAAAGCGAAATAAAGAGAGGGAAAGAAAGATGAGATGAAGAGAGATAAAAGAGACAGAAAGAAAAAGTTCCAAAAAATTATTTAAATTTTTTTTAAATGTCCAACGATTATTAAAATCTGAAGGAATGAGTCTCCACACTTGTAAAAGTTCATTTTCAGTGCCAGAGAGGTGGTTTCACAGTAATTCTTATGCTGTTAAAAATTCATGTACACTTGAATGGACAAGTCCTAACCTTTTCTGCCTTGTTTAGTGGGTATCTAGTAGTAAGTACAGCAACTTCATGCCATTGTATGTGTTTGAATGTCAAGTCTCTCAGCAAGATACCGTGTAGCAAAGCTTGTGGAGGAGATGGGCAACTCACAGCAACTTCCTGATTTCCGTGTTTAACGGCGCATGTGTGGACGCCGGACGTTGCTGTCTGATTTACTCTTTAATAACAATAAACACTGATAGCCTCATGGTTATTCTTTACGTAAAATCTGGGCCAATATATTGAAAGTCCTGCATAGATTTTTTTTGCCTGTCCCCAAATACCGCTGCTCCAAACTCCAGATTATATATTTAATCTGACAACCAACAGTTTTCAGCATTGACTCTTTACTTTCCATAGTAGAACATTTTTACCATCCCAGCAATTCCAGAAACATCACATTACTGTGGAGTAGGTGATTATCTCCATCTAAGATACTTAGGGGGAAAAATTGGGTTGCTTTGCGCCTCCCGGGGGCGCTAATGGGGCGCAAAGCCCCTATCACCTGGGTGCGGCGCCGCTAAGGCCTCCCGCAAAATTCAGTGTGAGGTTAGTGGCGGCAGTAGCCGGTAGCTCCCCGTGGCGCTGCGCCTCTGGCGATGATGTCATCACTGTGCGCAGCGCCCTGGCCGCAAAATTCTTTTGGGTCCACCTGACAGCACCTGCCCCCTTTCGCCTCCTCCTGCGGGGTGCCGGCTGCGATCGGTCAGCCCGGCACCCGTCTTGAGTGCCGGGCTGTTTTCCCGGCACCCCACTCCCTGGTGGTCTGGCAGGGCTCCGGTGCACGCTGCGCTAGGCCCCTCCCCTTTAATCAGGGGAGGGAGGCCTGTAATACCATGGCGTTACGTGCCGACGCACGTGGCGCTGTTGCACATAGCGCCCCAAAGGGGGCGGGACCAAATTTTCCCCCTTAATCTTCAACACCATTCTGAATCTGATCGTCATCCAGTTCTTTTTGAAAGGAGTTAAATCAACACAGCATTAATTGTTTTTGCTGGCAGTCTGTTCCGTATATACACCACTCTCCAAGGAGCTGAAATTCCTTCTAATCCTTAGTCTTAGCATCATAGAAATGACAACACAAAAGAAGCCCAGTTGGGTCATTTGGCCTGCGCAGGTGGGGCTAAAGGTAGAATCTTTTTTTACTATTATTTTTATTTATTCATTCATGGGATGCGGACGTCGCTGAAAAGGCCAGCATTTATTGCCCTTGAGAAGGTGGTGGCGAGACGCCATCTTGAACCGCTGCAGTCCGTGTGGTGATGGTGCTCCCACAGTGCTTTTACAGAGGGAGTTCCAGGATTTTGACCCAGCGACGATGATTCACAGAAGGAGCCTTTACAGTGACGGGTTCCTTAAAAGAAACAAAAGCTTATGCCTACTTTTTTACATATCGAACAGCAAAGCGAATTCAAATACAATAAACAGCCCACCACTAAATCACTGCTTTGCACATTTCTTTTATTATTCAAAAGAGTAACTACACAATGGTCTTAATGAATATAATCAAACACTTATTCTTCAATACACTTCATGAAGCCTAACTATAACTTAATCCCTATAGTTCAGAACCCAGAACCATTAATATGTAGTAATATATTCATTTACCACCATGAACAACATTTACTACGTATAAAGCTAAGACATTCTCTTTACTTCCTGTGTTATCAATGCATTCAACTAAAATTATACATCTTCTGTACTATTTACAGCTACTGCAATTGACACTCTTATGAAGGCCATTCATAACTGCTTGCATTATATTTCCTTATATACACAATGTTAACTCAGCCTTGCATGATGATTTCAATGGGTTATGCAGTCTTTTTGCAGAAGGTAGCAAGTGTACATAGTGCCATTATTTGTACAATCTGTTTCGTATAGAAATGGCACAGGTGCATGTCAAAATGAGTCACTCCAAATAAACAGCAGTTACAAGAACATGGAAAATAAGAACAGAAAAAAACTCCGGTTGCCATGGCACTTCCTCCAAGTCATGTCGACCCAGGTAAATTAATAGTTAGAGCTGCACTAAAGCTTTTTGCAGCTGAACGTAACTCTATTCTGGTGGCCAATGAGGTTCTGCCCATTTGGTGTTTCTTTTAATTGGCCTTTGTACACCAAAACCAGACGTAACCTTCTTGATTATTTTTTCCCTTGAACGATAAAATGTGGTAGTCTAGCCAAAAATTTTGATTTTTAAAAAAAAACAAATTATTTTTATCCCCTTGGTTCTATCTGAGCCATGTATTCTTTCCGGAGGACAGCATGGCAATCTGCTCCAAGGCCTTCACTAATGCTGCCGTAGACCATCTACTTAGAATTGCCTCCGATTGGTGAACCGTCCCACTGGGTTTTCCCTCTCTTATGTGAGAAGGTCCTGAGTCAGCATTCCTTGTCTCCCCACAGTGATGTCGGGGCTCAGCTGTGTGGGAAATCCAAATTAATTGTTTTTCATGCAAACAAAGATCTTTTGGAAATATCACAAATTAACGCTATTTAAAAAAAAACCAATTATGCTACTTCCAGTCTAAGTGATAACGAATTTTTCAATTATTAAGAAGGAGAACACATTTATCACCTAAATGTAAAATCTGACTGGGCAGTGTGGGTTATCACGCTGCCCTATCAGGGACGCATCAGATATGCAACCAGTTTATTGGTCCATCAACTCTAAATGACAGAAACCATCATCCAGGTTCTTGAACGAAGCAGTTAACTCAGTTGTCGACCTCCTCGTAGAAATAAGATGGCTGAACGGTTCTGTTTCATACATCTCCTAATGGAGGGTGCAGTAAAGCTATGGAGGGTGGAGTGAACCAGGGTCACCATCACAGTCCATTGATGCCCTCCAGTCACATTTCCATGCTGTGACTTGCAAGCGTTTGTGACTCGAGCTGCAGTGATTGGAATGCTATTTAAGGTGAAGTGATTGAAAGTTCCTGAGGATGTGCTTAAAGCACCAGTGGCTGGTTCACTTGCACTGCTACACACATGCGGCACCACGTCTGTATAATGCACTTTGAATGAGAAACAAAGACAAGAGCGCAATAAAAGGGTTCGGAACAGCCAACACTTGTTTTGCTCTTTATTATTTTTTGGGAAGGGGAATTCTTCTCTACTAAAATGTAAGAAAAATGCAATACTAAATGTGGACTGAAGTACAAAGCTTGTCTAATAGGCCAGTGTAAGTTGCGTCATTGAATGTTTCTTTTTTCTTTCTGTCTCAGTCATGTTTACCTTCCACTTTCACCAAATATGTACAGCAGAAAAAAGGGTCAAAGATTCAGCTAGTGCTTATGGAGAGAAGGGATTGGGAGATGTGGTGAGAAGATCGGTGGGTGGCGTTGATCTAAGAAAAACAGACAGGCTTGTTGGATCTAATGACCTTTCCTTGTTTCTCAAAATTCTTATATTCTTAATCTTGTAAATAAAATGTGTGCATTAGATTTTGAAAATTGACTTCCACCTGGTACAACATTATAGCCTGGTTACCATAGTGACAAGCAAAGAGCCGGGTGGGAAGTAACAGGATAAACGTATGTTCTTTTAGTCAAAGTGATAAAACCTGAAGAAAAATACAAAAACATGACATCAAATCTAGTTCGTAATTCATATTTTATACAGGTTTCTCATGACCTGCAAACTAGTGAGTTCAATTCAGTAATTTTACAACAGTCATTAAAATTGCATGTTGATAATTAATACTGAGGTATCAATATGCCAGATTGTATGGTATGAAGGAACGTCCAAGTCGGGATGAGTTTGTGACTTGGAGGAGGTGGTGTTCCCATGCACCTACTGCCCTTGTCCTTCCTAGGTGGTGGAGGTCGTGGGTTTGGAAGGTGCTGCAGTGCATCCAGTAGATAGTACACACTGCGATGAAGGAACGACGATATGTGTCCAAGTCAGGATGGTGTGTGACTTGGAGGGGAACGTGGTTCTGGTTAGTAGATGCCAGATTTGGATTTTAAAAGCATTCAGATTCTAGAAAGAAGGTAAGACTGAGGGAGGCATGGAGTTCTACAGGTCCTGAAAAGGATTACAGTCGGAACCAATGTGATGAGTCTTCATTTCAACACAGTTAGAATGTGGAAGGTGTATCTGGAGGTAGAAGAGAGGAAGGTTCAGGGGAGCAATCACCATAGAAGTATTGTTAAAATAGCAACTAGAAAAGGTTGCGATGAAAAGTGAGAGTTGGGTGGCCAGAGATGAGTGAAAGACTGCCGACCAAATGACAAGCTTTATTGATATCTTATCCAGGAGATGTTAGAAAAACCTCCTCAGATATGGGAGCAGTGGTCATGCCTTGGGAGAACTTAAGCTTTTATAGAGTTAAGAGCTGCTGAGGGGAGAAATGTGTGGCGTGAAAGAGGAAATGGAGCTTCCTGGTGGAGGCTTTAGCAGGGAAATAGCTTTGCTGCAAATACTTTGATAACAAATTTAAAAATAACATTTAATGACTAACTTAGGAATACCATGTTATCACTGCAACTCGCTTGTGAATTTGCTGGTTGGGAGTTGTGGGATGATACATTATTCTTATATCAAGTACTTTTTATTCTACTTTCCTTTATGTTTGCAAACCAAGAAATGAGGATGGACCATGTGTGAATCTCTACCCAACAAGTAGGACTTTGGTTCACTCCACCTTTCCCCTTACTAGCATTGACGTTAGATTAAAAATGTTGTAAATATGTTATGGAAATACATTTATTTGACAGTATACACTATCAGTCATGCTAACACTAAGTCCTGAGTCTGCCTAAAAGTCCTAATAAGGAATGATAAAGAGAGTGCAGTAAAATACAGCAATACTGTTAAAGAACATAACCTCATCCCAAATCCTTATCTCAAATTAAGAATATTAATCTTACGGCCAGTCAGTATTAATGCAGGCTTACTGCTGTAAAGATCATTGCACAGTATCTTTACAGGCTAAAGCTTTAAAGAACCCCTTAACAGATGGCTTTTTTCAGTTAAGTAGCATTAAATAAATTCAGTAACTGAAATATCACAAAAATGCAGCCTCCCGGCTGGTATGGGACTGATATTACTTTTTTGCCGCGCGCTCTCTGAGCTCTGGCAACGTCAGCATTTCTGGGGCAGACTTCTTCCGTGGTCTGTCCTTTGGCACACTGAGGAAATCGGGTGGATCGCCGCTGAGCGGTGTGGAGGGCGCACTGGCAGGGGCGCTGCGGGTTGCTGAAGGCTGGGCAGCTTCACTAATGGAGATAGTGGGAGCCATGATTCCAATCTTCTCATTCGTAGCTTCCTGAGTTTGTTTCTCATATTCTCGAACTTCATCCATTGTCATATCTGCAAAGAAAATGAGGGTGGGGGGGGGTGGGAGGGTGGGGAGACAACAGATGAGCCACATATCGAACCTCTTGTATACAGCTGAGCAGTGTCTGCAGGTTTTATGGCAATCATCTTTGAAGACCCACATAGGATCAACAAAAATATGCACAGAAAAAATCCCACCATTTTGTGATTCCTTCACCTCCCAAATACTAAGTAACCCTGCAAAGTTTGCAACTCACATGTGTAAGTCAATGATACGTCAGGAACATTCATCTGACATTTCCCCATATATAAATATACACACATCATGGATGACTTAATGTGTTTCACTTTGGAATGAAGGAAAGACAGGTCTATTTGAGGGATGTGACCACAAGGTGATGTTGTGTGCCTCAGCTCCCTGGTATTGAACATAAGAAATAGGAGCAGGAGTAGACCATACGGCCCCTCGAGCCTGCTCCGCCATTCAATAAGATCATGGCTGATCTTCTACCTCAACTCCACTTTTCTGCCCTATCCCCATATCCCTTGATTCCTTTAGTCTCCAAAAAAAGATAGAAGTTCACAACCATGCCCTGATTTAAGATGGTTTCAACTATTGCTGTGTTCTTTTGAAGCTTTCAACAATTGTTACCCAACCTTAGCAGTGGAGAACGTTATAGAAGCACTAACATGCTGAAGGAGATCATTCATTGACATCCTGTCGGATGTTGGAGCATCTCACTCTGGAGAACCTCAATCTGAGTCTGCTAATCAAAATGCTGTGTTTTCAAATGCAGTTTGGAAGATGTGCTAGAAAGTCTCTTGCACTATGGGAAACCTTGACAATTAAGTTTCTAATGTGCACTCAATTTATATTTGACTTAAAGAGGCAGCATCTTAATTTGGGAGTGTCTGTTGAATGCTTTTCTGATCGGGAAGGGAGAGCGGCCAAGGGAGCCGTACGTCAATTTCATAACATGACATGAAAATGACCCAATATGTTTTGATGTGATTTATGTCATAACATTGTGGGTCTGTAAACAAATGAAAAAAGGCTTGCCAAACACTTTCAAAGTTGATGATACTTTTGAGTTGGAAGGTTGTGGGTTCAAGTTCCACTCCAGAGAATTGGGCACATACTCCAGGCTGACACTTCAAGTGCAGTACTGAGGGAGCGCTGCACTGTCGGAGGTGTCGTCTTTTGGATGAGATGTTAAACCGAGGCCCTGTCTTCCCTCTTAGGTGAACGTAAGAGATCCCATAGCACTATTCGAAGAGCAGGGGAGTTCTCCCCGGTGTCCTGGCCAATATTTATCCCTCAACCAACATCACTGAAACAGATTATCACATTGCTGTTTGTGGGAGGTTGCTGTGCGCAAATCGGCTGCTGCGTTTCCAGTGACTACACTTCAAGAGTACTTTATTGGCTGTAAAGCGCTTTGGGATGTTCCTGTGGTCGTGAAAGGCGCTATATAAATGCAAGTTCTTTCTTTTAAAGTCACACGGCTGACAGGAGATAGCGAATGATCTCTGCAATTATGTGAAACAGTGAACAAGCATACACACAAACACAGGCATAAGACCACTGATGGATCTAAGTGAGGTTTTCTTATCAGGAAACAGCAGCCGCCATCTGTGGAAGTAAAAATTAGCTGTAAAACACCGTTTCTGATCCAATTAGTTCCATCATAATTCCTAATTCTAAAAGTTTAGCTGCGTCAGGTTTAGTATTTCTGGAAACCCAATGAATAAAAGTGGCTGGAAAAAACTATTTCATGTAGCACAGTGCTCTTACAGATACGTACAAAGGGGCAACACAGTGGCATAGTGGTTAGCACTGTTACCTCACAGCGCCAGGGACCCGGGTTCGAATCTGGCCTCGGGTGACTGTCTGTGTGGAGTTTGCACATTCTCCCCGTGTCTGCGTGGGTTTCCTCCAGGTGCTCCGGTTTCCTCCCACAGTCCAAAGATGTGCGGGTTAGGTTGATTTGGCTATGCTAAATTGACCCTTAGTGTTAGGGGGGGATTAAATACGTGGGGTTACGGGGATAGGGTGGGATATGTGTCGGTGCAGGCTCGATGGGCCGAAATGGCCTCTATCTGCACTGTGGGGATTCTGTGATTCTGTGATGAGGATATTGCACTTGTTACATGAATACTTGTATGATTCAGTCACCCACATGACTGGTGTTTCACCTGAGTGAAATTAAATCCATTGTTACTGTCACTGGTGCAGATATTCAGTTCCTCTCTGAATCTGCTTTTAAATGTGCCCAGAAGAGCTATATGGTATGGATCTTTAAGTGACAATTCTATGCATTCATTACTTTCATTGCAGTTAATCAAGATTTCTTTATTGCACAGAATTAGCGACACCCACAGAATAAACTGCAATTGGATGCATCACCTGCAGTGACGCAGTTTATTGCACCCGTCTATGCTGGAACCCTCTGATTACTGCAACGTTCAGAATATTCACCCGCCGGGAATTTCCTCAGAGTTGCTCCCACTCCACCGCCACAGCTTCGCCGGAAGTGCGGTGGAAACCCTGTTATGCACGTGGAGCAGTTCCCAGGAAATTCCCGCCGAAGTTTCTACCACAGGAGATCCAGAATAGAGACACTAAGAATGACGAACAAACTGGACTTAAAAGACACCAATGGAACCAAACAACATTTCAGTGGGCACGATATGCTCTGAATAAAATTCAGAACTTTCAATAGATTTATTTTTGTTTTCAAAAAGCGAGCTCAATCTTCAAAATGTTACCTGTTACTGTTAACTCTTAACAATGGCAAATTCTCAATGTTTGCAAAGTCTTTTGAAGGAAAACAAATCAGCTTGCCTTGTAAATTGATGTGAACCTTATTGGACTCATTGCTTGTTATGGCATTTCAATGTGCACTTCCTGATATTTTGTAATCTCAGGTGCAAACCTATTGAATTCCAGCAGGGGGCTCCAAAAGCCTTGGGCTCAACTCTTGTGAACAATCTACAAAGAATTGCATAGGAATGTGCGGCCCAGAAACAGGCCATTCGGCCCAACTGGCCCATGCCGGTGTTTATGCTCCACACGGCCCTCCTCCCACCCCCACTTCATCTAACCCTATCAGCATAACCTTCTATTCCTTTCTCCCTCTATCTAGCTTCCCCTTAAATGCATCTACGCCATTCGCCTCAACCACTCCCTGTGGTAGCAAGTTCCACATTCTAACCACTCTCTGGGTAAAGAAGTTTCTCCTGAATTTCATATTGGATTTATTAGTGACTATCTTATATTTATGGCCCCTAGTTTTGGTCTCCCCCCCAACAAGTACAAGGATTTGGACAAACGGGTAAATAAAGATTACAAATGGGTTTATTGGAGTCACTTCCTTCAATCGTGTTTTCTGCACAGCCCATACCTATCAGATCATCTGATGTTTACAGAGGCGTGAGACAGTTTCCACTGTTGCATAACATCAACCCAATATTCACGTAAGGCAGCTGCACACAGACCCCAGTGGCAGTATTGAGGATCCTGTATGTCCAATGCTAGTCCTGCCAGGTTCCTGAAGCATGGGTCTTCTGCAGACGGCTTTAAAATCAACAACAACTTATATTTATATAGCGCCTTTAACGCAATAAAACGTCCCAAGGTGCTTCACAGGAGTCATCAAAAGAAAATTTGACACCGAGCCATATAAGGAGATGTTAGGGCAGATGGCCAAAAGCTTGGTCATAGAATGGTTACAGCACGGAAGAAGGCCATTCAGCCCGTCGAGCCCGTGCCGGCTCTCTGCAAGAGCACTTCAGCTAGTCCCACCACCCTGCCCTTTCCCCGTAGCCCTGCAAATTTCTTTTCTTCAGATATTTATCCAACTTCCTTTTGAAAGATAAGATTGAGTCTGCCTCCATCACCCTTTCAGGCAGTGCATTCCAGATCCTAACCACTCGCTGCGTAAAAAAGTTTTTTCTTATGTCGCCTTTGATTCTTTTGCCAATCACCTTAAATCTGTGTCCTCTGGTTCTTGACCCTTCTGCCAATGGGAACAGTTTCCCTCTATCTACTCTGTCCAGACCCCTCATGATTTTGAACACCTCTAGCAAATTGCCTCTCAATCTTCTCTGCTCCAAGGAGAACAACCCCAGCTTCTACAGTCTATCCATGTAACTGAAGTCCCTCATTCCTGGAATAATTCTCGGAAATCTTTTCTGCACCCTTTCTAAGGCCTTCACATCCTTCCTAAAGTGTGGTGCCCAGAATTGAACACAGTACCTCAGTTGGGGCCGAACCAGTGTTTTATACAGGTTCATCATAATTTCCACTTTTGTACTCTATACCTCTATTTATGAAGCCGAGGATCACGTAAGCCTTTTTAACTGCTTTCTCAACCTGCCCTGCCACCTTATTTGTGCACACATACCCCCAGGTCTCTCTGTTCGTGCACCCCCTTCAGGATTGTACCATTTAGTTTATATTTCCTCTCCTCATTCTTTCTACTAAAATGTATCACTTCACACTTTTCTGCGTTAAATTTCATCTGCCACGTGTCTGCCCATTTCACCAGCTTGTTTATGTCTTCCTGAAGTCTATCACTCTCCTCCTCACTGTTCACTATACTTCCAAGTTTTGTGTCATCTGCAAATTTTGAAATTGTGCCCTGTACACTCACGTCCAAGTCATTAATATATATCAAGAAAAGCAGTGGTCCTAGTACCAACCCCTGGGGAACATCACTGTATACCTTCCTCCAGTCCGAAAAATAACCGTTCACCACTACTCTCTGTTTCCTGTCACTTAGCCAATTTTGTATCCATGCTGCCACTGTCCCTTTTATTCCATGGCTTCAACTTTGCTGGCAAGCCTTTTATGTGGCACTTTGTCAAACGCCTTTCAGAAATCCATGTACACCACGTCAACCGCATTGCCCTCATCAACCCTCTGTTACCTCATCAAAAAACTCAATCAGTTTAGTTAAACACGATTTGCCTTTAACAAATCTGTGCTGGCTTTCCTTAATTAATCCACACTTGTCCAAGTGACTGTTAATTTTGTCCCTGATTATTGTTTCTAAAAGCTTCCCCACTATCGAGGTCAAAGTGACTGGCCTGTATTTGCTGGGTTTATCTTTGAACAATGGTGTAACATTTGCAATTCTCCAGACCTCTGGCACCACCCCCGTATCTAAGGAGGATTGGAATATTATGGCCAGTACCTCCGCGATTTCCTCCCTCAAGTCCCTCAGCATCCTAGGATGCATCCCATCTGCTCTTGGTGACTTATCTACTTTAAGTACAGCCAGCCTTTCTAATACCTCCTCTTTATCAATTTTTATCCTATCCAGTATCTCCACTACCGGGTCGAAGAGGTAGGTTTTAAGGAGAGTCTTAAAAGGAGGAAAGTGAAGTGGAGAAGCAGAGAGATTTAGGCAGGGAATTCCAGAGATTAGGACTTAGGCAGCTGAAGACACAGCCACCAATGGTGGAGTGATTAAAATCAGGGATGTTCAAAAGGCCAGAATAGGTGGGGCGCAGAGGTCTAGGGGGATTATAGGGCTGGAGGAGATTACAGAGATAAGGAGGGGCGAGGCCATGGAGGGATTTGAAAACAAGGATGAGAATTTTAAAATCAAAGCGTTGCTTAACTGGGAGCCAATGTAGGTCAGCGAGCACAGGGGAGATGGGTGAACAGGACTTGGTGCGAGTTAGTATACGGGCAGCAGAGTTTTGGATGCCCTCAAGTTTATGGAGGGTAGAGCTAGGGAGGCTGGCCAGGAGTGCATTGGAATAGTCAAGCCTAGAGGTGATAAAGGCATGGATGAGAGTTTCAGCAGCAGATAAGTTGAGGCAAGGGCGGAGATGGGCGATGTTGCAGAGGTGGAAATGGGCAGCCTTAGTGATAGAATGGATATGAGGTAGGAAGCTCAATTCGTGATCAAATATGACACCAAGGTTGCGAACAGACTTGGTCAGCCTCAGACAGCTGCCAGGGAGAGGGGGCGAATCAGTGGAAGGGAATGGAGTTTGGCGTGAAATCTGCCAGAATTGGCTAAGAATGGCTGCTGGGAAGACCCAGTCTCAGCGAGTCTCCTCAGCTTCCAACTGGCAGCATAGGGCTCGCTTCTTTTCAGGATTCAGGTGCAATATAAAAGCCTTTATAGACAGGCAAGTCTTTTGCTTCAAGGAGAACCTTGGTTTACTGGATTATTCTCATTTTAATTAAGAGCAATCTCTTAGGCCCCATCTCTTAGGCTCCAATTTTAAAGGTTGGGGGAGGGGGAGGGGGTGGGCACAGGAACAGTTCGCGCCAGCCCTGAAGTGGGCAGTGCACCTGGCGGAGTCCGGGGATGCGGAATCCAGAGCCGATTTTAACGTCCGCGCCTCATTTCAATAACTATCCTCAGCGTCCCGCCCGAACCCGGCCTGATTCACTACCTGGCCGGTGGGCGGGAGCAGGAATTCAGCCGGCAGGGAGTCGCGGCTGGGGGACCCGCGGGACCAGCAGTCAGGTAATGGGGGGGTGGGAGGCAGGGAGCAAGCGCGGGAGGGGTTGGGGAAGCAAGGGAGGCCACAGGCATCCTTATGAGGCCCGAAGGATGCACGCCTGCTCCTCTTGGCCCACAAGGAAACACATTTTTTTTTTTGAAACTTGGCCCACGATCCCCTTCCCGACAGGTTTGGGTCGGAAGGGGCAGCCGTCACTGCTCCCCCACTCAGGCCTCCGAATACGACTGATGTCATTGGGACCCGGTCTGCATATCTAAAGAAGGACCCCGCTGCCTTCATGCGGGTGTCCCGCTCGCCTGCTCAAAAGAGCAGGTTAACATCGGGACACAGTGAGTTCAGAGGGAATAAGTCACTGTCCTTATTTTAACTTTCCCCCCATTTCCCGCCCAGTTTCCGGCAGGCGAGATGAGTTAAAATCGGGACCATAATGATCGACGGCTCCAAATTTTCTTCCACTTGCATTATATGCTGTTACAATGCACAGTTCATTATAAATACACAAAGGGTTCAGCTCCTGAGGATGAAGTGTGTACTGAACGGTAAAAAAAAACCCTAAGGAATAGCAAACAGTCTTAATAGTATAAGGAATGGATGTGGGATATTGTAACGGAGGAAAATAAGATGAAACTGCCTGCAATGTCACATCGCTGTGGGGTTGTAACGACAGAAACTGCTTTCATTTCCGCTGGTATTTCTCCCTAAACATGGCTAAAAAGAAAACTGACAAATGCCGGAAAGAAGAAATAAAAAGAGTTTGTGCTGGAAATGTACAGCAGGCCAGTCAGAGGCAAGAACCGTTAAACATGTCAGTGTTTTTGAAGCCTCTGTAAAAGTGTCATAGTGTCAAAATGTTAACTGTGTCCTTCCTTCTTCAGATGCTGACTGACCGGCTGTGCCTTTGTTTTTTTTATTCGAGTGTTATAAGTAATTAGACTCCCTTCAGTGATTAAAATATCACTTAACAAGAAATAAAGAGGACACTTGAGTGAAAAGCATTCTTCAGACATCTTTCAGCAACATTTGGTACTTTTGGGTTGTTCTAAATGTATTTCATCTTTCCAGCAAATACTGTAAAATTATCCTGTCAACTTGTGGTAATATAGAGAACATTTACAAAAAGGATATATTTTTTCAGGAATCTCAATTTCTCATATTAACTGGCAGACTTGAAGAGGCAGACTTGCCTCTACATGGAACCCAAACATGCAAATCAAAGCCAGCAGCATGCACTTATTAAACTGCTATTAGGTCCTGTATTATACTAGTTAAACGCACACAAGAAAGATCAATTATAATATATAAAGTATATATAATGCTCTCTACTTTAAGGAACTGAATGTTGTGTGGCTGGCATGATGTGAACGTTGATTTAGCTGAACAAAAATGGAAAAAATGAGACACAGAAAATAAAAACCATATGACCATTTTAATCCAATCACGACAGGTTGCCACAAGCACACTTGGTCACAGTTACCTATGGCTGTCACTAGTCCACAAATAGTGATTAAATCCAACAATGGAAAAGAAAAGCGGACGGGGTGTAAAACGGGCTGCCGAGTTGCCATCGCCCGTTTAGCGCTGCCACCCAAGATCAATTTCATCCCCTATGAGTCTACAGAAGTCAAATTGCGGTGGTCTGAGGTGAGTAACACTTGGGGCTGGATTTTGCCAGTGTGGGCGGGCTGGGGCGTGTCAGGTGGAAATCGTGTCAGGAGCCCGACTCCTAAGTGAAGTGTTGAAAAAGTGGGATTTTCCCCTAATTGGGCAATTGATTTCCTGCGTGTGGGAACCCCTGGCCTAATGAGTCTTTTCATTCAGAAAGTCGCCTCCGATGACGTCATCAATGCTGCTGGATTTAAGGCCTGCAAGCAGCCTTGCTTCTTCTGGAGACTGCAAACAATTTGCAAATTGTATGAAGGTGTTGATTTCCCGAGAATGTCCATGATCAAGCAAAAGTGTGCACCTCGGTTTGATGAGCCCTCCCTCCAAGCTCTGGTGCACGGAGCCAGATGTAATAAGGAGGTGCTGTTCCCTTCCTCAGGGAGAAAAAAGCCACCCCAGCAGACAAAACCTGTGTGGCTGCAAGTGGCCGAGGAGGTGAACTCCATTTCAATGAGCCGCAGAACCTGGCTGCAATGCAGGAAGAGGTTTTATGACCTTCTCCGCACAGGAAAAGTGAGTATGACTTTCCCACCACCCTCAATCTGATCTCCATCGCCTCTCCTCACCAGCACTCTGCTTTGCCAACCTCTTCCTCCACATCCCACTTGACACCCCTACACCCTTACCCATTCCCACTCTATGGTCACATTCACTTAACTATTCAACCATGCAGCCCTCACACTCCCTATCACTGTGATGCAATGACAACAACAACTTACAACACACAGGGAGGGTCCTTTGTATTCTTCTAAGCATCTATGCTATGGATTCTCTACACTCACTCCTTCATTCTCACTCAAACTCCATTTGTGTCCCTCATTGCAGGAAAAGAGAGCCCACAATAAGAGGGAAAGAGCCATGACAGGAGGAGGGCCACCCTCAGTAGCCCAGCACACCGCCTGGGAGGAGGCGGCCCTGGAAATCGCTGGGATCGAGGAGGATTCCCAAGTGGGGGACGGACAGACGGGCGCATCGCAGCAAGCTGGTGACAGAATAGTTTGGCATCTCTCTCATTGACATTGACATTGCATGAGTCACTGATAATGAATCTGATGCTCTAACAGATTGACTTATGATCATCTGCACTATTCAATGTGTATGTAACCTTGATCTCACATCTCTAACTCTTTCCTTTACTCTCCCACAGGACCATCGAAAGCCCCCGTCCCCACTGTCCAGGAGGAAGAGCCTGAGCCTCCAGACTCCTCAGAGGAAGCTGCAACTTCTGAGGGCGCAGCGTCAGCAGAATTCAGCGCACCCAGCACCAGCGCAGACACTCACACCTCGGTGGGCCCCTCGTGAGATAGAGTAGTGTTGTCACCTGGTGTATCACAGCTCACAAGTGAGCATCAGCAGATGGTGGAGACAGGGACAGCAGTGGAGAGTCCTCGTCGGAGGGCGCAGGACTCTGCCAGCTCGGCTCGGCTGCATGTCGACCCTGTGCCTCCAGGTCCATCCAGAATGAGAGTGGTGCTGGAACTCCAGGAACAGGTGCAGGAGTCTCTGGCAGGTTTTGTCTCCAGGGTCGCTACGAGTGTGGAGCGAATGGAGGAGTCCATCGCGAACATGAGCAGAGCCTTTGTGGAGGCATTGGCGCATGAACGCATCACCACGGAAAGGATGGCAACCTCCGTGGAAAGGATGGCTACCTCCGTGGTAAGGCTGGCTACTGTAGAGGAGAGGATGGTTATGGTAGAGGAGAGGATGGCTTCGGCCATGGAGGAGCTTAGTTGCCAGGGTGTGGAAAACATGGTAATTGTTCAGAATAGAATGACATCTCTTGAGGAGCGACGGTCAGCTATTGAGCATACAAACCAGACCTTCGTGGAAGTCTTCTGGAGTAGGACTACCAGTGCAGAAACGGGTCCTCATGGCCCCCCTGAAGTGCAGCAAGGTGCTGTCAAGCCACTTGCTAGCTCTGAAGTGGGGCTGATCCATGAGAGGGATGTTGGTGGCAGAGAACAAGGAAGTGGGGGCTCCTCTACAAGCGCTCACACGACCATGCCACTGCAGAGCCCTCGATCAGAGCCCCACCACAGTCCTCACCCAACTGTGATGGGCGTCTCAGCCCCTGCACAGCCGCAGAAGCAGCAGACTGTTGGCGAGCCCGCACAGGTTCGCCACCCCAGAGGACGGCCGCCAAAGGCGTCAAGACAGGAGCAGCATGAAAGTGAGCAAGGGGCCTCCACATCTGCTGAAGCCACAGGGGAAGCACCACGTAGGAGCACGCGTAAGAGGAAGATAAAGCACAAGTAGTTACAAGGGTAGTCACTTGGGTGCTGTGATGTTTTGTATTTGGACAAGCCATCATTGTCATTGTATTATAAACAGAGTTGATGACAAACTGTTGAAGTTGTGGCCTGTGTCATTTCGCAAATGGGACTTTCACATTGAGGGCTTAGGGCATCTTGCAATTGTCTGTATGGTGGTCAGAGTGATAGGAATCCGTAGGTTCTTGTCCATTGTGGATGCTCTAGTAAGAAGGTGCGAGACAAAAGTGTTTGATTGTGCAGGCTCACCAGCCAAGATGAGTGTGTCCCTTGCATCCCGGGCAGCAATGATGTCGCGCGCTGGCGCCTTCTGGCCTGTGCAGCTTCAGGTGGGTGACTAGCAGCTTGGCGCTCCTGTTGATGCTCCTGCTGTTGGTGCTGCTGTTGTTCATGGTTCTGCTGGTGGCTGGTCTTCGTCCGAATCTGATGTCCAGGAGGAAAGGAATTAAATGGTCGCCATGCTTCTGGTATATGCTTCAGTTGAGGAAGCGCTCAGTCAAGGTGGGGAGAGGGGTTATCAGGAGGTCACACAGGAGATGGGTGTCAGGCTCCAAACTTCCACAACAATGAGTAGGTCTGCTAAAGGTTCGCCCAGACCTGAGGGAACAAAGTTCTGCCACCTGCAAATGATCATTGGTGAAAACTCCTTTGTAATGGTGGAGCTGCAGCTGTTAGTAAGCAATCCACTTGTGAGGCCGCCAGGATTACCTGGCTTGTTCCAGAGGAGGCGTGAAGGATGGGGGAAATGTCTAAAAATCGGAAAGGCCTCTCAAAATGGGATAATAGAGGCAATTAAGTGGTTCTTAAGGGCCTATCCCGCCTCTTGGAGGCGGGATGGAAAGGGGGTCAGAAAACACGCATTTGGGAAAATTGCTTGGAGGTGGGATGGAGGCAGGATCGGGCCCGTCCGCCATTTTTTGCGATTTTACCACCTCGCACGCCTCCAAACCCGCCTCCTCGTGCTTGGCAAAATCGAGCCCCACGAGTACTGTGCATATATTTCACTGCCACACGACAGAAGGGACATACATGCATTGGGAGTGTGCACAGAACTGCACCAAGAGTGATTCCAAGTGTGAAGGCAATGAACTATGAGAAAAGATTAGAGAAGCTTAAGTTCTACAAGAAGATTAAGAGAGTCTTTGTCAAGGTTGATAAGACATTAAATGGTGAGTCAAGCCAGTGGGACAAGAGGAGATAAGGAAATAAAAATAGTGAAAAGCAAATTCAAAACAGATCTCAGAAAAAAAAATGTCTTTCCTCCAAGGGCAATAAATGTTTGAAATAATACTCTAGGTAAGGGAGTGGAATCAAAGATTAGCAGAGCTTAAAATGCAGTTGGATGCTAGGCTTGGTAAGTTGGATCACGAGAGCAATAAGCTTCGATAGGCAGACGAATGCTCTTTATTTGTCATTGAGTTTTTCTCACTCAACTGTGAAAGGAAGGCTAAAGCAGAGGGGCTTTAAAATGTTACTTGAAGCCTCTTTGGAGCAATCAACAACTGTTGTAAAGGTAGATTATGATGTTGTGAGGCTGAGAGGATCATTAGATAGATGAAGTGGAATAAGTGGGTTGTTGTGTTCATTCGCAAGGATGTGCAAAAAATGACCCTAAATCATATTTATCTTCGTTAATTCCTGTCATTAATCATTGAAAGGTTCCTCTGGCCTAGTGCCAAAGACTGAGGAGTTTGGTACTCTTTAACAGAGCTACAAGGGTATCTTTGGGGTCTGCAGAGAGCATTATATCTAACCCAATGGGCCATAACAGGAATCCATCTCTGGAGATTTGAAAAGCTTGTGGAGTGCGCGATGAAGATAAATGGCATGGGGAACCCTTTCAACCAGAGTTGATGGGAGGAAGTGGATTCTGTACTGATTAATGGTAGGGTGGCAGGCATTGAGGTTAATGATGCTGAATTCTTAAAAGCTGCTCTAGGTAGAAGATGGGAAAGGGGAGAATGGTAATGGGCTTACAGATCAGTATCTTGGAGCTGCCCAGAGCCGAACATTCCTTTAATATTCCACAGCATGACAAGAAGAGAAATTCTAGTGAGACCAAAAACAAGTGAGGAATTTTTTTAAACGTCAGTGGTTGTTAAGGAAGTTCTTGGGATTGCCGCAATCGTGTATTGGATGTGTTGGAAGTTCCTGGTGTAATCAGAAAAGGAAAGGTTGGATTTTGTTCTGTGGAGGAATGAATGGGGCAAGTTAGAGCTTTGTGCAGATTGTGAAACATCACGGAGCTCGGGGGAGCCCATTTACTTTTCTTTCATTGATTTTATAAGTCTTTTGACCTAATGCTCCACGCAGCTCTAATGAAAAAGCTGGAAGTTATGGGAAGGCATGACTGAGTCATATATTATCCGGAACGTGCACTCCAGCTCCAAGATCCATTTAAGGATAGAGACTCACTCAGCTATTTTCTTAAAAGAGAGTCAATAGCTTCATTAGTAATATGTGCAATGTCCTGGAGAATCTGTTTCCATGATAGAAATTGCCCGATTTTCATTTTCATCGAAATTAAAATCTGATTACACTTCCTCTCCCTACCCCAACTCCAAGACCATGGCGACCAATTGCAGCATCCCTATCACTGCTCCAGCAGCAATGAGCTAACTTAGCACAGGCTTAGATCAGGTAATGAACCCGAGACCCCCCCCCACCCCCGGCCTGCATAGCAGAGTATTTACCGATTGTGCCAAGGTTCCTGTTACCAATTTCAAGTCTTTACCTCGGGTTCAGCATCTCTGGACCTTCTCATAAACAGACCCCGCCATGTCCCCTAGGATGTGGAGTTTATTTTATTTCCCAGTCATGTGATAGAGGGTTCGGTAGAGTAATGGTTATGTTACTGGATTAGTAATCCAGTGAGTTCAAATCCCACCAGGCAGTTTTGAGAATTTGAATTCAATTTAAAAAAAATAAACTCTGGAAATAAAAAGCTGGTGCCAATAAAAGTGACCATGAAGCTGTGTTAATGTCATACTGCTTCACTAATATCCTTTAGGGAAGGAAACCTGCCCTCCTTACATGGCCTGGCCTATATGTGACTCCAGTCCTGCACCAACGGCCTAGCAGACACTCAGTAGTCTCAAAACCGCTACCAGCGGTTCAAGAAGAAGCCCACCACCATCTTCTCAAGCGTTGGGCAATAAATGCTGGCCTTGCCAGTAATTCTCACATACCAAGAATATATATATGTTAAATTATAGCATATCCCAGGGGCCATACCTATAAGGCTCCTCGTTCACCCATCGCCCCTGTGCTCACCTATCACCCCCCGTGCTCGCTGACCTACATTGGCTCCCGGTCCAGCAACAACTAGATTTTATCATTCTCATCCTTGTTTTCAAATCCCTCCATGGCCTTGCCCCTCCAGTGACCTTGTGATTTCTGTAACCTTCTCCAGCCCTACAACTCTTCGAGATCTCTGTGCTCCTGCAATTCTGGCCTCTTGCGCTTCCCCGATTTTAATTGCTCCACCATTGGTGGCCGTGCCTTCAGCTGCCTAGACCCCAACCTCCGGAAATCCCTCCCTAAACCTCTCCGCCTCTCTACCTCTCCTCCTTTAAGATGCTCCTTGAAACCTACCTCTTTGACCAAGCTTTTGGTCATTTGTCCTAATATCTCCTTATGTGGCTCGGTGTCAAATTTCGTTTGATAACACACCTGAGAAGCGCCTTGGGACGTTTTACTACATTAAAGGCGCTATATAAATACAAGTTGCTGTTGTTGTTGTGTACTTGATTTCAGAATCTCATGCATTCCCCGCGTGCGTTTCTCCTATTTTCTGGAAGGAGGACCGATGAGCACTCTCGTGAGACAAGGCCAACTGTAAACCCAACAACTGGATTAAACTGAACAGAACACAGTGTCAGTAAAATTCAATCTATTTCCTGTTGCTCCTCGAATCATTGCAAAATAACAATTTATGTAAACTTAGCATAATAGTCTCTGCCGCCCCCTCAAAAAGGAGCTTAATCATTGGGAGATTGCCTGCTGTGAAATCATTTCATCGGATATTTACAGGCTCTGTCATGGCCACGAACATCACTGTCCCTTATTTCATTTTGTATTCACTAAAAGTCTCCAACCCAGAAATTCAATCATAAGAAACATAGTTCTGACTTTCCTCTCCTAGTTCTCTGGCTATTACTGGGGTTTGGTTCCCGTGCTGCCAGTAGCCCTCTGATCCTTCTTTCAACTGGCCATTCATCAAGTGTGATCACTGAACACTGGTGGTTACCAGGCTACTTCACAGAGGGTATTGCCTTCTGTATGCACACGCATACTGTCCAGCATGGGTCACGGGCTGACGGGCGTGAGGACCACTTGGCTGATTTATCACTCCCCTGATTCTTCACCTCTGTAGAACTGGTCCGCTGAGGCCAATTCTAGCTCCCCAAACTGCTGTCAAGGCTGCGATCAGCTCATTCAGCAGAACATTGCAACCTGGGAAGTTTCTGGCCTATTTGGCTTAATACTACGCTGGATAGAGCCTTTACTCCCTCGCCCATCAGAGGGCCTGGTATTGTAGCAAAGACCAGTTTAACAAATAATATATAATTACAGCAGTGAACTGGGATCGTGCTTATCTCTTTCATAAGAAGAATGCAACCTATACATTCCTACATTGCAACAGTGACTACACTTCAAAAATAATTTAATTGGCTGTAAAGCACTTTGGGACGTCCGGTGGTCGTGAAAGATGCTCTATAAATGCAAGTCTTTCTTTTTATGTATTGGGGGAGTAAATCAGCAGAAACTGTTTCCAGTGGCAGAAGGGTCGGTAACCAGAGGACACAGATTTAAGGTAATTGACAAAGGAACCAGAGATGAGATGAGGAGACGTTTTTTACGCAGCGACTCGTTATGATCTGGAATGCGCTGCCTGAAAGTGTGGTGGAAGCAGATTCAATAGTAACTTTCAAAACAGAATTGGATAAATACTTGAAGGGGAAAAAATTGCAGGGCTATGGGGAAAGAGCAGGAAAGTGGGACTAATTGGATTGCTCTTTCAAAGAGCCAGCACAGGCACGAAGGGCTGAATGTCCTCCTTCTGTGCTGTATGATTCTATGATTCAGTGCTTTCTTGTCTGGGTTAAGAGTTCAATTTTTGTAGTTGGATGCAACATTTCCAACTGGAACATTCAGTCAGTTACCCCAAATGCATCATTAATTTGCTATTCTTAACCTAACCACGGCATTTTATACAGTATATGAATGCTTACAGTGCTGCAATTTGGCAACAATAATCCCTTTATTGCTGGGATAGCTTACTGCTTCCAAATTCAATCGAAGGCGGAGACTGGCATTATTTTCATCATACTACTTCAGTATGAATTGATCTCATAATCTCATGAATTAAATCAGAAACCGGGTCAAATGTCAAGGCGCAGATTAGTTGAGGCCTGGTCAATTCAGGGGCATTATGGTTGTGTCACCAGACTGACTTACAGCAAACCATCATCTTTGTTCTAGTTAAATATTATGTATTCATAATAAAAATTGATCTGTATTATATAAATGTTTATACATAAGTTTTGGTAGTTGGGTCTGGGTTACGAAGAATGGAGGGGATTGGGGAAGAACTGGAGGAGATGCGAGACACGTGAGAACTAGAGGGGTTGGGCCTGAGCCTGGGCCAGCAGAACTGAAAAGGGCCCCAAGAGAAAATGGTGACATCATCTTTGGGGCCTGGGAGAATCTGGGGTGCGGATCCCCGGGGTGGGCCTTGGGTCGGAAAAATTTGGAATGTGGGTTTGGGGCTGGGAGAACTTGGAAGGGTGGATCTGGGATTTGGGAAACTCAGCGTGGGGTTATTTGGGAGCTAGTCATGACCTTTCATCAGAACGTTCTGACGAAGGGTCATCGACCTGAGACGTTAACTCTGTTTCTCTCTCCACAGATGCTGCCTGGCCTGCTGAGTGTTTCAGCATTTTCTGATAAACATTCCATCTGCTCTGGGGGGGGGTTTCAGCTGTGTACTCAGAGCTAGAATCAGGTCAGGACGTGAAACATAAACCCAGTGGCAGAGATCCAGGGCAAAAGTTTCCGCTGCTTCTTTTAAAAACCTGCATTTGCACAAGAAATTGAACCGGAAAGAGAGAGTAACCCAACTGTGCTGAGACAGGTATTTTTGAATCGGACATGTTTGATGTTGCAAAGAGATTTGGCCCCTGATTTTAACTCCAGGTGAATTCCCCATTCTGGCCTGAGTTAAAATTACAGTTGGGTTTCAATGATGTCATCGGGCCGCAACATGCAAATGTAAAGAAGGACCCTGTTGGCTCCGGGCATGTGTCCTTGCTGCCTGCTCAAGAGAGCAGGTTAAAATTGCAGATGTTGCGATCATGGCGGCTTTCGGACAGGTAAGAGCCAGGGCGATTTTAACTGCCCACCCACCAGGTTTCTGCTGAGCGAGTAGAGTTAAAATCGCCAAAGTGTCTGGAAAAAAAAGGAAATTGGAAGGCACTGTGGGTGCACATGCTTAGAGGCTGATGGGGTCACCTATTCACAGAGGTCCAAAAACTATTGGGACTCAAGTTTAACAATCTAAACTCTTCAAACAGAGCAGAAGACAAGCCTGCAAAGTCTGGGCTAGAAATTCATTATTGGCAAGAAATGGGCCGTGTTTAGACTAAAAATAGTTAAGTAGTACCAGGTGAAAATCATCTAGGCTGCACGCAAAATTCGTCCTCACTCCTCCTTAAGATGATTGTAGTCATGATTCTAGTCTAAAAGCTCAAGCTCATTGGCGTTACACTGAAAAGATGGACCAATATCAGGAGCAGTCTAATTGCAAGTCATGATTGCCACAGGCTTTTTTCGCTACTTAAAGGGGAGGTTCATTGATGCTGCAACACCTCATTCTCAGCATTGTTGGGTGTGCAGCTGCCTCAACAACCATAAGAAGAAGGACAAGGAGAAGGAGCACTTATTTACAAATCCTGATGGCAGATCGCCGCCCCAGGGAGAGAGCCCGGGGGTTTTCCGATGAAGCTTTGGAGGCATTGGTTTTAGCGGTGGAGAGAAGGCAGGTGGTCCCTGTACCCGTCAACTGGCAGGAGGCTCTCGCCACAAGTCTGCCGGACTATGTGGAGGGAGGTGGTACATCACCTCATGGGCAGCACTGTGGTCCCCAGGACCCACACACAGTGCAGGAAGAAGATTAACGAGCTCACACGGGTGGTCAGGGTGACAGAAGGCTTCAACAAAGGCTACATACCATAAGCTTCACACGCTGCTCAATGCACCACATCCCAGCACTCACCCACCAACAATCTCTACCTAGCAACACTCACACCCACATCTCACACCTTGTACACACTGACAGCTATTCAAATGTGGCAGTCACAAGGGTCATTCATTACTAGAATTCGTGTGATATGTTTATAAAGTTATTAATTCTGTTTGGAATATTTTGTGGTCTCTCTCATTTCACCTTTGCGCCCAGGAGGACGCTGTGATACACCATGAGACAGGGATTGTATGATGGGGATGTGGTGAGCTACAGAGATCTGGGGTTTCATTCATGTGAATCAGAGTCGATGAGCCGGTCAAGGATCGGAAGGTTGATTGTCTCGCTGCCTCCCCTCCCTCTGCCATAGATCCAGGAGGGTGAGGTCTACTGCCAGTACAGCCCCCATGACTTTTAGCAAGTGTTGTAGGCTGAAGCTTTTCAGAAATAATTATGGAGTTTTGTATTTGCCACAAAACTCCCTGATACCAAAGAACCTTGAAATGAATAAAGAAAACTCTTGCAGTAGCAGGAAGTAGCACACAGCCACTCAAACTTCAAAAACCTGTCAGGTCCGAGTGACGAGTGATGATTCCTTTAAATAGCATCGCTGGAGCCGGCTTCCTGCTGCTGCACACCACCTGAAGCTGGCGTTGCTTTCTCCAGCCGGTAAGTTCATTGGCTGTAACGAAGTTGGGAGATCGGGCGTCAAGTGAGCGTTGCACACTCATTGACGTCACGATCTCCGTGTTGGCAAGGTCCCCGGCGATCGCATTCAGCAGCAGCGCTACCGGCAATATGGCGAGCGACGCTGGAAACAGGATCAGGTGGCGTTAAAGCTCTTAACGGCGTTTTAGTGCCATCTCGTGGCGCTAACGTGTGGCACAAACCACACGAATTTCTCCCCTGGAAGGTCTTAGCGAGGGAGAGTTAGCAGATGGTATTGTAAAAGATGGGAGCAGGGAAGTGCTGTAATTTTCCCCCACAATTGTTTAATTTTTTATGTGTTTATTATGTCATAAATGTAACTTTTAGAGGTATGCAGTGAGGTGTAATGGAAAATCAACGTGGCTACAAAAAATAAGCTTTTTTTTCCTCAGGGATTTGATTGGTTGGTTTTGTGATGGTTGCCGGTTGTTCATTTAATACATTTTAATTGATTTGTTTTTAATCGGTGAGGCAGTTAAACCAAGCAGGAATTTTTGGCACGCGGACATTTTTCCATGCCCCACAGATGGGTGTCAGACCGAACAGCTGGGATTTTCACACAAGGACCGCGGTTTACTTATAATTGAGGTGCATCTCTGGCGGGGGCGGGGTGTGAAGGAAGGATGGGACGTAACCTCCGGCCATTAGGGGGTGTTCCTGTTGACCCTTGCCAATCTTCTGCCATCGGGATCATTAGTATTTTGGAGGTGGGGTCCAGGACCTCTGCCAGAGAGTTGCACCGGACCGGGGATGGGAATAGAGTTTTGCTTCAACAGCCTCGGACACCCGCCCAGCACCGTGGGGATGCAAGCAGCCTCTGTGCTGCCCGCAAAGCACCTGAAGTTCTTCCAGGCAGCCTCAAAATCTTTAAAGGAACGCTTACCTCATTTACAGGTCTGGCTGCAAAAATAATTCAGGAGTCCCCCCCTGCTGACCTTCGAACCCTGAGCCGAACAGGCATCCTTGCGTCCACCATTCAAACCAGGCAAATTGTGGGGAATGCGTAGGATGGCGTAGCTCCCTGATTTGTATTTCATTGCCACATGCCCGCCCAAAAATGCAATTGTCTAGCCTAAAGCTACCAAAAAAAGAATTAGCATGGGAAATCTAGGCCAAGTTTATTAAACATTGAAGATTTAATAACTGGTCACATAATAACGTCACAGTATATAAGGCTGAGAGAGCACTCACAAAGACATTACTCTTCATTTCTAAATCCTAGAGTTAGTGCTGTTCTTAGAGGTATGGAAAGCCATGTAACATTACTTATCTGCATTCAGTTGTTGTAAAAAAGAAAACCGTAGATCTGTGAGGCTCAGGAGTACCAATACCTTAAAGTTGACCGCTACCAAGCTGTTATGTAGAAGACACTTACAGTTTGAACACAAGCGCTGAGAGGGTGGGTTCAAACCCTTATCCCAAAAAAGGATGTAAAATAAAATATATATACATATGTATATGCACATAAAAATAATAAAGGAAACAAAGAAATCATAAAAAACATACATTTGTCCAACAGAAACTTTAAGGATCGGGGGAAGCGGGGGCTTGTGATCCAATTTTTTGGTTGGTTTCAACTTGCATCTGGCACTCGTATTTGCGGACTTCCTCCAAAGTTAACTCTGTGAAAAGGTCAAACAGGCTGCTGACTGCGGAAATTTATTTCTTCTGTAGTTTCGGTAAGGAGGGGGAAGAAAAACATTATAACAAGGAGCAGCTGTTGCATTAGTGAAGGGCCAGCGAGAAAGATTGGGTGTTAGTATTTTTATTGGAAAGAAGTTGAAAACCACCCGAATGGAAAAAAAGAGTGCTTTTCAGAGATTGGCAAGAGGTGATGAAAATACACTGTGAGCTACTATTGACGATCAACTTGCAGCGTGAACATTGCAGCACTCTTATGATGCAATTGCAGGTTAGTCAGTGGAGGCATAAGCTGCAGATTTAGCAATTGTGAGGAATCATCTCCTCCGAGAACTGAAGATCCGGCTCCTGTACATCGATGAGACAATCAGAGAGGACTTGTTCACGGCCCAGACTAATAGATACATCACGCAGAGTGGGGTACGATCGTACAAAATCGATGGGCAGGAAGTGACCAGTTGGCCCATCAGGCCGGCTCCACACCTCAGGCTGGCCAGGGCATCATGACTAAACACTTCCTCCTTCCCTCCCTCCCTCCTCCTCCTCCTCTTCCCTCTCGCCGCCATGTATGTTTTGACATTCACCGTCTGGATGGATATTGGATGGAGCGGAGCACCGGGTCTTTGTAGAACCTACCGGGATTTTCATCCCGATGATTTCAATGGAATGAAGATCGGGCGTGTTCTACAATGGATTAGTTTGGTTGTATTACCTCACAGGTGGTGGTGAAATTTTACCTTAGCGTCTCGATAATGCTTCATCGTTACCACCCTTACCTACTACAAGAAGGTTTTGACCAACTGTGATCAAAAGAACAATCCTCTGACAAGTTCTCCCCGATGTCCTGGCCAATATTTATCCCTCAATCAACATCAGTAAAAAAGAAACAGATGATCTGGTCATTATCACATTGCTGTTCGTGGGAGCTTGCTGTGCGCAGATTGGCTGCTGCGTTTCCTACATTACAACAGTGACTACACTTCAAAAGAACTTCATTGGCTGTAACAGGCTTTGGGGTGTCCTGAGGTCATTAAGGCGCTGTATAGATGCAAGTCTTTCTTTTTAATAACCATGGGTCAGTCAAATGCAGCCTCTGTATGTACAGGCCCAAAACCAGTATCTATTTTTCCCCATTGCGTCTACTACAAAAATATTTTTAAAATAGCTCACATAAAAATTCAACTTGGCTCACCAAATCAGGTTTGTTTGGAAACATCTAAATTCTGATTTTTCAGGGTTTTTTAACAACAAATCTGAGAATTTAAATTCAATTAAGAAAACATCTGGAAATAAAAAGCAGGTATCAGTAAAAGTGACCATGAAGAATGATATATATTCAGAAAAGGCAGCGTTTTGAATATAAAGGTCCCTTTACACGTCTTCTACATTCCAGGCACAGTCTAGGGCTCCTACTGTACCATTTATCAAACTGCAAATGTGTCATAATGACGCAAACTTTGGGAAAATTATAGCAAATATGGGAATAACTGCAGCTCTCAGAAATTTATTTCTTTTGACACAGTCCTCAGAGAGCCTTCTATTCTACAATGATCACCTGTCAGTGTTGGCAAAAGCGCTATCTAAAAAGCTCTGACGTACTGCGCTTTTTCTAGAAGCTCTGCAAAAGTACAAACTGGGGCATTGATGGTAAGCACATCAACTGGGAGTCTGATGGTAAGCACATCAACTGGGAGACTGATGGTAAGCACATCAACTGGGAGTCTGATGGTAAGCACATCAACTGGGAGTCTGATGGTAAGCACATCAACTGGGAGTCTGATGGTAAGCACATCAACTGGGAGTCTGATGATAAGCACATCAACTGGGAGTCTGATGGAAGGCACATCAACTGGGAGTCTGATGATAAGCACATCAACTGGGAGTCTGATGATAAGCACATCAACTGGGAGTCTGATGATAAGCACATCAACTGGGAGTCTGATGGTAAGCACATCAACTGGGAGTCTGATGGTAAGCACATCAACTGGGAGTCTGATGGTAAGCACATCAACTGGGAGTCTGATGATAAGCACATCAACTGGGAGTCTGATGATAAGCACATCAACTGGGAGTCTGATGGTAAGCACATCAACTGGGAGTCTGATGGAAAGCACATCAACTGGGAGTCTGATGGTAAGCACATCAACTGGGAGTCTGATGGTAAGCACATCAACTGGGAGTCTGATGGTAAGCACGTCAACTGGGAGTCTGATGGTAAGCACATCAAAGCACGTCAACCGGGAGTCTGATGGTAAACACATCAACTGGGAGTCTGATGGTAAGCACATCAACTGGGAGTCTGATGGTAAGCACGTCAACTGGGAGTCTGATGGTAAGCACATCAAAGCACATCAACCGGGAGTCTGATGGTAAACACATCAACTGGGAGTCTGATGGTAAGCACATCAACTGGGAGATTGATGGAAAGCACATCAACTGGGAGTCTGATGGAAAGCACATCAACTGGGAGTCTGATGGAAAGCACATCAACTGGGAGTCTGATGGTAAGCACATCAACTGGGAGTCTGATGGTAAGCACGTCAACTGGGAGTCTGATGGTAAGCACATCAACTGGGAGTCTGATGGAAAGCACATCAACTGGGAGTTTGATGGAAAGCACATCAACTGGGAGTCTGATGGATCCTGGAAGGGATCAATTACCCCCCAGAGGCAGCTGAACAACTCCGTTGGCTGCTGCACAGTGGTTCTGCGCTATGCTTGGGGAGAACATTCCCAGGCCTGCTGCTGCAATGCAGCGGCCTAGCATTGCTCCAACTTAGTGGGCCCCCTTCAGGGCAGGCATCAGGTGCCAGCGGCCCACCCCAGAGTACGGTAATGGCTCCATCCTCAGGAGGCTGGCAAAGTGGTCACCAGGAATTTTGGGGCCTAATTAAATTTCCAATAAAATGGTCAAATAAGAGACCATCCTTAACACTCATTCTTTAAAAAATGGGGAAAGCCATTTAAGCTGAGCCTTAGCCTGTGACAATCCACTGGTACTCTTACAGCTTGTCATGGTGTATTGGCATGCATCTTCTGCCTATACCTGTAAACAAGGACGTGCTATCCAGGAAAGAGGAGGCCAGAAGATCATCCTGAGCAGCTGACAGCTGCACGATAGTGGCAGAGACCAGGAGTCAAGTTACTTGCCCACACTCTCAGCTGGGGAACTGTACATTGTGTGGGAACAAACTATCTTTGGAGAGATAATAAGCCCCTATAAAGGGGGAGGGGGGGAGAAGCAAGAATATAATTTGCACGGTGATTAGCAAAATTGTTAATCTGATTATACTGCTATTAATCTGCCAAATTAAATACGTATCACGTAGAAAACTATTTTTGTGTGTTTTAAACCTTTAATTATTTCTCTCCTTTGCAAGAATTTCTAAACGCCTAGCTCCACAAGCAGATCCTAGTCATTCTTAATATCTGCATTAACAGCATAAAGCAGATGATATTTAACTCGCTAACATATTCACTGCTTACAAATCTGCCTCGTTCTTATTGTGCCACCCACGGTCTTCAGCTCTATCATTTTTGCACGACAAAAAAGCTCATTAGGGATTAAGGTGGTCCTGAGGTCTATTTAATTAGTTAGGATGAAAGGCTTAGGGGGCTAAATTCGGTTGATTTGCGCCTCCCGTTTGTGCCGTAAGATGGCACTAACAGGGCGCAAATCAACTAGCGCCTGAGCGCGGTGCCACTAACGCCTCCTGCGAAATTCAGCGGGAGGTTAGCGTCGGCGCTGCGCCGCCGGCGATGCGCAGCGCCCGCTCGCACCCGGCTGTAATATTGGGTGGCGCCCCCCAGACTTACTGCCGGACACTATGTCCGACGGGGTCAGGGGGGGCCTACCTGCGGTCGGGGCGGCACTAGTTAAAGGGGAGGTGGGGGGGCGGCCATTTTTGCTGCTGACCTCCTGCCAGCACCTGCCCCCGTTGCTGTCCCCGGCCCTTGTGAAGCCCCCCACCCACCCCCCCCCCTCCACGGGGTGCCGATTGCTCTCCGTGAGCCCGGCACTCCTCTTGAGTGCCGGGCTCGTTTGCCGGCACTCCCGATCCCTGGTGGCCCAGCTGGGCACCGGGTCACGCTGCACCAGGCCCCTTCCCTTTAAGGAGGGGAGGAAGGCCTGCAGTACCGCGGCGTGACGTGCCGCAGCGCCAGCGCCGTGGTTTTGGCTCGCAACGCCCCAAGAGGGACGTGGGGCGCTTCCAGTAGCGCCCCTCCTCCCTCTCGGGGCGCTACCTGGGAAAATCAGCTGCGGGGGCGCTAACTCTTTTGGGGCGCTACCAAATTTTTACCCCTTGTCATTTTATCCATTTACCTGTGTTAAAGTCCATTGGAGCCGATTTTAGTGCGGTGACTTTGAAATGGCAGGAGGTGCGGGGTGGCACAATTAGTACCTGTCTGAGTTGACCATCAATAAACCAGGCCGAATTTCTAAGTTCACCTTGATTAGCATGTTGTGGGTGAGCAGCAGGTGGGAGTAGTATTGGCGATTGGCAGCTTGCCCATTAGGGGGTTTCAAAATGGCGTGCGACTTAAAGGGGCAGTCTGCTTTGACAGGCCAAAGAGGACAAACTAGTGTCATGAGCTTCTGAATGGTGTCCACCAGCAGTTGAAGGAACTGCAGGTACCTTGGTTTTCTATCGGGCAGTAGAAATATTGGTGGAGTCAGTGCAGGAGAAAGGGGCATCCCTTTTCCAGACGATGTCCAGTTGTGAGTTGGGGAAGAGCCAGGAACCATGTCAATGCCAGCAGCATTTGCTCAAGGATCTGGCTTCAATGCCCCAGAAAGTTCAATAATTGCATCAGGTACGCAAGATAAAAAAGCCCCACTCACATCCCTCAATGTTTCAACTGTGAAGGGTATGTCTCGTTCTCTTGCCTCCGCTCAATCTGTCCATTCCTTGGAAGCTTCCCATAGTTGTCCATCAGAGAAGACTTTGCACCTCCTCTGTGCTTTTCCTCATAATTTGAAATGCTTCTCCCCGACAACTCCTTCCATTGACTGCTCCTATCATACACACTATAGGCAGCAGGCCAATTCATGCTGAACACCTTGCCACGGTCCATTATTTGCATGCTTCTATTCTTGTTGCAGGAGAGGAACCCATCACCAAAAGGGGCTAGAACTAGCACAGGAGAAGCCCCTCCCTCTTTTAAAGAGACAGGGACGATTAGGAGGAAGCAGGAGCTGAGGAAGCTGGAGGATGTACGGCCAGCCTTTTCATGCCTCACTCCTTCACTCACTGCTTCTCTCATTGTAACCACAACACAATTGAGAGAGTGACTTGAGGGAGTGCACTGGGTGATCCACAGAGCACAAGTAAGGCAGGATCAGGAGGCAGTGGCAGTGGCAAAGGAAGAACTTGCTATCAGCTAACAGGCCCTGTAAACAGATCTCATTTTAAACGACTGCCTTGCTTCCCCCAATGCCCAAGGTTTGTGGGCATGAACTGGCGTTGTAGGATGTTAGCAATGCAAAACTGTGTTGACATCCAAATGACGTCACTTTTCCCTCATTGGATAGCGCTTTCAAAGAGCCGGCATAGGCACGGTGGCCTGAATTGCCCTCCTCCTATTCTGATTCTATGATTTCAATTTAGTCATGAAGTTCCCGCCTCTTTCAGTCGGGGATCTTCCACCGCTCTCCCCAGAGTGCATCGGGAAATCGAGTGTGACACAAAATGGGTGCAAATCAGGCAAAGCTGACTCCCATCCAATTTCCCGATCAGTTACACCCTGTTGGCCTGTTTTCAGGGCTTATTGAACACCATGGGGCCGGGTTTCTGCGGGATTCCCCCGGTCTACTTTGGAAGAAGGCGTGAACGCCATTTCTCTGGCGTTTTCTTCCATGGATCTTCCAGCGAAGTTACGCCTGTTGATTGGGAGATGCCCGATGGAAATTCCACCCCATATTGGCCCAGAAATTTGGTCCTTGCCGGGTGAGTACGCGCTGTGTACTCCACCCGTGAGGCCACTTGAAGTGCCGGTTTCCTGCATGCACTGCGCATGCGCGGGAAACCGGAACTTCCGGTCTCGTGAAGGGGGAGGGGTTCAGAGGTGAACCGCGTGCGCGGGAGAGGCTGCGCGCACGCAGCGAACTTCGGTTTTTTTTCAGGTTTCTCCGGGAAGGTAAGTATGAAGAAGCTGCACTTTTAAAAAGGAGGCGCAAGGCCTGTTTTTAACAAGGTAAGTGGTTAATTAATTACAATTTAAAATTTTTTCAACAGGTTTATCTTTTTTAGATACTTTAAAGAAAGGTAAGTTTATTTTTAGCACCGTTAAAAAGTATAATTAATTTTTTCAAAAATTTAAATTTTTGTTTAAAGTAGTTAATTTATTTAACTTACAGTTATTTCAAAAATGTGATGTTTTAAAAAAAATTTATTTGAAGTTTAAGTGTGGTTTTGGGGCCGATTTCAATTCATAGATTTGACAGGTCTTCCTGTCAAATCTATGAATGAAAATGCCCTGCTAGGATTGGCTCTCCATGGCCCACGTGATCCCAGGGGACGCTTCGAACTAACTGCGCCCCTGGGACACGCAAGCACTGCGCGCCGGCAGCTGGAGGAGGCCCAGGACCCGAAGTTCTCGTGGGCCCAAAACACAACGGCAGGCGCGGTAGGTAAGTACGTGCGCGATGCTTGCACCCGCGGGAAGCCGGAAAACCGAATTTCTGGCCCACTGTCTTTCCATCAAATCTGGCCCAAAAGAGGTCAATCCCGACTGGAAAATAATACATCATCTCAAAATGATTAGGTGTAAACAGCCCAGGTGTAGTGCAGTTGTGGAGCACCAGACCCCAGGTGGTGGAGAATTTGTATCTAGCTGGTGTTCAAACCTCACCTTCACTAGTTAGACGAGTTTAGCTAGTTGGCAAGGTGGGAGCCCTGTGCCCTTGTGATTACTCAACCAGAGGTGGGAGGGAGGGGCACTCACTAGACCAGTCCCCAGGCAGAATAACACCTCCTGTCAGGTGGGTATACAATACTTTTACTGCCATATAAAGAGAAGACCAGGACCCTTGCTCTACTGTCACCCTAATCAATTGAAGAAGAAATGGTGGACCGAATATGAGGGGAAAGAAATGAACTTGTCCTATTTCTCTGAATCAAACACTTTTTGGCAAATTTGCAACTACGGGGGCAATTCTAACCTAACCCACCCCTCAGGAAACTGGCGAGATGGCAACGCTAGTTTTACATCCCTGTCCGGTTTTACTCTCCATTGAAGTCAAACCGGCGTTCCACACGATCCCATGGGTCTCCCGCCCAGCGAGTTAGGTTAAAATTTAAATTCCAAGAAGCATAAAGCAATAAAAAAAAGGCACCGCAGCAGCGTCTTGTGAGATTTGTTTAACTCAGGATAGCCGTGTTTGAGCCCCAGTGTCGTTTCAAACAGTTAAATGGAACCGCTGCAATCATCAGATCTCAGGGGGGGTCTTACCTGCGCTCTGCCCATTTTGAGACTGCTGTCAAAATGATCAAGTACTCTTGTTAGTAGAGGTTAGGAAAGGAAAGCACAGATGGCAACCACATTTATTTGAAGATCTCAGAGTAAATGTCACATCCAGAAAAGGGGCAGCACTGTGAATTTCTCATTCGATCCTTCTGCAGAATATTTTGACAGCAGCTAAAAGCCAGATCTCTGACATTTCAGCGTAAGCGAGTGATTAGCAACAGAGAATGTTAAGAGCTTTGTTTCATTTTCCAGAGCAGTTTGACAGGAGACAATATAAACCACAGCTTTAATTACACTAGGTCTACGGGGGACCTGAGAATGAATAGGAATATATTGCAACACATACCACAAAGCAACTTAAGAACAATTCTATACATTTTTATTTTACCAATCTCACTTTAACCAGAGCTCTCAAAAAGTTCAAGTGCCATTTTCCAGTGAATTCTAAAACGCAAGATTGATAGCAAGCTAACCCTGAGAAATTTGTACTTTTACTGGTACAAATGTAATTATTTGCACTTGTAGTCGGAAGACTAGAATAATACTCATGAGTCGTGACTAAGGCCAATATTTGGTCAGTCATGTTGCATGACTGATAAAATGAATTAGTGCACAAGGCCTCTAAGTCAGATCTCCCTGCAAAGTCATATTTTAGAGGCTTATGGTAGGATTTTACTCCAACCACAAAAAGCAACAAGGCTAATATTTCCAGTATGATATTTTGCTCGAGATGGAGTGGTCCATTTTTCTCCGATCATTGGAAAGTGAATTGGCAATGTGCAGCCATTTGCACGATAGTCCGTCTGTTTTACCAGATTGAAAACATTTCCAATCACGGTGAGGCATGATGAGCCATCAGGTAAGAATTCAGTTGTGTGAATTTTGGTTTTCCATTTCCTTCGCTGAATCCCGTTCAAAAATAACACATGCGTGAATCTGCTTCTGTGTTTTAAATAAAAGAAATTAAACTATAATATCACAATAACTCATTTTGCTGTTTTCTGACATTTAGATCCTCGTTTTATGAATGCTCTTACATGAAAACGTGCAATTTATTTCCCTATCATTTTACACCGCCTCTGTCAGCTGGTATCTCTCCTGATGCTCCCTCTCAACAACGGCCTCTGGGAAACAGTTGCCATTATAAACCACCTGTTTACCCCATGTAGTTATCTTGCTTTGATGTAACTTTCTCAATATAAAAACAGTGCTAGTAAAATACATAATTAGGACTTGTATTTTGGACAACACGAATGGATGATGGGGTGATGTACGGTGTGCTTCACTGACCAACTTCGGGTTGGGGGTGTGTTGTTGGAGGCATGTATCTCAACCATCCAGTACTCAAAATGCATTGGAACATTCTTGACTGAAGTTCTCATTCAGCCTTGTTGCCATGGCGATGCAGTGTACTGTAGCATCAGTACAATCCGCCATGGCATGGTGTGACCTCCCACACCACTGAAGTCTTGGTTCATTAAACAGCGAGGGAGGGAGAATTTCTCCATCTGCTTCTCACGTGCTACTGGAAGCAGTTTTCTCTCCTTTGACTCTGCTGAGAGAGCCAATTGTGGAAAAGGGGGTAAAAATGTGTGGGAGGGGCTAAAAAAAAGAATGTAATCACAAGCATTGCTTAGTAAATCCACTGCAGCTATGGTATCAAAATTTGAAAGGATAGAAAAATTAAGTGGCGATTTCTTGAGCACAGACAACTCTTCTGAGGGATGTTTTCGGAAATAGAACTTAAATGGGAGAGAAGAGGAGATCTGCTTCTTGGTAGGACACTCCTAGGGTTGCCAACTCTGTCTGGATGTATTCACAGTGAAGGAGTACTTATAAAGTACTTGGATATGCACTTGAAGTGGCGTAACCTACAAGGCTATGGACCAAGAGCTGGAAAGTGGGATTAGGCTGGAGAGCTCTTTTTCGGCCGGCACAGACACAATGAGCCGAATGGCCTCCTGAAATGTATTCCAGGCTGTTAAGAGAAGCAAGGGAGGAAATAGCGGAGGCTCTGACCATCATTTTTCAATCCTCTCTGGCTACAGGCGTATGGTGCTGGAGAACTGCTAACATTGTACATTGTTTACAAAGGGAGAAAGGGATGGACCGAGTAATCACAGGCCAGTCAAACCTAACCTTGGGGGTGGGCAAATAGTTGGAAAAAACTCTTGACGGACAGTATTAATCGTCATTTAGAAAGGCACGGATTAGTCAAGGACAGTCAGCATGGATTTGTTAAGGAAAGGTCATGTCTGACTAACTTGATTGAATTTTTTACGGAGGTAACAAGGAGGGTTGACGAAGGCAGTGTGTTTGTTGTAGTCTACATGGATTTTAGCAAGGCTTTTGACAAGGTCCACATGGCAGACTGGTCAGAAAAGTAAAAGCCCATGAGATCTAAGGGAAAGTGGCAATTTGGATTCAAAATTGGCTCAGAGGCAGGAAGCAAAGGGTAATGGTCGACCGATGTTTTTGTGACTGGAAGGCTGTTTCCAGTGGGATTCCGCAGGGCTCAGTACTCGGTCCCTTGCTTTTTGTGGTATACATCAATGATTTAGACTCCAAAGTAGGGGGCATGATGAAGAAGTTTGCAGATGATACAAAAATTGGCCATGTGGTTGATAGTGAGGAAGAAAGCTATAGAGTGGCTGTGGTAGCGGCCCAGGCTGGTTTTGTGCAGCCTGGAGGAGATCTTCTGCTCCTCCCGGCTCCACAAAAATAAAGAGGAACCTACCTTTGGGATCCTCTTTGGCCGGGCCACCAGCTGATACCAGTCGGAGAGTGTACGGCGCCCACTCCGCCTTGTTCAGTCTAAAATTGGCACTCTGGGTCAAATGTATGGCATAGGTCCTCAATTAGCATTGTAAACAAGCCTCCCGTCTGACTCGGGGCTGCTTGGTTGCCTAGCAGTAGAGCCAGGGGGATCTTTGCCGTCTCCATAACGACGGCGTAAAAGGAGTCGGTAGGTTATTGCCCACCACTTTAGGGGGTGCTACCCCCCTCCCCCCACTGTTTCCACTGGGCTGGAGACCTGAAAATTCCCCCCAGCAGGATTCCTGTTATCCTGGCTCATTATAATCCTGCATGGTGGAATATCACAGCCTTGTATTACGATTAGCAAAAAAAACCCTCCAGGTTGTTATAATGGAGAGTTAAGCCAAGGAGCAATTAATCGAGCAAAAAACAGACTCTTTTCCCAAAGTCTCCTGTGCACTGACTGGTAATATAAAGCTGCCTAAGGAGAAAAGTGCTCAACAACCCTGAACATACACAGACAGACTCGGCACTGACAATCAGATTCTCTGCTGAAAGCATCTTCTACATGCCTTTCTTTTTTTATTCGCTTATGGGATGTGGGCGTCGCTGGCAAGGCCAGCATTTATTGCCCATCCCTAGTTGCCCTTGAGAAGGTGGCGGTGAGCCGTCTTCTTGAACCGCTGCAGTCCGTGTGGTGAAGGTACTCCCACAGTGCTGTTAGGGAGGGAGTTCCAGGATTTTGACCCAGCGACGATGAAGGATCAGCGATATACTTCTAAGTCAGGATGGTGTGTGACTTGGAGGGGAACTTGCAGGTGGTGGTGTTCCCATGCGCCTGCTGCCCTCGTCCTTCTAGGTGGAAGAGGTCGCGGGTTTGGGAGGTGCTGCCGAAGAAGGCTTGGCGAGTTGCTGCAGTGCATCTTGTAGATGGTACACACTGCAGTCACGGTACGCCGGTGGTGGAGGGAGTGAATGTTTAAGGTGGTGGATGGGGTGCCAATCAAGTGGGCTGCTTTGTCCTGGATGGTGCGAGCTTCTTGAGTGTTGTTGGAGCTGCACTCATCCAGGCAAGTGGAGAGTATTCCATCACACTCCTGACTTGTGCCTTGTAGCTGGTGGAAAGGCTTTGGGGACTCTCAGATGAAACATGCCCGTGAGCTGCATTAAGCCTGTGCTGACTGGCAGTTATTAATGTTAATGACGATTTTGCTTTGTCAGTGCCTGACTGAAAAGGCTTTGGGGCTGGTCTCGTGAAGAAATCTGCGGAGCGGCGAGTATCATTTGTGGCCTTACTGGATGGTTAATTTACAGGAATACTCACCGAGTTTAGGTATCGAGCTAACATCGTTGGAATCATTTTTTAACCTTAACCCATCTGCAGGGAGTTTGCGCAGTGACACATGGTACCACAAGATGGTGGAACAAAGGTTCAATTGCCCCATTCCACCGAGTTCACAATTTCCATTTCGCCACTGGGGACGATTTTCGACCACTGCCTTCCCCGTTTATGCTGGAAAATGGGACTCGGTTGAACATTTTTTTTAAAAATCGCCCGACGTGATTTTCAGGCAAGCCAATGGGCAGCCAGCACTCCTGTGGAATCAGGCGGGAGCCAACTTTGCCTCTGCAAATTGGGGTCCTACGCTTGCCGTATCGCCCCCTTTGTAGTTTCCAGTACCAACAGGGCAGGTCTTTTACTGAGCACGCTCCACCCATTGGGACTAGAACTCGAGAATCCTAATGCTCTTCCTGAACCCACAAAAATACTGCGACCCGCTGTTGGCCACTCAGTGTACCCACCTCCCACAATTTTGTGCCATTGCGCTATAGAGACAACAGATTTATTGCCCCCCCCTCCCCCCCTTGGATCGACGAGCTTCCCGTCAGTGCTCATTAAGCACTCGGGGCCAAGAGCCATGGATCACAACAGTCTTAGCAGCCCTTCCCTTTCAAGGCAGATGGACATATATGCCACTAAATAAGAAACCATTCACTACCTAACAGAAACCTCTACTTCCACTGTCATCCTGGACTTAGCAGCCCAGTTGCAAATTGATGCAACTCAGACATGATGGCTTTTAAAGGTAATGAAGGATAATTCACTAATACATGGCTCCATTTAAACTCCAGCCGCAAATACCAGGAAAGAACAATGTTTCTACTCTTCATACCTGGGCCACCAACTAATAGCTTCACAATTACTGAAAGCGATGCTGCACTTTAGAAGGATGAGGCTTAAATATATATGTTGATGACTTGGACAGTGACTGAAGTGGAAATTTTCAAAAAATCAAAGAAGGCTTTTACGTTCAGTTATATATCGACTATTACTGTGAAACTTATTAAGGAAAATCTGACGGTTGCAAGTTAATAAAACTTTCAGTTTGCACATCTTGGATAAGAGAATCACCTCAAGATGTAGCCGGATGGCAACCAGAACTCTGGCAGTCAAAAGCAACCTCATTTGTCCAATTCGCTAAGACAGGTTGTGAAATGGTTTCGAAAATTGAAATGTCAAAGCTTTGTATGGGTTAGACATTGAGCACCTTTCTTACTGTGTGCTGAACTGAGTGGGCGCCTTTTAAAAACAGGCGATGAAAGACATATGGATTGTGAAATTTGATTCATCTTTGGAACAGGTCGTAAAAATAAAGAATTAACTTCAGAAGTCAGAAACTGCATATGTCAAAAATATAAAGCAACGATTCTACTTGAACTGAACATAAAGATAACAATAAATGCACTGATCTCAAACCCCCAGTCGGCAGCTTCTTTCAAAGGGAGTGCTGGTTGCAGATAGGGCTACAATACAATAGTGACAATTCTGTTTAATTGTAGTTCCCCGCCGGGAGCATGTATTCGTGAATTGGCCCTCATTACCTTTTAAAGGGTGTTTAGTTGCTAATTGGAGCAAAAACATGGTTCAGTGCCGTAGGCTGATAAATGGCCCTGATGTGCAGAACAAATAATTTTCCTATTATCATATATTATATTTCAGCACAGTACATGCTGGTACTTTTTTGCCAGTGCTTTTGTGGTTGACATCCAACAGAACTTACCTCCAGCTTCAAGACTTGAGGACATCATATAGACTGACACTGACATTGAGGGGTACTGCACTGTCGGAGGTGCCGTCTTTCGGGTGTGACAGTAAACCAATGTCTGCCTGCAAAAGATCCCAAGGCACTATTCAAAGCAGCGCAGGGAGTTCTGTTGCTGTCCTGGCCAACATTCCTCACTCAGCCAATGCCATCAAGAACAGATCAGCTGGCCATTTGTTCATTTGCTGCACTTGGGACCTTGCTGTTCACAAATTGGCCTACATAACAGTGACTGCACTTTAAAAAGAATCCATTGGTAGTAAAACACTTGGGACAACTTGAGGATGCGATAAGGTAAAGGAAAAAAGACTAGCGTTTATATAACCAGAGAATGCTGGAAATACTCAACAGGTCAGGCAGCATCTGTAGAGAGAGAAAAAACAGAGTTAACGTTTTAGGATCATCGACCTGAAACGTTAACTCTGTTTCTCTCTCCACAGATGCTGCCTGAATTGCTGCGTATTTCCAGCATTTTCTGTTTTTATTTCAGATTTCCAGCATCTGCAGTATTTTGCTTTTGTATTAGCGTTTATATAACCTTTGAAAGAACCTTGAAAGACTAGCCTTTCACAACCTCAGGACGTCCCAAAGCACTTTACAGCCTACAAACTACTTAAGGGTGCCATATAAATGCAAATTCTTCTTATATAAGCAGGTTCAGTGATCTGGATCCGAGTCCCTTTTTAAATTTTGCTTTGTCATCAAGTGCAGTTCAGTTGAGACTCAGTCATGTTGAGCAGATGGAGAAAGAGCACAATGTACCAAAGACTCAAGGTGCTGCAATTTAAAAGGGTCACAGGCTTCATAAAAAGTCTTTTTCTTTTGTTCGCTGAAGGAGAAGGGCTGCGTAACATTTTATTCATGGCAATATTGCACACAAATGATGTGATGATGCTTTTGAATCCTATTTGTATTTGTAAACAAGTGACTAACAGGTTTGACAAACACCTTTTCGTGAAGGTGGGTACATCTAATGGCTTCTTTTAGACTCAACAAGGAGATACTATTGGTGATATTAGTTGGTGAACACATTGCATTCTTGTGCCTTTCCTCTGTCCACTATTTTAACAGAGGATTTAACTTAATTTAAATTAAACGTGTCTGTTAATCACGCCAGACTATAGTTTCTAAATCCACATAGCGCATGTGGCCAAAATTCTGGTTGGGCTCGTAGAATGGGTCAGATCGCCTGTCTCTGGAGGAGTTCCCAAGTTACCCGAGGAAATTCTGCCCAGTTGCCCTTATAAGGCTGAGAGCTGGCACGAGTCCCGTTGAGGCCTTTCGAAAGGCCGCAAACCTTTACTAAGCAAAGGTAATTGATACATGGGGGGGGGGGGGGGGTGGCGCGGGTATCATTTACCTTAAGAAGAAGCCAAAGGAAAAAAGTTAAGTACCTTCCAAGGCCTCTCTCCCACCCTTGAGTTCGAGTAGGACTGTGCCGGAAGGCCCATAGATTCTCAGACCCCTTATCTACAATGAGTGTGTCCTGTTGGCCAAACTACAACACAGGAAACTGCACCTTAATCAGATCAATTTGTTGTAGTGGGAACCATTCCCACGACGTATTGTACTGGAAGGTACATAGCACAGAATATTCTGAACACAGAATATAAAGAGATAATTAAAAAAAGGCAATTTCCCTTTGTAAGCTATTGGCAAAAGCTAAGATCAGACAGTCAATTTACAAATGTTGTGCTCATATAGGTTCAAGTGCTAGGGCTGTCTCAGCTGCAATTACATTTGCAGTGGTTCTGGGCAGTTTTCAATGACAGGCCTAATGGAAACCACGTCTCAACTTGGGGAATAGAAAATGGTCACAAGCCATCTCGGCCTGAAGCAAGCGCACTCTTTGTGGGATTGCCAAGGTCACAAAGGAGACTGTGGGACCGAATCTTCCCCTTCCCTTGAAATAGATGATATGAAAGGGAGAAGACTACAAGGGTGGGAACCTCAACAGAATCTCTCAAAACAAAATGCAGCCAAGTATCATATCATTTCCTACCATAATATGATTTGTTTTATATCATTAGCCAGTCATTATCATTTTGGGAGGCTAAGAGTCATAGTAGGTTTCTGTTAATTTATTTAAGCGGAATTTTTGCATATAAGCAAGTGGATGATCTAAAATTGCCTAAAAAACACCAACTTGGGTCAGGCCACAAGCGTGATGTGATGGCTTGAGGAAGATGGAAGGAAAGAAAGCAAGAATTTGCATTTATATAGTACTTTTCACAACCTCAGGAGGTCTCAAACAGCTTCACAACCAATGAAGTACTTTTGAAGTATAGTCAACATAGGGAAATGTGGCAGCCAATTTGTGTACAGCAAGATCCCACAAACAGCAATGTGATAAATGACCAGATCATCTGTTTCAGTGATGATGGTTGAGGGATAAATGTTGGTCAGGACGCTGGGAAATCTCCCCTGCATTTTGAATTGTGCCATGGGATCTTTTACATCCACCTGAGAGGGCAGATAGGGCCTCGGTTTAACATCTCATGCAAGAGACGGCACCTCCGACAGTACAGCGCTCCCTCAGTACTGCACTGGAGTGTCAGCCTAGATTATGTGCTCAAGTCTCTGAAGTGAGACTTGAATCCATGACCTTGTGACTCAGAGGTGAGAGGGCTGCCCACTGAGCTAAGGCTGACACCAAAGGCAGCTTACAGCAGCCATGATTTTTGGTTGCCTTAAGTTTGCTTCAATCTTACCACAGTTTATAGTGGCAGGAAAGCAAAGTTAATGCCATATTATTTTTGTTCCCTGAATGTTCAAAGCTTACCAAAAGCTAGGTAGTTCATTCAATATTTTTCCTTTGCTATGTTTAAGGACATGATGCGGAGATGCCGGTGTTGGACTGGGGTTTTAAATAAAACTGTTGGACTATAACCTGGTGTTGTGCGACTTCTCATGTTTAAGGAGGCAAACAAGGGGCCAAGTCACCTGGCCTAGTTCCTATTTACTACTCAAAATGAGATATTACGTACACAATCAGGAATATCACACAAACAATTGGTCAGGAACCCCTTGTTCAGCTGGATTATCAGGTCTCAGACCAATAGCTGGAACATCCTGAGATTGAAACCAACTAACTACAGTAGTTTTTGCCAGAACTGATGCAAATATTTCCCCCAGTTGCAGTACACACAATTCATTACATTACAATGATGTTTAAGTAAACAGATGTGAGCCTGGTTAAATGAATCCGGTAATAACAGCCTCAGAAGACCACTGATTGTTGGTTTGTGGTGTAAATGTGCCTATTAGAATAATTAGACAAGATAAGCACTGTTTCAAAAACAGATGTTTGCCTCTCATCAATTTTTTACCTCCAAACCGCCTAAAACAGAAGATGACTGCATTTCACCCTGCTTTCAAAAAAAACCTCCAAGTTTTCCTCCTTGTTCTTTGATGCCTCCCAACTCTTCTTTTCTCTTTCTCCCTTCTGCTCCGTACCCATTCATTGTCCACCACCCTGTAAAGTACTCCACACACTCAAGGAGCAGCACACAAATGTAGGCTGATTGTGTTATAGTGCAGTCGTTGGCAGCTACGCAAAATGAATTGAAGTGGTGCTATTGCGACTGGAAGCAAGGTGTACAGTAGGGTCGTGGTTATGGTACTGGACTTGAGTTATGAAATTAAATTCAATAAACCTGGTAATTGTGTGATTGCACTCGGTAAAAGTGACAATGAAGGCTGCTGGACTGTCGTAAAAACCCAATTGATTCACTAATGTCTTTCAGGGAAGAAAATCGGCCAACCCCATCTACATGTGACGCTAGTCCACCCATGGTTAACTCTTAATGCCCTATAAAGTAGTAAGCCACTCAGTTGTACAAACAATTGCTACATTCAAGAAGACCCATCGCCACCTTCTCTGAGCAATAAATACGGCCTTGTCAGTGTTTACCCACATCCTGAGAACGTATATAGAAATATATAAAAAAAACAAATGTATCATATTAAGTGTTAATTTTCACCCCATGTGACTGGAGATAGATATGGCCACCAACAAACACAAATGGCCATTTCTGGTGATGTGATCTGCTACGCGCTTCTCTGTTTCCATGACTACAAGCGGGCCAAGTGCACGGCCTACCCATACAGGCCGGCCACGCATGTTTTCAAACCAGCGGCCTCTAGAAGCCTTTCCGCAGCCAGCAGGGAAGAGCAGGCAACCAGAAATAAGACGTTTTAACAACTGTGAATGTGAAAACTTGTACACACATGGCTGTATCGCCAATGCTCCGGGAACTGTCATGCAGGGAAGATTACAGAGCACGGAGAACTCTGCGAATAGGGTTGCCAACCCTCCATGATTGTCCTGGAGTCTCCAGGAATTAAAGATTAATCTCCTGTGCACAGCTGTGAGCAACCCGGAAGAAAAATCACAGGAGCATTAAACAAAATGGCGTTTTTTTAACATTTTCTTTGAACACTTTTGTTTATTCATTATAAAAATATTGGCGATGGGGGAAAGAAGCTGTTTGACTGGCCGGGGTGGTAGGAGGCGGGAGGTCATCTGATGCAACCTCCAGGAAGACGTCCAACCAGAGTTGGCAACCCTGTCTGGGAGATTGCAAGATCTTCCAAGTGGAAGTCGTTCTGCAACTTAAAGGGAGCATTAGCTTGCGTAGAACTTCCAAACAGGGCGAGAGCGTTGTTTTGAAGATGCTGCTGAGGGTGTCCATAACAGAGAGTAATCAACGGCTACCAGCCCAGGCAGCTGAAAATAGTACTCCGAGGAAAAGGCCTGGATTAATCGGGGTTAATAACAACCCATCAATCACAGTAGTCTGAGGGCAATCAATACTGATTGTTATACCACACAGCATAATTTATATCCTTTGGGGAACTGAAGTCACTTTCACTGATAACAGGCAAGGGCTGCACGCAGGGCTAAAGCAGTTTATAACTGTTGGAACCATCAGAAAATCTCACCAACCAGGGTTAATTTTAGATCAAGCTTGAGGCTTTATCCTCACCTGCTCTTTCTAACTGCAAGCAGCAGTGATTTTTATCCCTGCTCAATTTATTATTTAAGTTAGGAGCTCTTGCTTTCACATCCCACCTTTTTTCTCCAGTGGGGGAAAGGAAAGAAATGAGGGCTGCCTTTCTTGGTCACAAATCCTTTTGCCCAGGTACTGGTCAGGTGGAGTGCACCTGAAGTGAGCTCCAAAGGTCCAGGTCTCAGGGCGTCTGAACTTGGTGGGTGGGCTGATTATTCTGGCCTCTTGCGCATCCCCAATTTTCATCGCTCCACCATTGGCGGCCGTGCCTTCAGCTGTGTAGGCCCTAAGCTCTGGAATTCCCTCCCTGAGTCTCTCCGCCTCCTGGGATGAGAGGGCTGTCCTATGAGGAGAGACTGAGTAGAATGGGCCTATATTCTCTCGAGTTTAGAAGAATGAGAGGTGATCTCATTGAAACATATAAAATTATTAGGGGGAGAAATTCGGTTACACCCCATTTGGGGGCGATAACCGAATTAGCGCCAGCCATTTAGCACCTGGTGCGGGAGTACCGCCCCAGCCACTAAATTGGACTTACCACCCCGGCAAGGAAGCAGAGCGCTATCTCAGGCGTCCACTTCCTCTTGGGGTGGTGTCTGGGACGCAAAGCGCAGTATGCGGCCGCTCTGGGTAGCGTTGACGCGTTTCATCGCCCCTCCCCTTCCGTTACAGTGGAGGGAGGTTGCGCACTCTACAGGCCATTTGACGGCCTCCACTAGCCCACCAGGGTGGCATGGTGCCGTGGCCACAGCCCGGCACCGAGACACGGTGCCGGACTGTGTGATGGCGGCCATGGCCCATGCCAAGGGCCACCACGAGGGGCCGACCTGGAGGTCGGCCAAAACATTGAAATGGCGGTGCGGGGCGCAGCCGGGATTCCCCTTTAATTACTGCCTCGCGAGCAGAGGTCAGCCCGGTTCGCGATCTGCGAGGCTGTCTCTGACATTGCCCGCAGCAGCTTCACGGGGCACAGCCGAATTTCTGTCGCAGGGCGCTAAGGGGTTGCGTTGCTCGGCGATGGCGTCATTGCCGGCGGCGCAGCACCGCAGGGCACTACCGGCTACCGCTGCCGCTAACCTCCCGCTGAATTTCGCGGGAGGCGTTAGCAGTGCTGCGTCCGGGCGCTAGGGGATCGTGACCCGTTAGTGCCCCCCGGGGCGCTAACGAGAGGCGCAAACCAACCCAATTTTTCCCCCCTTAGATGGCTTGACAGGGTAGATGCAGGGAGGATGTTTCCCCTGGCTGGAGAGTTTAGAACTAGGAGTCACAGTCTCAGAATAAGGGGTCGGCCATTTAGGACTGAGGTGAGTAGAAATTTTTTCACTCAGATGGTTGTGAATCTTTGGAATTCTCTACCCCAGAGGGCTGTGGATGCTCAGTCATTGAGTATATTCAAGACAGAGATCGATAGATTTTTGGGCAATAAGGAAATCAAGGGATATGGGGATAGTGCAGGAAAGTGGAGTTGATGTAAAAGTTCAGCCACGATCTTATTGAATGGCGAAACAGGTGCGAGGGTTCCTTATGGCCTACTCCTGCTCCTATTTCTTATGCTTTTACCTCTCTCTCCTCCTTTAAGACGCTCCTTAAAACTTACCACTTTGACCAAGCTTTTGGTCACCTGCCCTAATATTTCCTTATGTGGCTCGGTGTAACATTTTGTTTTATAACGCTCCTGTGAAGCGCCTTGGGACATTTTACTACGTTAAAGGCACTATATAAATGCAAGCTGTTGTTGATAAGCTTTGTAGTTATCATAGGTGACATTACATATACCTTGAGCTTCCTATAGGCTATGGCCTAGAAAATCGGTATCCCCGTAAACGGGCGCAGGAATCGCGATGCGATAGCAAACCGCGCCTATTTGGAGGACTGCAGGTAGCACATAAAATTCGTGCTGCTTGCTACTTTGCATGATTGTAGCGTTGAGCTGAGCACTGAATGCGCTGCTGAGTGGCTGAATGCTCAGCAGGGGGCCAATGTTCATGCGAGGCTAGCTCCAATTAAAGCTAACCTACACTACTTAAAGGCAGTCTGCTCCTCTTAAAGGGAAGGTGCCTTCTGCCTGCAACAGGTGCTGGAAGTGCTTGTGGAGGCTACTGTTATAAAAAAAAAGACTGAGTAATGGCTCAACAGGCCAGAGAAAGGGCTTCAAGGTTACCCGATGCAGCAGTGGAGGCGTTGGTCTAAGAGGTCAACTCCGGAGAGAGGTCCTCTTCCCACAGGGGGCCAGGATGTACTCCAGGCAACAGACAAGACTGCAGTGGGAGCAGATCGCCAAAGTGGTCAATGCCAGCAGTATAACCGCGAAGACCTGGGCCTAAAAATTCGGTTGATTTGCACCTCCCATTAGCGCCCTCTTAGGCTTGGGCCGGCGCCGCCAACGCCTCCCGCAAAATTCAGCGGGAGGTTAGCGGCAGCGGTAACCATTAGCGCCCCACGGTGCTGCGCCGGTTAGCAAGCCAGCGCAGACTGCTGCCGCCCATGCTGAGGTGGTGCAGTGCAAATCCGGGCCAACTAGGCCTGGGGCTCCTCGAGGTCGCCTGCAAGGCCATCTGCAGTCTTCCCCATTGAAAGTCAACAGCCTTCCACCTGCCATGCTGCAGCCACTGGGGTATCACTAGGATAGGCATAGGCACAAGCAAGACAGTCACTAAGGGAATGCACAAGGGTGATTAGTTGAATTTTTGATGTAATATTGGATGGATAGATGGATAAAGTTTGATTGGAAAGTTTGCTTTGTGGTGGCCAAGAGGATGCTGTGATAGTCAGTAACAGAGGGAAGGTAAGCTGTGGGTCTAATGTTGAAAGGGGAATTGGGATCGCGTTCATTCGTACCAAAGGCGGATGATTCGATCCCGGATATCCCGGCCAAAAAGGGGCTGTCTGGGTTCTGTCCTTCCTTCCGCTTCCGCTTCTTCCTCCTCGTCCTCCTCCTGAGCTGGTGGCCGTATCCCTGGTGGCAAGGGCTGTGCCCTCATGATGGCCAGGTTGTGGAGGATACCGCAGACCACGACCAATCAGGACACATGCTCCGTGAATACTGTAGGGCTCCTCCAGGCAGTGGAAGCGTTGTTTAAGAACACCAATGTTCTGCTCTATGATGTTTCATGTGGCAGCATGCCTCTCGTTGTACTCATGGTGCCCATGTGTGGTTGGGTTGCAGAGCCAGGTGGTCAAGGGATAGCCCTGGTCATCCAGTAGCCACCCTCTGGTTTGTCTTGGTGGCTCAAAGACTGAGGGAACAGCGGACTGGCACAGAATAAAAGCATCATGACTTCTGCCAGGATACTGGGCATTCACCGTCATGATGTGCTGAGCATGGTCACACACATTCAGCGAGTGGTAACCTTTGTGGTTGCGGTACATCTCAGCATTTATATACGGTGCCTGCAAAGCCACATGCATGCAGTCGATGGCGCCCTGCACCATGGGAAAGCCCGCTATCCTGGCAAAGTCACGTGCACGCTCCGCCTGCTTCTCTGGTTGCAAGAGGTGGCAGAGTTCTGCGAGTACGTCCTTCATAAAGCGCAGACGCCTCACACACTGCTCCTGGCTCAGGCTGAGGTAAGAGAATTGCTCTCGGAAGACCCTAGGTGGGTAAGGCCTCCTGCTGAGAGCCCTTCTCCCTCTCCTCCTCCTCCCTCTACGAGCAGCTTGTCCTCTTCTTCGCTGCCTCTGCTCCATCTCCTGGTGATGCTGCAGGCCAAGGGGAACGACAACTAGAGCACCCATGACTGGGAGTAAATGGTCTAACCAGAGCCCTTAAAATCAGAAGCAAGGCCTTCTCCACTTGCAGCACCACTCCCTGTCACTTCGCCAACTTTAAATAACACTAGAAAGCGCCAAACACTTCAACAAACTTACACAGAGCCAGTAGAAATCAAAAAGCAAGTTACCTGAAAGTTGTTGACGATCCCTTTAAATATCGCTGATGGGGGGGTCCTTCCTGCTGCTGAACACATGTTCAGCTGTGTGAGGTTAAGAGAGGGCGTTAGCTCCAGCGATGACAACAAAAATAGCAGTGTTGGCATCAAATTAGCATTGCATGCTGATTGACGTCACAATCTGCCTACTTACCATATTTCCAACGCATGCTCGTAACAGCTGTCCTACCGCCTTCACCAAGATGGCATCCAGCATGACCCGCACCAGAAGTGTGCGCGTGCTGCTCGGACGCCATTTTGGTCCCAAATTAGGCACCCGTAGTGCCCAAACAACGGGCGCTACGCAACAGAATTTCTCGGCCTATATGTTTGCTATCCACACTTTTACTTATCAAGGGCATCACCAGTCTACACCCATCCAAGTAGAGGCAACACACACGATATGTAAAACAAATTGCACTGCAGCAGAATGCATCATCTGCAGCAGAATGAAATGTCACAATGGTTAAAGGCTCTTGCTGCTGCTCATGTACTTTACAGTTTAACGAGTGGTGATAATTCAGCTTTTTTTTTGCCTTTGACAGGGGGCAGGTTGACCAGCAGAAATGTCAAATAGCCCGAGAACTGCAGGTTAGGTCTGAACTTTAATACTGGAGTTCCAATCTAACCTGTAGCATTTCTAGTCAGAATTCCTTAAAGTAGTTTATGTTCTGAATTGGTTGTCCTGGTAACCTGTACTTGAGATGTTTTTATGTCGACATCTCTGGAACTTGTCACCTCAAACTCTTTCTTTGTTTCCAAGTTCTGAGTTGGCCCTCACCAGTGAAATATCAGGTTATAGTACCTAGTCAGGATTTCTTGCACCTTAATGCTTGCAAAGCCAAACACTCAGAAAACAATTATTTTGTTTTCCACTGTGTTCCGTCATGCTGTGAAAGTGTTCCAATTAAAAGTAAGTGGAACAAACACTAATTCATTTACAAATACTCCCAATAGTTGACTCATTGCAACAAAATTCGGTTGTGCTGTCAGCAAAGATTATGGGCCAAAAATTGCGGTCGGCGGCGTACCTCCGGAGCACGCCGCTGACCTGCGAAAAGAATACGCTCCTAACTGATGGCGGCCCTCCTGCGTAAACTTGCGTTCTGACGCTGCGAGTAGAAGGGCAGCGTAATGGCCCACAGATCCCAGGGACACAGCCTGTGCGGAAGTGTACCTGGGATCACGAGGGCCTGGTCCTCCATTCAGAAAACAGATTGCCTTTCATTCATTTAAATTACTACAATACTTCATTACTACAGCCTTTAAAACACTATCAGATTTAGCTTTTATCGTGGGAATCCAGTTCATTACTCGTAACTCCCACTTCTAAACAAATACTGTGCACTGTGCAGAAAGTTCTGAAATTTAAACATTATTTAAAAAAAACCTGCAGCTTTAACGTAAACTAGGATTAATTCTCGTTAAAGCTTTTAAGTCATTTAACGAAAAAAAGAACATTTGTTTCATTTCGGGTATCCCCATACATTGTGGAAACGGGCCCCGCGCCTGTTCCCACCAGCCGTATCATTTCCGTACTTAATTGCTGGGCAGTTGGTGGGTAAATAGCCCAACTCTGCGCCAGCAATTAGGTGTTCGGAGGCGGAGCGGATGGCCCGTCAACGCGTACGTTGACAGACTGCAAGTTCGGGATTTAGCGTACGTGCAAGCATGCGAAGATCCCGAACTTGCGGTGGATTTCAAAGGCAGTACTCTGAGAGTACGCTGTCATACCCACCGCAAAACCCGGGCCATTATCCTATTCAAACTGGTGCTTGATTCCACAGTGAAATGGCCTGAAGGATTTATTAAGGTGAATTTGCAGAATGTCCCCCTTCTTGTTTCTACTTGGCTGTCAAAATAAATTTACGGAATTTGAGACATTCAAGTGTTTCCCCCTTCTGCGCATAATACGACTTTCACACATAACATGAATGAGGTGTAGCTAGGATGCGAGTCTCGGAAGCAAGTATAGACCACACAAATCTGTGGGCCAAACATGAATGATATTAGTTGCTAAAAGTTACTCCTCTTGAAAGCTAATATGGGATTAAACTTGGGTTATGGAAGCACATGCAGTAGGGACATGTTAGTCTGAGCGCAGGGCCAGCGTCAGCTACAGTGAGAAAGGGGTAGATCGTGACTTTGTGCGATGTTGCAAAACGGGTGATAACGAGTCAGCAGCCCGTTTTACATCTCTCCCAATTTTTATTTCCACCGACTCAATGGAAATAAAATTCGGGAGAGATCTAAAACGGGCTGCCGATTCGCTATCGCCCGTTTTACACAATCGCACAAAGTCAAGATCTACTCCAAAGTGTCAGATTGCTACTGTTCAGATTCATTGGAAAATGGACATGTTGAACTATTCTCATCAATAGCGCTAAGGCTCTTAATATACCTGGCAAAGAAACCAAATGTCTTTCCTCTCCCTTTCCCACTTACATTTAGAATACGAGCGAGCTCTGGTTAAGAAGAGATATTGATGACGTGCTATTTCTTTTGCTTTTCATATGTTAAAAGGAATTACAATGGTTTAGCCTGACTCACCACACCATTCGTCCACCCAGGCAAACGCTTGCCGATGACCTATTAATAAAATGTCCCTGATGACCTGAAACAAGAGAAAAAAGGGGGAGTGAAATCAATTTGGCAGTTACTTCTTTGCTTAACCTTTAGAGCCCTTCAGCAATGCTGATAAACAATTGTGGGCCAAAGTTTTATTCATCCGAACATCCTTCTTTATTCAACATACAACTTATTTCTTGTTCATCTCAGTCTAGTGAAGGCAAATCCATGTTAAGCTCAAATTTCACAAAGAGTAAAAGTTTGGAGACATATATCACTGAGGAGGTTATTTCACTGCTCAGGTATCCCATTCTCTTGTTGAACCAAGATCTCCCACTTTAGTTGGAAGATGCTCCCTCTCTTTCTCCTACTACATGGTGTCTCCCAACGGGAATTCTCCTTCAGTTTGGAATGACGTGGAGTTTGTGAAGGCCAAATATTTTCCAGTGGCTGACACCAATGCTGCCCTGTGATTCGAGATCTCTGCGCTCCTCAAATTCTGGCCTCCTGTGCATCCCCGATTTTAATCGCTCCACTATTGGTGGCCATGCTTTGAGAGGGACGCACGTGATTGAAAAAGAACTTCACTTGCAAGATTAGAAAGATTAGCTTGTTTTTTGTTAAGGTGATTCTAATTCCCTCTCTTTAGTTCTCCAATGTGACACCATGTCGAAGCGACCTGCCCCAACGCTCTGTCATTGATTGGTGTGAAGTACGAGAGCAACCTTTTCCCTCCTCGTAACGATGCTCCTCAGCTGTTTTGCACCAGTCTAGAAAACAGCTCGTCAGTGGCTAATGGACAGTAGACTAAACACAATTACAGGTTGTTTCACACACAAATTGTACACACCTAAAAAGGTGAGTGATTTGGCGATTAACAGAAACATAGTCAATGTGGTCTCCTGGACTGGTTTTGATCACCTGAAGGGATCTTCCAGACTTTCTTTTCCCCTTTTTGGCCCTGGGTTTCTTTTTATGTTAGTTTGCCTCTCCCAGGAGGTTACATGGCTGCGGGGAGGGCGGGGCGTGGGGTGGGGAGATGGGAGTCTCGTCACCGTACTCCAGGCATCATGAGTGTGGGGCAGGCTTAACGGACCAGCTGGTCTTTTCCTGTCCGTCAATGTCGTATGTTCGTACTACCGAATAAGTCTGGTTAGACCAGCTGAAGAACAAAGGTCAGGAAAAAAAACACAGGTTAAAAACAAGTTATAGATTTTTATATTAATTAGCAGCAGGGCATCTGGTTTTGATTGCAGTAAAAAAGCTATTTTTATACCGCGACAAAGTGCTATAACACTAAGCGTGAATGTTTTAAATAGAACCACAATTAGGCGAGTTTAACTAATGACACCTTTTTCAGCTAAAGTAATTCAGTTTTCAAAAGAGGAGACAAACTGTTAGCTAAGGGGAAAGGTGGATTTTCATTTCCTGAGCTTCAAGTCTAATAAAAACCTCATTTGACTGCAAGGTTCATTTACAGTAAAGAGCTGATGAAACTTCAGCATAAACACAAGTGTGCCACAATTAGGCTGGCTCACTGTAGACAGTTTGACAATCCTGCAACAGGGCAGTTTATCTTAACTGCAAAACTTAAAGGGCCTTAATGGTCTAACAGAAAGTTTCCAAAGTAAGCTCAGATTCTGAATCTGGCAAAAATCCACTGCTGTGACTGTACCTTCCCTACTCTAAACACAGAGCCGCATTCAGCCCAAGCACTATTCATTAAAGCAAACCCCATCACTGGGTGACAACTGGTTCAGTGGTGAAATTTTATTTCCAACCTGTGTAATGTATTATACCAGCCAGCAGGGGGCGCATTTTGAGTTCCAGAACATCGACATAAAGCTCCCTTGTCCAAGTAAAGCACCTCTGATCGGATTCAGGGTCGTTTCCCAGTTCTGATGAAAGGTCATCGACCTGAAACGTCAACTCTCTTTCTCTCTCTACGGATGCTGCCTGGCCTGCTGAGTTTTTCCAGCGTTTTCTGTTGTTATTTCGTTCAGTTTAATGTCCAGGTTACATCCACCACACACTATAAAAGTGTTGTTATTGCACTGATCTGGCTTGCTATCCATCAGTCTCTTTAAGAGGTACAGTTGCTTACAATATTGTTTAGGTTAGTCTGGTTGCAAACCGCCCAATTTTTGATCCATTGTTACCAAAGAGTAACTCAATTTATGTGAAAGTGAGGCAAGTCAGTCCATTAACTCAAGTCTGTTATACTTAAGGATGCCAAGAAGATGGGTTTGATGTTCAAGATGTTCATGATACTGATTCCAAACCCATAAAATGTTCTAAGAGACTCACAGAGTGGTGGGGCATGCGGCCAATGATTGATTCTCCACAGGGCAAATTCTGGACCTTGACTGGGACTACAGGATGGGAGTAAGGAGCTGGAGGGAGAAAGACTAGCATATATATATATATTTTAAAAATCACTGACGGAATCACTACTCGGATGGATATCGAAGCTGAAGAGCAGCACTGACCGAGATCAGAGAACTGATCGCCTCCCCTCAATCAAAGGATGGGGCACGTTCTGTGGAGCTTCTGTTGGGGTGGGGGGGGGGGGGGTTGGTGTTGCAGGAGAAGGGAGGAATACAATTGAAACAAGCCTCACGGGCTTTGAAACATTCTAATTACCAACAGCGACTGATTAGAAATGTTCCAGGCTGAGTTCATTGTGATTGCGCACATTTTTAAAAATTTGTTTATGTGATGTGGACGTCGCTGGCAAGGCCAGCATTTATTGCCCATCCCTAATTGCCCTTGAGAAGGTGGTGGTGAGCCACCTTCTTGAACCGCTGCAGTCCGTGTGCTGAAGGTACTCCCACAGTGTTGTTAGGGAGGGAGTTCCAGGATTTTGACCCAGCGACGATGAAGGATCGGCGATATACTTCTAAGTCAGGATGGTGTGTGACTTGGAGGGGAACTTGCAGGTGGTGGTGTTCCCATGCGCCTGCTGCCCTTGTCCTTCTAGGTGGAAGAGGTCGCGGGTTTGGGAGGTGCTGCCGAAGAAGCCTTGGCGAGTCTTTTAATTTTAATCTTTCCTTTTAAAATGCTAGACTGTCAACAGCATTCAGTGCTTCCCTTATTTTACTGCCATTATTGGAGCCTCCAGCCTGCCCTTTTATTTTCTCAGCAATTATTCTCCTGAAGGCTATTTCCTGTTTCATGCAGTACAGTTCCACAGGTACTAGGTGCCTTCTGGTACCTCACCCTGTTCCCCATCACTCACGTGTGAGTCTCGTCCGTGCGTGCTAGCGGGCTATCAGACCGTGAGGGCTATCACAGCTGAGTTTGATTCTGGTCTCCTCACTTGTGGGGGGCGGGGGGGGGGGTGGGGGGAGGGGGTCATTTTAACCTAACTCCCCGGGCGGCCATCCCACAGGATCGGGTGGAACGCAGGTTTTAATCCCCGCCCAATGTTACTCTCCATTGACTTCAGCAGAGAGAAAAATCAGACGGGGTGTAAAACCAGCCTCGCACCCGAACCCGTCAAGTTTCCCAACAGGCGGGTTCGATTAAAATTGCCCCCTTGACCGTTAACCATGCATGTTTTCAGCAGGGATTAGTGGGTAGCGATCAGGAGCAGGAACCCCAGCTCCTTCTCTTCTCCCTAAAACAGAGGGGGGTGTGAACGCCAATAGTGGCATTCTCACCACTATTGGGCTGGGATCAACTACCTCAGCAAAGACTAGCGAATCAAACCTGGTCCATATGGCTCAACCACTCAGTGAATAAACGTGCTTTTGAGTTTCATTATTTTGATGTTCAACTTCAGGAGGCCAGCTGCACTGGATCCCAGCTGAACTGATAAATAGGCCGCTTGTACAACAGCCACGTACGGTTGTGAAGGCATTTGGATTTATCAGTGTTCCCTTAATCCCTTCCTATAAAGTGGTTTCACTTAATAGCTTGTAAAAGTTGACTTCAGAAAATTCCTTAGGGGTTCTTTAAAATCCGATTACATATTTTCCAAAAAGATGGGGAAGGTCAGTGGAAATGATTAAACACAGAAAATATACCCAGCAATTGAAGACCATATTGTGTGGAGAAAAACTGACCATTTTCAGAGTCATCTTGAACAAGACTAATAGGATCCCCTGAATTAACTATCCCGAGGTTTTCACGGTTACCGTTTTATTTTGGAAGTGGAGCGGAGAACAGAGTTGATCTTGCAACAGCAATTTGACGATGTCTTCATTTTTGGACTGTGGACGGCTTTCATCGTGAAACACTCAACCAGAGGTTTCCAGGTTCTCAGGCCTCAGCTGGAGTATTGTGGACAATTCTGGGCACCACACTTCAGTAAAGGCCTCAGGAAAGGTACAGAGGAGGTTTACCAGGATGTTACCCGGGATGAGGGACTTCAGTTATGAGGAGAGGATGGAAAGGTTGGGACTGTTCTCCTTGGAAATAGAGAAGGTTAAGAGGTGACCAAATAGAGGTTTTCATGATGATGAGAGGTTTTGATAGAATAGATAGAGAAAAACGATTCCCTCTGGCGAGTGGGTCAATAACCAGAGGTCATAGATTTAAAGTCATTGGCAAAAGATCTAGAGGGGAGATGAGGAGAATTTTTTTCACTCAGAGAGTTGGCGGGATCTGGAACGCTCTACCTGAAAAGGTGGTGGAAGCTGATACCATAAATAATTTTAAAAGGGAGTTGGACAGGTACTGGAGGATGAGGAACTTACAGGGTTACGGACAAAAAGCGGGGATGTGGGTCTAAGTACGCCTGCTCTTTCAAAGAGCCAGCACGGGCACGACGGGCCGAATGGCCTCCTTCTGTGCTGCAAGTTTCTATGAAGTTCAAATTTAAATAGAATTCGCAGCTTTCTAGATAGTTTTCCCATGGCGCTGTGGGTCAGCGCCTATCAGGAACCAGGTGGGCACTGCTCAAATTCACTATGCTCAGTATGTTTACTGCCTCTGAAGAGAGAAGATGTTAATCCCATCAGTCCAGAACAGTCTCAAACCCCAGGTCCCAGAGGTGAAAGGATGCAACTCAAGTCTTCTATTTTTTCGCAGTTTTGCCTGACATTAAAGAATTTTTTCCCCCATGGAATGCTGTATCTCTCCCCTGCCCCTTCATTTTATAATCAGTGGTGTTGACACACTGGAGTGTCACAGAGCAAGCACATGCTACACCTATGTGGGTTTTCAACTCTACAGACTTGACTGAACATTTGATGAAGAACCGAGGGAGGGGAGAGGGGAAATAAAGCCCCGATTTATACTCGGGGTGTAAGTGCAGAGGGGAGGGGCCGAGGTGGGGAGCCAACCACTCCTGCCCCTCCCGGCCCACGAGGAAACCTATAACCGATGAATGAATGAATAAGACTTCCCGGGCCCTCTTCTGGTCACGATGCTGCCTGGTTTCTCTGGGTCGGCCAGGCCCCCGAGCCTCACTGTCGCGATCGGCAGTTAAAATGGCCCTGTGGTCCCAATGACATCATTGGACTCTGCCGTTTAAATATCTCGGAGGTCTGTGGCGGGCAGCAGTTAAAATGGAGGCGGGTGCGAACGCTTCAGGAACGCAGCACTAAAAGCCCAGCCGCCATTTTAACCAGCCGCGTTACTGCTGGGTGAGCAGGGTTAAAATTGGGCCTTAAATCTATGGAAGTAGCCTACAGTTCAGCACTTAGCTATACATTTTGTCTTTATAAGGTGGAAGTAGTGCGGGGTAGTTAAATACAAGTAGAATAGCATTGAGATCATTAATGACAACACATTCTGAGGTAAGTAAAACACACCAGACTCAAGAGGTACCAAGTAACAACCACTATCGGTTATGTGAGCACAACTATCTGTCAGTAGCACTTACCTTCTGAACAAACTGTTCCACTCTTGTCTGAAGTCCCCATACTTCAAATTTGACTGTCACTTGTTTATATGAGCACATGACAGGTGAGAGGTCATCCCTCCAACCCTCCTTTAGGGGACCCCGTCCAGTCTTCACTGATGCAAAATACCTGAGGTCCTGTTGGCACAAGACATTCAGCTGCAGGTTAAATGTCAAATAGGAACTGATTAAAAGATGCGCCATACACGGGCGATGCTTAAATCATCAGGCAGTCTGGCTGAAAAATCCATTATCCACGATAAAAAGCTTTTAAAGGGCAAGTGGAAATTAAACAAATGGGATTAGCATTAGACAATGGAGAAGGCCATTGCTAAGCTGATGGGGTAATAACAGCTAGTCCCTGTTTCTCCTCTGTTCAAGTGTCCATCTTGTTGCCTAGCACTCCACTATCAGAAAGGTGACTCTCACACAATGGAGGCCATGGGTTCCCTGCTATTCAGGTGTCAGCCATGGCTGAGTGGCACTCTCACCACTGAGTCAGAAGGTTGTGGGGTCCTGGGGTCCCACTCCAGAAATTTGAGCACATATTCTAAACTGACACTCCAGTGCAGTACTGAGGGAGCGCTGCACTGTCAGAGGTGCCGTCTTTTGGATGAGACATTAAACCGAGGCCCCGTCTGCCCTCTCAGCTGAACGTAAAAGATCCCATGACACTATTTCAGAGACGAACAGGGGAGTTCTCCCCGGTGTCCTGGTCAATATTTATCCCTCAACCAACATCACTAAAACAGACTATCTGGCCATTATCACATTGCTGTTTGTGGGACTTTGCTGTGCGCAAATTGGCTGCCGTGTTTTACAACAGTGGCTACACTTCAAAAGTACTTCATTGGCTGTAAAGCGCTTTGGGACGTCCTGAGGATGTGAAAGGTGCTATATAAATGCAAGTCTTTCTTTCTTTCAAGAGTGACCCAAGGTAACATGCATTCCATTCCCCCTCCCCTTCTTCCCACACTTTCGGACAGGAAGCGCTTGGCATTCTCTGGATTATAAATCCAGTAACAAAACCACTCTGCCACCATACAGAATAAAGGATACAGGAATGTGCTGGACAGCAGTGACAGAGTTTTGCTTTGCCTATTCCAAAAATAAATTCTCTGAAATTCAAATTCAGGCAACATCATTTCACAGCATCTTATCCACCTATCTGTCCATCTCAAAGAGATAGGAGTGCAAATAGGCATGCACGGACCGCGAGAGAGATCCAGCTCATTACCCACATGCCGGCTGAGTGATGCAGAGAGGCTGATAAAACAGGCGGACAAGGGTATTGGAGCAGCGCCAACATGCAAAGGTACAATTAAATGTACAGTGGCCTCATAAAATATAGGTGTGAATGTAGAAAAAGTGGGGAAAAAGGAATCAGGAGTAGTGTGACCTGGACAGCATTTACTCCCGATTGTCGCACCGTTAACACTGCCTTGGAGGTGACTCAGCAGTGCGTGTCTGCCACTTTTTTTTAGTGAGTTGCAGAAGTGGGAAATCAATATGTGGGGACCCTGTTGCCGACTAGGCCCAATAGCCTAGTAGTAGTAGTAGTGGCGGTGCCCTACACAGCCAGTCACCCGTGTGTTCCTAACAAGGCAGCAACAGCAGCAGAAAAGTGTGATCGAATGGTATTTAAATTATTGGAAGATGACATCGCTCCGTACCACCAATCATGGAGCTGGCCAACACTCGCTGGATTTTCAGCAATTCACCGATTTCATCACGGATCTGCTGGGAAATTCCACAGCATTCTTTTGTAACAGCTGGCAAACGTCGCGAGCAACCGGTCGTGACTTTCAGCATCTTACGGAATCCTGTGAGAAAACCAGCTCCCATGCGAGGCGGAGCGCCGGGGCAGCACATTCGGGGCGTAGAGATGCTGCGTGATGGACGGGGCAGAGGGAGAGACATCTGCCGTTGTCATTCACCATGCAGGCTTTAGGACATGCAATCCTGCTGGAGGTCAGCTCATGGGCGACACCAGCCGGGTTCGGCAAACAGGATTTCAGCCAGTGAGTGGTGCACAAGAGATGAGAGGGAATTAGGGACGGGACGGGGAGGAAACAATTTAGAGAATGGGGCAATAACCAACAAAAGCCATTCACAATAGGTTTGGTGAGAGAGTGAGGGGAGCCGGAAAAAATGATGCACTAAGATCCTGTGTGTGTGTGTGAGCTCCTGTGTGAGTGTGTGTGTGTGTGTGTCTGTCTGTGTGTGAGTGTGAGTGTGTGTGCTCCTGTGTGTGTCTGTCTCTGTGTGTGTGTGTGTGTGTGTGTGTGTGTGTGTGTAGGTTGCTTAATAATCCAGGCAGGATCTGAACACTGCAAAGCAATTACTGTGCCTCCATCCCTCTACACCTGAGGCTGTCAAAGGGACTCACCTCTGAACTCTTGTAGTAACGGTCTGGAATTTCATCATAAGCGATGTCTAGAAAACACACATCGTGATCCGTGTGGTTTTTGTCCGAGTCAAAAATCTGCAGGGATATAGGAAAGGTAACACGACGTTCGGAACACTGCTATCAGATGGAAGCCTCCATTTCTTTTGGACTTGATGCCCTCCCAGTCTACATGGTGGAGGCAGCTGGATACTGCTCCAGCACATACCTCTTTGCTCACATTATACACGAATGACGACATTATAAGTGGGTTTTAATGGTTGGGCCACTGGTTGCGAGAGAATGGTTTGACACTAGTTGTCCATTAGCTCTCCTGTAGTTTTCCCCTCAGTTTTTCTTCAGGCCGTCCACCAAAGCTCTACAACAAATAACAGATGCGCTGCTGCCTCTAGGTGCCCGCCCTTGCCAGCCTATATCCAATGGTACCCCCATAGGCAAGTGGGAGTTACCAGTGGGTACTTCACTTCCTGGGTCTCGTCTGCAAGCTGCCGGTCGATTGCCCACCCGACACGGGCAGAAAGCAGCAGCTGGCTGGTGGATGGGAGCAGACATCTGGGCAGCCGGGGGCTGCGGACTGGCACCGAAGGAAGGTTCACCGGCAAGCGGGTAAAGTCACGGGGAGGGGGTTTCGACAAGGTCTCGTGGGAGGGAAGCGGTGAGGGGGCGGGGGGGGGGGGCGGGTGGTTGGGGTGGAAAGCCAAGACACCTCATCCGCTGCCAAACCAGGGGCCTTAAAATCCCCTCTGTTCCCGCCGAGAGGGGAGAGCTAATATCCCCCCCCCTCCCTCTCAGGGTCTTTGGTGAAGTCCAGTGTTGGAGCCTTTTGGGTTGACCTGCAGGATTTGTTATTTTTCCTGGTACCAGACAGAGGAAAGAAAACAGAAGATCCTGGTACAGATGTGAACACAGAATTACAAAGACTTTGCCCTCAGTAGCTTAGCAGCACCAGAGCTTTTTATAAAGCACAAACACTGAAAATATAAGTCGAGGCATATCAATTTTCAGTCAGGAAAAACAAACATGTCGGTTTAGAATAAATATGTGCTCAGCTTCACAGTACAATGCATGTGGTGTAACGTGGTCTAATGCTTTGATCTGCACAAGGACTCACATGATCATTGCACCCGTTGTTGTCTTCATACTTTGTCTCAATGTAAATGGAGAATTTTGGCAAAAAGGAGCACTAGGGAAAATGGAGGAGAAAGGAAAAAGTGATTAAACAAACACACGCCTCCACACGATACAGGAGTAACTCACTTCAGTGCAGTACTGAGGGTTGTCTTTTGGATGAGACATTAAACCGAGGCCCCATCTGCCCTCTCAGGTGGATGTAAAAGATCCCACGGCACTATTTCGAAGAAGAGCAGGGGAGTTCTCCCCAGTGTCCTGGCCAATACTTCTCCCTCAATCAACACCTAAAACAAATGATCTGACCATTTATCTCATTGCTGTTTGTGGGACCTTGCTGTGCGCAAATTGGCTGCCGGGTTTTCCTACATTACAACAGTGACCACACTTCAAAAGTACTTCATTGGCTGTAAAGCGCTTTGGGATGTCCCGAGGTCATGGGAGGTGCTGTATAAATGCAAGTTCTGTATTTCTTCTTTCGCTCTAATAGAAGATGGGCTCAAGTGGAAATTGAGACAACAGACAGATAGGGGCATGTTCACTCTAGATTCAATGGGCCTCACCGCACTTTGCAAATCAGAACAGTAATCCATCAATTCACCTGTTCTGTTTAGCATTGAAAAGGTGGACTCATCAAATATGCCCTCCCACAGCAGTTAACGGTGCTCACCAACCAGAGGGAGTACGTAAAGCACTTTGAAACTTAACTCCTTTTGTTTTAGTTCAATAATTATGATAATGGTGATTTCTGGACATAATCTTAAATTTAGAGCTAGGCCTTCAGGAGAGAAATCAAGAAGCACTTTTTCACGCACAGGATAGTAGAAAACTGGAACTCTCTCCCCAAAAGGCTGCGGACACTGGGACAATTGGCGTTCTCAATATTGAGATCGTTAGACTTTTGTTAGGTAGGGGTATCAAGGGATATGGAGCAAAGGCGTGGTCAAACTGAATGGCGGAACAGGCCCGAAGGGCTGAATGGCCTACTCCTGTTCGTATTGTTCCTATGTTACAGGGCAGTGAATTCAAGAGGTTTGTTAATGCCACCTCAACCCCACGATACATTATGGCCTTAGATCACACTCTGTGGAGTAAAAAGAAACCCAAGATATTTCTAAGCATTTTCTGTTCTCTGCCTTTTTGGCGAATGGAGTGTCATGTCAGACAGTGATGGGTAGCAAGACTTCTGTAATCTAATCATATGATTTGACAAGCAGTAACACAGGGATTATTCTCACTATAAAGTACAGTAGCTATGATATTCCCTGGTAAACGCATCACCCATCTAACCAGCTGCAGCATCCAGCGTAGAACCATGCTGACAGCTATTCTGTTCTGCTCCATAAAGAAAATTTTTTTTCTCTGACAGCAGAGAATAAGGGGTATAAAGAAAACTGCGGGGGTTGCAAAGAGGGGAGGGAAAGAGACAAGCGCGGCATTGGTCAAGACGCCCATTAGTACAAGCAGCAGGCTGATATGAATGACGCGGATATTCCCCGAATTATGGGGGGCTGGAGATTGATTTCTTGGTTTCCTAATGACTCTGAGGAGCTTAACAAAAGGAACGCTTTCTAATTATAGCACGGACAAGGTTCAGCGACCTGGACTGTGCCTTTCCATCAGAAGTTCTCCATGGTAACCACAACACTACGTTTGCGGAGTGCCTGTGCGACTGCCAAAACCGCCATATCGCACAGAATGATTTGTCCCATCACTGGCCATGTGTGAATTCTGTTAATTAAAAGTCTTGAGTCTAGAAATGGTAACGTTATTTAGTGAAGCAACACTGGGAGAGACTCAAGGCAGCTGCGGTTGGTGGAATGTCAATGATATTGGAAACTAGCTAAAATAATTACACGTCAAATGACATTTTTCCACAAATGGTAATTGTTGTCTCTGAGCCCCATTTCCCTCCTTTTTTCACCTTCTCTCCCAATTGGATTATCGTGACAAAAAAATTACAATTCTCTGTCTGTTCTCATCACCTCAGAGTGGCCCAGAGCGATTCTCCCTCAGATTTTCCCACTCTCCCTATGGGAAACTACCAAATCCCTGCTTGATGCACAGCGGGACTGAGATCGTGAGCCTACTGTGTAATGAATCGCTCGCACTAATTTGCCGCCTAACATGCTATGGCACAATGCAGCGCACCATGTTAGTAACAGATTTTCTTGTCTTTGCAGTAAAATTTCATGTGTTCCTCGGGTTGCCAACTCTGGTTGGACGTATTCAGGCAGGCTTCATCACATGATCTCCCACCTCCAAATTCCCCGCCCCCGCACTCTCGCCATTGGTTGCCCGATATGTCCATCCTCGCGGCTGCCCCGCCTTCCCACATGAATGGGAAAGCGAAAAGACTCTTCATTACACGATTGGAGGATTCCTGACTGTCAGTCAAACAGCTTTTTTCTCCATCTCCAATATTTTTATAACTAATAAACAGAAGTGTTCAAAGAAAATGAAAAAAAAAACACAATTTTTTTTAATGCCCTTATGATTTTTCTCCTGGGTTACTGGCAGCGGCGTCCTAGAGATTCATCTTCAATCCCTGGAGACTCCAGGCCAATCCTGGAGGGTTGGCAACCCTATGTGCTCCCCAATCTCTGGTGTGCAAATCATATCCCACTCCCTAACTTTGCTGCTTTTTGGACCACTCTGAATGGGGGCTGGGAACATGGGGATATTAATATTGGTGCTTCAAGTAGAGTTTATAGGGCACCATCCTAGTGCCCGCTACATTTATTCTGCCCCGTTCACTGACAAGCCCAGTTTCCCTTTAACCACCAGGAGCTGTGAGGCAGATACTGGGTTCAACTCAGATTATCTGCAGTACCTCTGCTAGCCAGAGAATGATTCCTCAATTCCAGTTATATTTGGGGCTCCCTACTACAACAACAACTTGCATTTATATAGCGTCTTCAACGTAGTAAAACATCCCAAGGAGCTTCACAGGAGCGTCATCAAACTAAAAATTTGACACCGAGCCACGCAAGGAGATATTAGAACAAAAGAGGGAGGTTTTAAGGAGCATCTTAAAGGAGGAGAGAGAGTTAGAGAGGCAAAGAGGTTTATGGAGGGAAATCCAGAGCTCAGGGTCTAGGCACGGCCGCCAATGGTGGGGGATGGAAATTGGGGATGCGCAAGAGGGCAGAATTGGAAGAGCACAGAGGCCTCAGAGGGTTGTAGGAGGTTACAGAGATAGGGCGGGGCGAGGCCATGGAGGGATTTGAACACATGGATAAGAATTTTAAATTTGACGTGTTGCCAGACTAGGAGCCAATGTAGGCCAGCGGGACTTGGTGCGAGTTAGGATACGGGCAGCAGACATTGTAAAATAAAACAAAAAAAAATGTAATTAACAATTGCGACAATTCTGTTGAGGTTGGAAAGACTCAAACTAAATTCCTCTCCTGTTTAAAGTCTTTCTTCTATTTTGATTAAATATTTATTATGTTGCAGAGAAGCTTTTTGCATTAAGATATCAATTATTTCTTTGAAGAAAAAGAAGCCGAGATTGCACGTTGGAGGAAGAGGGAAGAAAAGAGACATTAATAGTGAAATCGCCACCATTTTGTGGTTGTTAAAGTTGTATTTTAGAAGAATATTCAATCTTCAAGATGCGGTGAATACAGAAATGTTGAAGTGGTATCCACTTTCATTCTCTTGCTATTCAAATATTCTGATCCTAGATAAAATCATTCATTACATTGTAGCTAAGACATTTGTAAAGCACTCAATGGCAACTGGTTGCATTTGTCTATATTCACCACTATGGATTGAAAAAACGGTCAGCAATTACTCACTGCCCATGTCACCTGCATTGTGCACTTATTTTGAATTGATTCCATTCACAGTGTCTATACTTCATTCTTCAATCCAAACTGGCTGATGATTCAATTTGACCCAAATTAACAGCCCTGATGAATGAAGGATTTGTGTCTAGGTTAGGCAGGAACACATAGGTAGAAATTAATTGACGTCGCCACTGGTTCCTTGTTCCAAGTCCCGGTTCTAAATAGCCGTAATTTGCGACACCTACAGGTGCGTACGAGGTGTGCACGAGCCCGTAGGGGCCGCGTAAGTTCCGGGTTTAGGCATGCGAAGCGCATGCGCTAAAACCCGGCACTTGCGATCTATCAAGAATCCTCTTGACAGATCCTCCATATCCCCGGGAGATGGGCCTCTGCGGGTGGAGAGTTGCGCTATTTGCCCAACTTCCGCCCGCTGAAAGGCCGTGGAATTCTTACGCCTGGTAAAAGCAGGCGTATGGCCTGCTCTTAACAGCATAAGAGTTAAAAAAAATAGAAAAATAAAATGTTATCACTCACTTATACATTAAAAACCCTATCCAATAAGGTAAGTTAAAACATATAAAAAATAATTTCAAAAAATTAAATTTTTGTTTAAAATATTTAATTAAATGTTATTTTAGTTAATTTTATATATGTAATTTAATTTTTTTTATTTCATGTGTTCATGTATTTTTTAAGTCATCCCCATTCATACTTATGACAGTTCCGTACGCATAGAATCCCCATAAGTATGAATGGGGATTCCCTTCTTTCATTGCTTGGGCTGGCCCACGTGATCCCAGGGGCGCTTGCGAACCGCATGTGCCCCGGGATACGTGGGGCTGTGCCCGCGCGTACCCGGAGAGGCCCAGGATCGCCATCCTCCATATCTCCCGGGCCACCAGGTACATTCGTAGATTTGTTGCAGGTCGGAGGCCTGCGTGAAGCCTCCGATCGCAAATGTTGGCCCCATGTTGTTACCTGAAACATCTTGAAGTGCTTGAGGCCTAACACTGCGATAAGTGATGTGGGAAGGGATCTATTATCTCCGGTTTGCGCTCGCAGGCATTAGGATGATCACCTGCCCCTCTCCCAACAGTGGAAACGGATCTGAGCAGCTCATCAGCATGCTAATTAACAGCCAAAGCCAATGTATACCTCCGATATGCTGCGATATCCTTGAGACAGCATAGGCGGGAAGCAATTAAGTAATGAAGCTTGCTGTGTATGCTTTACACTCAATTAACTGTTGAGAACCAATGCCATTTTCACACCACATATTTTATCATCTGTTGGGAATGTGATAAAACTTTTTTTTTGAGATCTAATGACGATCTGAAGAATGTATTTAACATAAGAGTCCTTTAATGCTTCTAGAAACAGGCTATTTTACCAATGATTCAGATAACATACTGTCGAGGCAATAAAACTAAAGCAAAATGAACTGAACTGATAAAGCTTCTGGGCTGCTGCCTTGTCCCCTTCCATGCAGACATTAAATTGAAGGACTGCGTTGAGCTGCGATTCAGGGAGTGGAGTCCCACTTGGTACAACAAGAGACATGGTGGAGATCAGCTGTAGTTGCAGCGCAGTCATTTCTACTTTAGCTTGCTTTTTCGCCGTGAGAATTTTCTTTTCTTTTCATTTTGCTCCAATGTTTCAGTAGCCATTAAACCCAATGGGATAGATTGGGTCCCAATATCCAATATACAAGTGTCACCAGAATCCGAGGTAGGACTGACATGTTGCCGTAATTCACCGTTAGGCAAATAATTGGGCAGACACTTCGCCCACTTCTCAAATAGATCCGTCTGCCTATATATCCAGAGACAATGAATGCATACATATACAGGAAACTCTTGTTTAACCGGCACCTAAATATCCGGAATTCTCTCTTAACCGGCAAAAATCATACTCCGAAAACTCCTCTCAAATAACCGGCAATGTTGCCGAGTCTGAGTCCGAGTCTCCCGCGAACGCCGAGTACTCCGAACACTCCTCTCAAATAACCGGCAATGTTGCCGAGTCCGAGTCCGAGTCTCCCGCGAACGCCGAGTACTCCGAACACTCCTCTCAAATAACCGGCAATGTTGCCGAGTCAGAGTCCGAGTCTCCCGCAAACGCCGAGTTAGTCAGTGGGGGTGGGGGGTAGTTCTCCAAAGTGCCACTACTCGGCCTCCTGGCGCTGTCGGAAGTCCGAACACTGCAGTAACAGGAGTCAGATTCTCCCGCGCTGCCGGGAGTCTCACTTATTGTTAAGTAATTAAAGAGTTATGGATTACCCTCAACTGGCAGTACTGTACTTAATCAAGCATCTTCCACCAACCATTTAACACAATATTCTGTAGGTGAGTAACCAAATACTGTATACTGCACATTTCTTGATTTTTTTATGTTAAAAATAGCCTCGGTAGATATAACTCTCCGTTATCCGGAACTTTCGATCAACCGGCACCACGCCGGTCCCGTTGGTGCCGGATACCAAAGAGTTTCCTGTATTAAGGATTTTTTCTGGGGGGTGAGGCGGGGGTGAGGGGGTTGAACTTCCAAACTCAACAAGGTGAGAGATATTATTACTAGAGATGAGAACATTTTTCCATTCAAGGTATGTGACAAACACTCCTGTATCAACTATAAGATTGACTGGTCTGGAGAAAAAGTTATTTTTACTCTAAAAACAGATCTAGCCTCAGAAGGACATCTTTTACACCAAAGAAACAGTTATCTAACTACAACATCCATCCTTTGGTCTCTTGAAGTGGGACTGCCAATGTAGTGCCGACTAGCACTGAACTACAGGCAGATGTGGGCTCATGTCCATTGGGTATTGGGTTGCCATCTAAATTCACTTCACGTAAAACACTTACTGGCAGCAGAGACAGGACATTTCCATTCCATCAATCCTGGCTGGATTCAAAGTTAACTCAGTATTGTCACGAGGCAAATCACACTAAAGCCAGAACACTTCAATATTGTGTGATAAACTTCTTGTTTGATATCATTAGGCACATCGGAACAGGAGTAGGCCGTTCAGCCCTTCGAGCCTGTTCCGCCATTCAATTGACGCCATGGTTGATCTGTATCTTAACTCCATCTACCCATCTTGGTTCCGTAACCCTCAATACCCTTGCCTAACAAAAATCTATCAATCTCAGTTTTGACATTTTCAATTGACCTCGCCTCAACAGCTTTTTGGGGGAGAGTTCCAGATTTCCACTACCCTTTGTGTGAAAAAGTGCTTCCTGACATCACCGCTGAACGGCCTAGCTCTAATTTTAAGGTTACGCCCCCTTGTTCTGGACTCTCCCACCAGAGGAAATAGTTTCTCTCTATCTACCTATCAACTCCTTTAATCGTCTTAAGCACATCAGTTAGATCACCCCTTAATCTTCTATATTCAAGGGAATACAAGCCTAGTTTATGCAGCCTGTCCTCATAATATAGCCCTTTTGGCCTCCTTAATTCATCCCCTCAAATTGCATCCATCACTACCACCAACAGTGTCAGACCTGTAACCAACAGTTTTGTTTACAGCTCAAGTGGACATTGTAGAAACATTTTACACATGCACTTTACTGAAATCCTGGTAACACTGATCGCTGTGCTAGAGGTGAACGGACAGTATTCTAATTTACTGCACCTTCCAAGTCAACCTAAAATTTTCTAAACCTCTCTTAGGTTTCCCCGGCCACACAGTCATCTGGCTGAGAGAGCAGCCAGGCAGGCAGTTAATCAATCAGCACTCAAGGTTCAGCTACTGTTCTTGAGCTGGCTGCTCAAATGTTTGTTTTGATCAGCAAGACTTTTGTTTACTTTTCTTCTTTGCCCCTTTTAGAGTTTGCCACCATTACACTCCACCCTTGTGTGAGAGAATGGGTTCTAGAACTGCTCACATGTCTCTGGCATGCTGTGTAGTCTTTTTCTCCCTTTCCTTCATTGATGCTCCCCTCCCCTGTTGGAGCACACCACTGCACTACTGAGGAGGCTGGCAAATATATGACTCACTGAGAGAGCTTAGTCATTAGGAGGGGACCGAGAGCTCTGGTTGATCCATTCCCCAAATTCCCTCCACCCTCCCTGTGAAGTAGTGTCTGGCCTCCATAGAAGATAGGAGCAGGAGTAGGCCATTCGGCCCCTCGAGCCTGCTCCGCCATTCGATGAGATCATGGCTTTTTTTTGTTGTATCTCCCCAGAAGGCATGGCTGAAATCAAGATCGTGTTTTGCATGTGATCATGAACACCCATCCTGCCATTCCACAGGACATTCGGTGCACCGTGTTGCCACAACAATGTTAATAATTTAATATTACTGAGAAGTTTCATTCTAAACAGTTGTTTGTTAAAGTCAAAGCTCAAGAATGAAGGAAGACCTCAGTATAAACAAGGTGTCACCATTCTGGCCTAAACATGCTAATCAAGCACATAGACAGCATAGACTTCCGTTGTTCGGATGAGAAGTTAAACCGAGGCCCGTCTGCCCTCTCAGGTGGATGTAAAAGATCCCGCGGCACTATTCAAAGAGCCGGGGAGTTCTTCTGGTGTTCTGACCAACATCACTAAAATAGATTATTTTGCCATTATCACATTGCTGTTTGTGGGACCTGGCTGTGCGCAAATTGGCTGCCGCTTTTCCTACATTACAACCGTGACTACACTTCAAAAGTACTTCATTGGCTGAAAAGCGCTTTGGGACGTCCTGAGGTTGTGAAAGGCGCTATATAAATGCAAGTCTTTCTTCCTTTCAATTCAGGCGTAAGACTACCTCTGGCAGCAAGAGAAGGAGGGAAAACAACTGACTCCTCCGTCTCTATCTGAAATGTGGGACAACAGAACCACTGAGAACAATGTGAGGGAAGATGGCTCCTGTCTGCTAGTGCTTTACCTATTGTGGAATTTTGGCATTTTTATTCATAACTGGTGCAAATGTCACATATTTCGGACTGCTAAGAAGTTACTTTTAAAATAATTGCTGGTTCCAATCTACTGCTGAAAAAGACAAAAATCCTAAGTGTTAAAAAAGAAATAGGGAGAATATGAAATCATCGTACAGTATCTGTGGAAAATCAGTTGACAACCTCTGCCGAGAGCCAGATTTGTTCTCTTTTACAGTAGCTTCCAGGCTAATGCGAAAAAGAGCATAAGCTGACCCACAACAGGAATCGTCTCAGATTTCAGAAGATCAATCAACCAAACCATGACTCCCACAGGCAACTGAGGAAGCAGCGACTCACCAAGCCAATGAAAGCCTAACCTCGACATTGGTGATTCATTTTCTTTAGAAATTTTTTTTTTCCCTCCTTTTCCTGATTTGTCTCTAAAAAAATGATTGCATCGTTGTAGCACCACCACACTGCATGGGATGGCCAGCAGTGGAATCGAAGGGAGCCAAAAGACTTCACATCAGCACTTCAGCTGGAATTCTTCACTGTGCTCGCAGCTGATCAAGAGAAGTGGCTCCAGTACGAAGCCTTTGCTCGATAAATGTCAGTTATATATAAAAAATGACTCTCCCATTTACACCTCGTCTGTGGTTCAAAATGGAGGTGTCAATGTGATCAACTCGTGATGCCAACAATCTCTCACCGAGAGTATGTGAATTTATTTTGCACTGAAGCTGTGACAACGCTTTCCATCATTGGGACAAATAATTAATTCCTTCAGGCGTTTTACTGCATATCATTAACAAGCGAGAACTAGATAATATTTTACACTTCAGCCACTACAAGTAGACTACTTTTTCCTCCAACAGTACATTTGTTCTTCCAGTACCACCCATCTTTTGATCAAGATGGCGAGCAGGTGATTTGCCCTCAAGACTCTGCTCATTGGTTCTGTATCCACCTGTGAGGAGTGACCTGCCCAGCCCCTCATTCTTTTCCTTTTCCTCCACCCCTCCGTGGAAGAACCCACATCTCTCTTGGCTGCGATCAGGATTTTCCCCATGTGGGTGAGGTCAAATTTCCATCCCAATCAATCTTCACATCAGCCTTTTTCCAATTGCAACCTGCTTACATCTACCTGGTTAGGCAGTGGAGGAACAACTGAGATAATTATAGACATCCGAGTGAAGAGGTCGACTCAATGGAGAAGTGCTAACTGATCATAGTCTGCATGATTTTAATATCTTGGTGAGGAAAGGGGAGAAACAACTTTTAAAATTAAACAAACCCAAGAATCATTTATAAATAATTGGCACAGTTAGCTCGCTGCCACGGAGATTTTTTTTTATCAGAGATGTTGCTGCCATCATTGGAATACACTTTAGTGTTACTTAATTGTCACATTAGTTGTCTTGTAGAACAATCGCTGAGCGTATGTCCAGTTTTAAAAAAAAACAGAATTTAGTAGGGTTGTGGTGATTTAGTCAGATCAGCTACCTAGACACCTTTCCAATGCACTATAGGTTAGAAAATGATCCATATGGGACTGATTAACAATAGACCGTATTTTCCTCATTCTTTTTAATGAGTGAAAAAGACGTGAGTAAAAAAAAAGTGGTACAAAATTGGAATGAAGTACGAAGGATTATTGATCCATACTTCTCACTGCCCTGAAGATTCCTATCCCTCCAAAGATGGAGCAAAGAAGCCAGTGAAAAGGGTGAAAAAAAGCTGATGTTTGCTTGTCAGGATCTAGCTAAGGCCATTAATGATGACCATATTATTGATGGACTTGAGCAGTGTTCTGTTGCTGCATGGTCAAATCAAAAAGTGAGTGTTTTATTCTTTGTCAGATTGGCTGTTAGTGATTTAATGAAGGGAACTTTTCCAAGTATCACCAGAGCAACAGTGAAAGAAGTGAGTAGCACACAGGAGGTTTCTGCCCGAGTTCAAACATGCGATGGCCGTTGGTGGGTATATAGAAATATAGGAACATGAGTAGGCCATTCAGCCCCTCGAACCTGTTCCGCCATTCAATGAGATCATGGCTGATCTGTATTTTATCTCCATTTACCCACCTTGGTTCCATAACCATTAATACCCTTGCCTAACAAAACTGGATCAGCAGGAGGAGGAGGAATAGGATAAGTGGGTGACCTAGAAACCTAGGCAGTGGGTGTGCTGCAACTTGGACACAGCAGAAAAGCTGTGCATGAGAAGGCACAGCTTACCAGGGAAACCACCATGGTCACAAAAGCGTGCGGGGACATTTGCCAGATTCCAAAGCCTCCATGGCAGTACAGGAAGCATTATGAGAAATGTTCCCACTGTGTTTATTGCCTGAATAAGCAATGTCTTCAGTGTGAATATCATTGGTGTTGCCATGTGCTGAAAGCAGCATGCAGTGTAGACAACCAGTGATACATGAGATCACTCCATGTAGACAACCAGTGATATATGAGATCACTGTGTAGACAACCAGTGATACATGAGATCACTGTGTAGACAACCAGTGATACATGAGATGACTCCGTGTAGACAACCAGTGATACATGAGATCACTCCATGTAGACAACCAGTGATACATGAGATCACTCCATGTAGACAACCAGTGATATATGAGATCACTGTGTAGACAACCAGTGATACATGAGATCACTGTGTAGACAACCAGTGATACATGAGATGACTCCGTGTAGATAACCAGTGATACATGAGATCACTCCATGTAGACAACCAGTGATACATGAGATCACTCCATGTAGACAACCAGTGATACATGAGATCACTCCGTGTAGACAACCAGTGATACATGAGATCACCGTGTAGACAACCAGTGATACATGAGATGACTCCGTGTAGACAACCAGTGATACATGAGATCACTCATAGTACCACCAATCTAGGTGCCAGACTCCTTCACACTACCCAGGTTACCTTCTAATATTGTATGAATGGATACCAGTGATTGGCTCTTGTACAAACCTCCATTCAAAGCAAGCCCACCACAGTCTGCATCGCAAGATAGATACAAATGAAGAAGACCATTCAGCCCAAAGGCAGCAATAAACCCTCTACAATTAACATTGTGTCGAATTTGTGTTGGTTTCACAAATTAGAAAGTAGCCAATCTCTGTAATTAGGTTAACCGCCACTTCTAAATTAAAGCAATTACAGAGACTGATTGTCTATGAAAAAGTAGATTACAACAATAAATAACTTTCATTGGAAAATACATCAGGGAAATAATTTTAGGCACTGGGATGATTTACTTTTTCATAAGTTTTCAATATAGTTTCTTTTAAATTACTGGTGAAGGGATACTCTGCAGTTTTGTGGCAATTGATATTGTAATAAGGTTTCTAATTGAATCTTGGGCTGGAAAGCCCTGGATTAATTGAAAACTATCTCTGACTGTATATGTGCAAGACGGCTTTCTATATATTAATTCAAGTGAATGGCTGTATCACATTTTAGTAGTAGCATGCTTTGTGATTTCAGTGAACATTCAGGTTTATTTAGAGAGGATTCAGAAGATCATCTCTTCAAAGTGGGGATAATTCAGAACTCTAATGTGCTAAGGTGACTAAAATAGAGGATGAATGCAAAATACATACACTAAATGATTACTTCCTTCAGGGCGTCACTGGGGAAAACACAAGCAATATGCTCTGCATCGCTGGTGATAATGCAAGTATGATTAACAACTGACATAAATGAGATGGATATCCCAAGCAGAGTAAAAAGGGTTCAATGTTAAGAAATCCTTAGTGATGAATGGCATTTATCCTAGGGGTTTAAAGAGATGAGAGATGAGAATCACTGACTGCTGGGAAGGCCTTGCTATGTAGGAAACAAGCTAATGTGGTACCCATTTTCAAAAAGGATGACAGAACTAACCAATTAATATTGCATCAATACCTGGTAAAACAATGGAATCAATTATCTGTTTACAGAGCAAACTGACATGTGACATTAATGCTTATGGTAAACAGTCTGTGATCATATCCTACTAAAATGGTCACAGACACTTATGAAAGTAACCTATCCAATATCATAAATAAAACCAAAGAGACCTACGTACCCTGCAGGTCCTGTTTGAAAGGCTAATGTGCACCTAATGCTTTGCATTTTGTCACAAAGGCAATTCAGATGAATCTTTTCCATTTGGTTTCAGTGGGTGGCACTGGGTTAAAAATTGCGCGAATGTGATTATATTATTTCAAATAGGCATTGAATGTTTGTGACTCCTTGCAACGAAAGAATGGATTGTGATGACACAGATGCTGAGATAGGTGGGCTGGAGAAGCCCTCGATTACAATTAGTGCACAGCAAATCCCATATTCCCCTAGCTGCAGGTTAAACTAACTGCTTTGGAAATCTTTATATCATCATTTGTTTAATCATCAGAAGCTCCATCTGAAATAAAAAGAACCAAAATGCACTCACCAAACACAAAGTGGATTGACTGTACTTATGGTGCTGTGCACAAAAAAATAACTTAGGAAGACATTGGGCCGTATTTTGCGACCCCAACGGGTGCGTACAAGGTGTGTACGCGCCCGTAGGGGCCGCGCAAGTTCCGGGTTTAGGCATGTGAAGCGCATGCACTGAAACCCAGAACTTGCGATCTATCAAGAATCCTCTTGATAGATCCTCCGCATCCCCAGGAGATGGGGCTCTGCGGGTGGAGAGTTGCGCTATTTGCGAAATTGTTACGCCTGGTAAAAGCAGGTGTAAGGCCTGCTTTTACCAGCATAAGAGTTTTAAAAAATAGAAAAATAACATTTTAGCACTCATTTATACATTAAAAACCCTGTCCAATAAGGTAAGTTCATTTTTAGCCCCGATAAAACATATAAAAAATAATTTCAAAAAATTAAATTTTTGTTTAAAATATTTAATTAAATGGCATTTTAATAAATTTTAAATATGTAATTTTTTAAAATTTCATGTGTTCGTGTATTATTTAAGTGATCCCCATTCATACTTATTGGAGTTCCGTACGTACGGAATCCCATAAGTATGAATGGGGATTCCTTTCTTTTATTGGCTGGGCCGGCCCACGTGATCCCAGGGGCACTTGCGAATCGCATGCGCCCCTGGGATACGTGGGTCTCTGCCCGCGCGTACCCGGCCACCAGGTAAATTCGTAGATTTTTTTTACAGGTCGGAGGCGTCCACCCGCCGATCGCAAATTTGGGGCCATTATGTTGAAGCCCAGAATTCCATATCCTGGAGTAAGTACGAGATGGTTTGACCCATTGAATTTCTTATCATAGAACCATAGAATGGTACAGCACAGAAGGAGGCCATTTGGCCCATTGTGCCTGTGCCGGGAGAGAGTGGGATATGGTTTGACCCATTGAATTCTACTTGTGAATAAGTATGCTGTTTCGGGCCAAAATAGTACATAGCTGGCTGGGAGTGAGTGGTAAATTTGTGGGACCCATTATTTAGATGCCTAAAACAGGTATTAAGCCCACTGAATATGTAAATAAGGAGCCTACTGCCTGTTGAAGGACTCCATTACAAAATTAGTCAGTCAGAGCAGGGCAGGTGTCTTGTGCATATAGAGTCAGAGATAGTTTTCAATTAATCCACATCTTTCTAGCCCAAGATTCAGTTAGAAACCTTATTACAATGTCAATGGGCACAAACAACAACAACAACAACAACTTGTATTTATATAGCGCCTTTAACGTAGTAAAACGTCCCAAGGCGCTTCACAGGAGTGTTATAAGACAAAAAATTGACACTGAGCCACATAAGAAATTAGGGCAGATGAGAGGTAGGTTTTAAGGAGCGTCTTAAAGGAGGAAAGAGAGGTAGAGAGGCAGAGAGATTTAGGGAGGGAGTTCCAGAGCTTAGGGCCTAAGCAGCTGAAGGCACGGCCACCAATGGTTGAGCGATTATATTCATGGATGATCAAGAGGGCGGAATTTGAGGAGTGCAGATATCTCGGGGGGGTTGTGGGGCTGAAGGAGATTACAGAGATAAGGGAGGGGCAAGGCCATGGAGGGATTTGAACACAAGGATGAGAATTTTGAAATCGAGGTGTTGCTTAACCGGGAGCCACAGGGGTGATGGGTGAACGGGACTAGGTGCGAGTTTGGACATGGGCAGCCGAGTTTTGGATGATCTCAAGTTTACGTAGGGTATAACGTGGGAGGCCAACCAGGAGTGCGTTGCAATAGTCAAGCCTAGAGGTAACAAAGGCATGGAAGAGGGTTTCAGCAGCAGATGAGCTGAGGCAGAGGCAGAGACGGGCAATGTTACGGAGGTGGAAATTGTTATGCCACGGATATGTGGTCGGAAGTTCATTTCAGGGTCAAATATGACACCAAGGTTGAGAACAGTCTGGTTCAGCCTCAGACAGATGCTAGGGAGAGGGATGGAGTCGGTGGCTAGGGAACGTAGTCTGTGGTGGGGACCGAAGACAATGGCTTCGGACTTCCCAATATTTAATAGGAGAAAACTTCTGCTCATCCAGTACTGGATGTCGGACAAGCAGTGTGACAATTTAGAGACCGTGGAGGGGTCGAGAGAAGAGGTAGTGAGGTAGAGCTGGGTGTCGTCAGCGTACATGTGGAAACTGGCGGCATGTTTTCGGATGATGTCACCAAGGAGCAACATGTAGATGAGAAATAAGAGGGGGCCAAGGATAGATCCTTGGGGGACCCCAGCGGTGACGATAGTAGCCGGGGGTTATCTTTGCATTCCAGAATGATTCTGTAATAGTGAGCAGTTTTGGCACAAATAGGTAGGACCCTGATAATGCTTTATGTGGTCCAGCCAGATCTGGCGGTGAATGGCTAAACCAGTTGTCCGTCATATCCGTTCAAGTCTGCGTCCCTTGGACTTGAGGGAGTGAAGATGTGGGCCGTACCAGGGGGAACGGCCAGGGTGAGAGAGAGTAATTGTTTTAATGGGGACTAGGGCATCAAAGGTGGTGAGGGTGTGGTTGAGCAGATCGGTAGCTGCAGAAATGTTGTGGTGAATGGAGGGCCAAAGGCTGGACAGTTGGGATTTCACAAGTGTTTCTATAAGTTTTTGGAGCCAGTTGCAAGAGAGTTGGGAGAGAGTTTTTTCCAGGGGTGGACACAGAAGGAAGTAGGGTTGGGTGGGGAAAAGGGGATGTGGGTGGGATGTGATATAAGGAAGTGGTCAGAGATGGCCTTATCTTCGATTGACACGGTGGGTGTAGCGAGGCCACGGGAGATGGCAAGGTCAAGGGGGTGGCCGTGAATATGGGTTGGGAAGTTCACATGAAGGGAGAGATTAAGGGAGGATAGGAGGGTAGTGAACTCAGAGGAGAGAGTATGATGAATTGAGATGGAGGTTGAAATCACCGAGGATGAGAAGTCGCTCGGTGCAGAGGCTGAGGGAGGAAAGCAGTGAGGATATCTCGGTGATAAAATTTTTATTGTACTTGGGTGGGTGGTAGAGAACGAGAATTTTAAATGAGAGGTGAGAGGGGTGGAACAAGGTGAGATGCTCAAAGGAGGAGAACGTGCCAGAGGAGTAGGGGGACAGACCAAGGTGCGATTTGGTGATAAGAGCCACACCGCCACCACGGTGGTCTGAGCGGGGCAAGTGGTGGAAGGTATAGCCAGGCGGGGAGGCTTCATTTAAGGGTAAGGTGTCATCACCCCTCAACCAAGTTTCTGTCAGAGACATGATGTCGATGCAGTCATCATCAAGCTTCACAGTATCCCTTCACCAGGAATTAAAAAAAAACTATATTGAAAACTTACGAAAAAAAAGTACATCATACTGTTTATTAAAAAAAAATTTTTTGCGTAAAATTATTTCTCTGATGTATTTTCCAATTAACAACAACTTGTATTTATATAGCACCTTTAACGTAGTAAAACGTCCCAAGGCGCTTCACAGGAGTGTTATAAGACAAAAAATTTGACAGTTATTTATTGTTGTAATCTACATCTTCACGGACAATCAGTCTCTGTAATTGCATTAAATGAGAGGTGGAGGTTAACCTAATTATAGAGATTGGGTACTTTCTAATTTGTGAAACCGACTAAAATCGACAGGATGTTAATTGTCGAAGGTTTATTGCTGTCTTAAACAAGGCTATAGGGGATGTCCTGCAGTATTGCTTGCATTAATAGTATCAGGGAGTTTTAACCAGCTAAACAGAAATAGGGTGGGGTTCAGGGTAGCTTGAGACACTGAGGGAGGGAGGGAGGGAGTGAGCAAGAGGGAGAGGGAGAGAGGGAGCGAGAGGGTGAGGTGGAGGGAGGGAGGGGGAGGGAATGGGCAGGAGGAGGGAGGGGAGGGAGGGAGAGGAGGGGAGGGAGGGGGATGTCAACTGGGTCTGAAGAACCAAACAAACAGGCGCTAGTGGGCAGGTAAAGTCCTGGGATATGTGCACAGAAGTAGTAAGTTTAATACCACTTAACATTTTCTCTAAGTTTTTGGAGCCAGTTGCAAACTGAAGTTGTCATGGTAGGTTTCAGTTTCTGGCTCTGAAAACTGATTGATCTAACTGTTCTATGCTGACCACATAGCCGATGTGATTAGCATAGCGAGAATCAACAACACTGGAGCCATTCTACAGTCAGACAGTGAGAATATCATAGAATTTTACAGCGCAGAAGGAGTCCATTCAGTCCATCGTGCCTGTGCCGGCTCTTTGAAAGAGCTATCCAGTTAGTCCCACTCCCCTGCTCTTTCCCCCCATAGCCCTGCAATTTATTTCCATTTTAAGTATATATCCACTTTCCTTTTGAAAGTGATTATTGAATCTGCTTCCACCACCCTTTCAGGCAGTGCATTCCAGATCTTAACAACTCCCTGCGTAAAAAATGCCTCCTCATCTCACCTCTGGTTCTTTTGCCAATTATCTTAAATCTGTGTCCTCTGGTTATCGACCCTCCTGCCAGTGCAAATAGTTTCTCCTTATTTACTCTATCAAAACCCTTCAACATTTTGAACACCTTTATTAAATCTCCCCTTAGTCATCTCTGCTCTAAGGTGATATATTATTAGACACACTGACATAAAATTGACAATTATAGATTGCTGTCCCATCAGATATCATGCAAAATGGTGGGCAGTGAGCAGGGCTGTGTTGAAACCCATCTTAATTATTCAGGAGAGGGAGAACCCCAAGTAAATTTTGCATGCCATGTATAAATATGGCTGTGTATCTCTGAGAATGACTACTTTTTAATCGGGTTTTGTAGCATCCAAAATATTCATTTGGTATTACGTGCTACATTATTTATTTATGTAAAAGAGAAATGTAAGAATATAAAAGATGAAAGTACTCACTGTGTATTCTAGTAGCACAGGATGGAATAGAGGCAATGGATAGGGAAAGGGGAAAAAAAAGAGAATAAATAATTAAAACGAGCCAACGTCTACATCACTCTGAAAGTTACCCGAGAAGGTAATTTTGATGAACATGCCTAATAAATAAGCTGATTTTGAAATGCTTGAGCAAGTAGGTTTAAGTGAGTTCATCCAGTGCCTAAAGGACTTTGCAGTCTTTTATGAATAAAGAACAAAAAGCCGTTGCCTAGCAGCAAGGTCCTTAGAAAGAATGGCGTTGTATTTTCCAGCTAAAACTTGGGATACGGCATCGAATCGTTCTTCACACTCCAGTGTCGACTGTAGCGCAGGTTAAATCGAAAACAAACATGCAAACCCAAATTAAAAGCTGCAAATCAAATTTCGTGGCATTTAGCTCGCAAGTAATTCTGAAATTTGACACGGTTCCAAACACGCTTCCCACAGTATGACGGAGATATATTTCTTTTAATCATCAGCAGAATTAAAAGTTGGCAGCACCACAGAGACTGCCTTTAAACCTCCTCCCCCCCACCACCCACACTTTCCAGATACGGTACATTGGATCAGATCAGGTGGTACAGGCCAGCCAGACAAAATAACCAAGCACTCACTCGTCAGGTAACATGGACTCAACTGTAACTAATGAAAACTTTGCTGGATGGTTATGATAATGTCTTTCCAGTTTGACTGCCTTTAAAACCCAGCCTTGACAGATCTGAATGGAATCTGTTTATTCTCAGTCAGGGTGCTAGGTGGGACTCCATGGGTGTGGGTCAGTAAGAGGAATCAGGAACTGCGCCCTTGCTGATCACCGACTAGCTCGGGCAGCAGCTGTGGAGATTTAGTATCTCCTCTCAGTGGAAGAAATCACGAGTCAGCCCCCTGCACCCTCTGTGTCAGTTTGGCTCACTCTCACCTCTGAGTCAGAAGGTTGTGGGTTCAAGCCCCACTCCAGGACTCGAGCACAAAATCTAAGCTGACACCACTTCAGGGCAGCGCTGAGACAATACTGCACCGTCAGAGGATGCTGCCTTTTGCACGTGATGTTAAACCTCGGCCCTGTTTGCCTGTTCAGAAAGACGTAAAAAAGATTCCACGCGCTATTCGAAGAGGAGCAGGAAGCCGTTCCGGTGGTCCTGGCCAACATTCATCAACCAACACCAGCTAAAACAGATTAGTCAGTCTTTTATTTAATTCGTTGCTTACGGGACTTTGCTGTGTACAAACTGGCTGCCATGTTTGCCTAGATAACAACCGTGACTGCAGCTGAGAAGTAATTTAGGGCTACGAAGCGCTTTGAGACATCCTAAGGATGTGAAAGGTGCTACACAAGTGCAAGTTCTATCTTTCTTTGCAGGTGAATTCCTCTGCACAGGTACCTAAATTTAACAATCCTTATTAAATCCGAATCACACTGGATGACTAACCGTAAATAAGGCAAGCCATTTGTTATTAGGCAGATCCTCTTCGAAAATGGCATTTGCACTGCATCGGGGACTTTTTAAGAAAAGGTGCAATTCTTGGGCAGTAAAGCACCCGGCTGGCAGCAAGTGCCAAAACTCGCCGCGCTTGCCACGGCGTGAAGAACCATGCCAAATACTGATCCTTACTGTAAGTCCCATGGGCACCAGATACAAGGATTTGCTTTTAAAATTCGGCAGTAACCTTTGGCTTTGTCCTTTTCTAGTTTGCTTTCTAGCTGAATACAATGTGGCTCTTGCTCAGAGTCACATCTTATACCTCAGAGGCAGAGAGGAAGCGAAGGCACTGTAAAGGGAAAACTGGGAGAGAATGCAAATCGTAAATTCAACGGCATAAAACAAGAGCACTTGTGTGCTGATGAGAAGGATACGGGTTTTGAATCCTGAACATGTATAAAACATGGATGTTGCCTCTTGGAGTACAATTGGTACAATTTCCACCTTAATAATGATTTCAATTGCAAAAACAGCAGCTGGAAAGTCTTCTTACCTGTGATGGTATAAGGATAGTAGTTCCAGGCCTTTTCTGTGATATAAAATATTCGAGGTACCACAGCCCTAGCCCAGCTAGGGAGTTTGCTGTGGAGAGGAAGCAAAATGAAAATAGCATCATCAGAGATAGCATCCTGCATTGAAGATGAATGCATTGCATTGTACAGTAGCTGAGATCATAGGCCGGGCTTCTAAATGTTCTAAAACATAAGAATTGCCAACCATATATGAATGAGCCCCAAACTAACGAGAGATGCATTACAGCTTGTATTACACATCCTAGCCAATAGTTATTGTATATTATACCTCTACACACATATACAATTTAAAATCTATAGTCCTACTAGTCATGAAAAATTGCAAGTGCCATCACAGAGTTGCAGTGAAGAAAAATGGACCCTTTAGGGCATGGTTTCAGTGTACGTCAGGGCATTGATACATGGCACCAGAGTGATGGGAGATTGATCGGCATCCTTAACCCCACCTTGTTGCTGGGTTCCTGACTTCAGCAATTACGTTGTGGAGAAGCCTTGAGCCAGGTCTTCCCTTTAGGGGGGAAGGGAATAACCATCCCAATCTTATGCGCCCTAATGGTCAAACCAAAGTGGCACTGGCTGAGGCCTTTAAAAAGATCACCTCGTTACCTATCCTCAGTTGCAACTTAGGCAGGGAGACCAGGAAAAATATGATGGAATTTTTTTTTTTTAAGGGATTTCAAACGGAGACTAAAGCAATAAGGAAAGAGTGGCCTGTGATGCTGGAGGTGCAACTGGGGATAGAACAATACAGCAGGGTCGGACAATGGAAGTGCAAAATTATAGGCCAACAATTGCCATTTTCTGACATAAGGCCATTCAGATTACAAAAATACACTCTTGAAAAAAGCACAGGATGGCAAAGGAACGTCTATATTATGCCACTTCCACAGGGCACAAGCAAGGAAATCATTCAACGCAGACCATTTATTGAATAGTGACAAAATGGGATTGTGTCTATTCAGCTGGCTGTCTTTGGCAGATATTTCAGGATCAATTGTGTGGTGTGTTCTGCAAGAATCTATTTACCTGACTAAACATGATTCAACATTCGAGACAGGATGAGTTCTAAAATGTGGTTATATAAACTTTAAAGATTGCAGTTCCAAACTCAGGATCTCGAAGCACCAAACTGCACTCCATTCATTTACATTGTGTAAATTCCAGTGCAGGAAATGTCTTGTCCCATTTCCTCCCATTGTGTAGAATGACAATGTAGACACCACTTTCTTCCCCTCTTCTAGGCCTGCCGACACAGTCCCCCATCTATCTGGGCAATTAACATGCAAATTCCATTAAAGGTCAGCCTTTAAGATGGATGACAAGAGTGAGGAGTTGACTTCATCTTCCCTGTTTTCCCTTCTTTCCTGTGGGTAAATGCCATGCCTTCACTCAGCACCTTTCTCAGAAGCTTGCTGCACGGAAAATTAAAGATATGAAATCGCACCCTACCAAAACCATGCCACCTGCTCATGAAGCACGCAGTGCCATTTCACAGTCTCTTAAAATTTGCCATTAATATAGGGCAGCTTCCTTTTTTATAGGTTAGCCTTAAGAGGATTCCCCTTTACCGTGGTTGACACGGCCCTCGACTGTGTCCATTCAATTTCCCGCACTTCTGCTCTCACCCCTTCCCCTCCCTCCCAGAATCCCGATAGGGTTCCCCTTGTCCTCACCTTTCACCCCACCAGCCTCCACATTCAACGGATCATCCTCCGCCATTTCCGCCACCTCCAGCGTGATCCCATCACCAAACACATCTTCCCCTCCCCTCCCCGTTCAGCATTCCGAGGGGACCGCTCCCTCCGCGGCACCCTGGTCCACTCCTCTATCACCTCCAGCACCCCTTCCCCTTCCCACGCCACCTTCCCGTGCAAGCGCAGGAGATGCAACACCTGCCCTTTTACCTCCTCCCTTCCCACTGTCCAGGGCCCCAAACACTCCTTCCAAGTGGAACAGCGATTTACTTGTACTTCTTGCAATTTAGCATACTGTATTCGCTGCTCACGATGTGGTCTCCTCTACATTGGGGAGACCAAATGCAGATTAGGTGACCACTTTGCGGAACACCTCCGTTCAGTCCGTAAGCGTGACCCCGAGCTTCCGGTCGCCTGTCACTTTAATTCTCCGCTCCACTTCCACTCTGATCTCTCCGTCCTCGGCCTCTTACACTGTTCCAACGAAGCTCAACGTAAGCTCGAGGAACAGCACCTCATCTGTCGATTAGGCACTTTACAGCCTTCTGTACTCAATATCGAGTTCAACAATTTCCGACTATAACCTCGGCCCCTATTTTATTTTATTTTTTAAAATTTCTCCCACATGGCAGCTGTCGATCATTCTGCCATTGCCATTTACACCTCATCTAGAGTCATTTTTGTTTCTTAACTTGTCCCATTACCATCTCCTTTTGCCTTGCACCATCATCCCTTTTGTCTCTTAATCTCTCCTGCCTTCCATCCTATCACAGACCTTCCCTTTTGTTCTTTCCTCCCCTCCTCCCTTTCCCCGCCCCTACACTTGCTTAAAAATCTGTTACATCTCTAACTTTTTCCAGTTCTGATGAAGGGTCAGTGACCTGAAACGTTAACTCTGTTTCGCTCTCCACAGATGCTGCCTGACCTGTTGAGTATTTCCAGCATTTTCTGTTTTTATTTCAGATTTCCAGCATCCGCAGTATTTTTCTTTTGTATTAGCCTTAATTGTAACTACCTCAGTTTTCAAAAGACAGACTTGCATTTATATAGCACCTTTCATGACCTCAGGACAGCCCAATGCGTTTTACTTTTGAAGTGTTGCAATGTAGGAAGCTTGGCAACCAATTTGCATACAGCAAGGTCCACAAACAGCAACAAGATAATGACCATAGAATCACAGAATGCTTACAGCACAGAAGGAGGCCATTCGGCCCGTCGAGCCCTTGCCGGCTCTCTGCAAGAGCACTTCAGCTAGTCCCACTCCCCTGCCCATTCCCCGTAGTCCTGCAAATTGTTTTCCTTCAGGTGCTTATCCAATTCCCTTTTGAAAGCCACGATTGAATCTGCCTCCACCACCCTTTCAGGCAGTGAATTCCAGATCATAACCACTCGCTGCGTAAAAAAGTTCTTCCTCATGTCGTCTTTGGTTCTTCTGCCCATCACCCAAAATCTGTGTCCTCTGGTTCTCGACCCTTCTGCCAAAGGGAACAGTTTCTCTCTATCTACTCTGTCTAGACCCCTTATGATTTTGAACACCTCTATCAAATCTCTTCTCAACCTTCTCTGCTCTAAGGAGAACAACCCCAGCTTCTCCAGTCTATCCATGTAACAGAAGTCCCTCATCCCTGGAACCATTCTTGTAAATCTTTTCTACACCCTATCTAAGGCCCTCATATCCTTCCTAAAGTGCGGTGTTCAGAATTGGACATATTACTCCAGTTGGAGTGGGAACGGTAGCATAGTGGTTATGTTACTAGACTAGTAATCCGGAGGCCCGAATTAATGATCCAGAGACATGAGTTCAAATCCTACCATAGCAGCTGGGGAATTTCAATTCCATTAATTAAATAAATCTGGAATTAAAAAACCACTATCAGTAATGGTGACCATGAAATACCAGATTGCTGTAAAAACCCATCTGGTTCACTGATGCCCTTTAGGGAAGGAAATCTGCCGTCCTTACCCAGTTTGGCCTATATGTGACTCCAGACCCACAGCAATGTGGTTGACTCTTAACTGCCTTCTGAGGTTCAAGAAGGCGGCTCACCACCACCTTCTCAAGGGCAATTAGGGATGGGCAATAAATGCCAGCCTTGCCAGCGACGCCCACATCCCATGAACGAATAAAAAAAAGGTTGAGGCCGATCCAGTGTTTTATAAAGGTTCATCATAACTTCCTTGCTTTTGTACTCTATGCCTCTATTTATGAATGTGATGCGGAGATGCCGGTGTTGGACTGGGGTGGACAAAATTGAGAGGTCGCACAACACCAGGTTATAGTCCAACAGTTTTATTTGAAATCACAAGCTTTCGGAGCTATCGATTGCTCCTTCCTCAGGTGAAGTAAATTAGATACAGAATCGCCAAAGCATATATAGATAGAGAACAAAGCATGTGTACCTTACAATTGCAGACCACTAAATTAAATCATCCTGACTATCTGCCGAGGTGTGATAAAGTTAATTAAGTCAGCCAGGAAGGTACCACATCAAAGACATAGCAAGATACAACTGAGACAATGAGGTGTAGTCGCAGGGGTTCTAACGTGTCAAAAGCTGCCGTCTGTATGTAAAACGAAAAGCTTTAAAATTTTTACTTTTTTACTGGGAAAATTTTTACTCTTTTACTGGGAATCACATCCGTGAACAAGCTAACGACGACTCAAGTCCGGATCACGTCATGTATCGTGACATAAACCCAAGATCCCGATTGAGACCGTCTTCATGAGTGCAAGTTCCGCACTCATGAAGACGGTCTCAATCGGGATCTTGGGTTTATGTCACGATACATGACGTGATCCGGACTTGAGTCGTCGTTAGCTTGTTCACGGATGTGATTCCCAGTAAAAGAGTAAAAATTTTCCCAGTAAAAAAGTAAAAATTTTAAAGCTTTTCGTTTTACATACAGACGGCAGCTTTTGACACGTTAGAACCCCTGCGACTACACCTCATTGTCTCAGTTGTATCTTGCTATGTCTTTGATGTGGTACCTTCCTGGCTGACTTAATTAACTTTATCACACCTCGGCAGATAGTCAGGATGATTTAATTTAGTGGTCTGCAATTGTAAGGTACACATGCTTTGTTCTCTATCTATATATGCTTTGGCGATTCTGTATCTAATTTACTTCACCTGAGGAAGGAGCAATCGATAGCTCCGAAAGCTTGTGATTTCAAATAAAACTGTTGGACTATAACCTGGTGTTGTGCGACCTCTCAATTCTATTTATGAAGCCCAGGATCCCGTATGCTTTTTTAACCACTTTCTCAACCTGCCCTGCCACCTTCAATAATTTGTGCACATATACCCCCAGGTCTCGCTGTTCATGCACCCCCTTTAGAATTGTACCCTTTAGATTATATTGCCTCTCCTCGCTCTTCCTACTAAAATGTACCACTTCGCACTTTTCTGTATTAAATTTCATCTGCCACGTGTCTGCCCATTCCACCAGCCTGTCTATGTCCTCTTGAAGTCTATCACTATCCTCCTCACTGTTCACTATACTTCCAAGTTTTGTGTCATCTGCAAATTTTGAAATTGTGCCCTGTACACCCAAGTCCACGCCATTAATATATATCAAGAAAAGCAGTGGTCTTAGTACCGACCCCTGGGGAACACCACTGTGTACCTTCCTCCAGTCCAAAAAACCATTCACCACTACTCTCTGTTTCCTGTCACTTAGCCAATTTCGTATCCATGCTTCCACTGTCCCTTTTATTCCATGGGCTTCAACTTTGCTGGCAAGCCTATTATGTGGCACTTTATCAAATGCCTTTTGGAAGTGATGTGTTGTGGGATACCAGGACACCAGGAAGAACTCTCTTGAAATAGTGTCATGGGATCTTTTACATCCATCTGAGAGGGCAGATGGGGCTTTGGTTTAACATCTCATCCAAAAGACTGCACTTCTGACAGTGCAGCACTCCCTCAGTACTGCACTGGAGTATCAGCCTAGATTTTGTGCTCAAGCCCCTGGAGTAGGACTTGAACCCACAACTTTCTGACTCAGAGGCGAGTGTGCTACCACTGAGCCACAGCTGACAATGACTATTCTACCAAGTTCTGGTAGTTACAATTTTTTTTAACCAAGATTTTCAGTACAAGGCCAGCAAAGAGAGACACTTCAATCCATGCTAAACGTTTATTGGTTGCTGAAGCTCTACTGACCTTTTCAACTACACATAAATACAAGACTTCACTCAACAGGTCAGCTCCAGCAAGTTGGCTATAAGAAATGGAGGTCCACCATGTCCTTATAAAACTTGTTAAATAAAAGTGCTCATTAATTCTCCTCGTTTTGTTCCATTTTCATTCAATAAATTTTTTGACTAAAATCGATCTGCAGCCGCTCGCTACTGTTCAGCTCCTGATGTCTTTCGCATACAGGATTACCACTGCAGTCTTTACTTCAGTGAAGCACTAAGTGAGGTATGACCCCCAAACCTGCTAAATTAGGCCCAGTAACACTTGTGTAATGTACTCCGGGACCAGAGCAAACATCTTGTCAAATTGCTACCAAAATGAAGATAAATGCCCTCTTGTATAAACTGGTGGCAGCAGGCAATTTATTATCATTTTGCACAACATTGTCACTCCCAGTGTGAGTTGCCAAGGCAGATTTGAATAATGTGATTCCTGAAATAGCAGTCTCAGATTTTAAATCAGAAAATTGCACTGGGGAGAAGCGAGACCAAAATAACTGGATAATGGGCTTCATCGCTTCTATATTTAGCTGCACAGCTTAATGTCTGTTTAATGAAAGGGCCAATTGCACGTGTCATCAATGGAAGTTTATGCTAATCCAACCCGTCATCTCTCCCTTACCTAGATCTTCAGGAGGTACTGAATAACAGCATGTTAAATATAGAGCTCGGTGTTCAAAAAAAAAGGAAAACAGAGCACTACATTATTAATTATTAAATCCACATTACAGAACGCAAAGATCTGCTTAAATTAGGTCTATGGAGTTATTAAATACTTCATGTCTCACAGCAATGCATAGTTGTGTCTCTTTAATCAGAAATAGAGGTTTTCTGTCAATAATTCATTTCCGTAGTGACTGTAACATATCAATAATATATTGAAATATACTAAAACAAAGGCACTTAGAAATATATAAAAAGCAATCTGCATGCAGAAAATACTTTTTTTATTCCTATCTTCATCGTTATAATTTATTAAATATCTTGGAACTTTATAACGCACCAAAGTAACAGGGAAGACATTAATATTCTTTTAAAAAACACATAGAAGAAAAGAGAGGAAGAAGAAGAAGACGACTCTCGTCTTGGAAGGGTAGGGTTGCCAACTCTGGTTGGACGTATTTCTGGAGGTTTGGACGTATTCCACGTGACCTCCTGCCTCCAGCTGCCCCGCCCGCCCCCACAATCTTGCCATTGGTCACCCGACATGTCCATCCTCATGGGGCGGAGCAATGCAGATGAACACTTGAAAACTGGGCTCCGTTATCACTTTCCCTCCTGAAGTAAATGGTAACTGTGACAGAAACCAGCGCACACTGAGAATGGTGCTTTAAATCTGTCGTCACGAAGCAGTGTAATAAATGTAATTAGTTTTTGTATACATTTCAATTTTCCATTAACATCTCCAATGCCCTTTACAACATTTAGAATTATGGGCAATTCAGGATACTACACTTGCCTTTTAAAGGGCCTTTCTGCTCCTGTTGGAGAGACACATAATTGTAGTAAGAGCTCAGATTAGCTTATTTATTTCATTGCTGCATTTTTCGCTAAGGTGAGCACTTACGTTTTTTCAAGCAATGCACTTTACGCTTTTATTGTTGATAGAAACGCTTCTTTAGTTCCTCTGATAGCTCATGTGGTAAAGTGGATGTGCAACTGAGCCACCAGGACCAGAGGGTCTCGGGACTGATTGCTAGTCAGTGCTGAGTTAGCTGATCGCAGTAGGATCTCCACCACTGGTCCAATTGACCCTGAATTAGGCAGATAATCTGCAAGAGTTCCTGCGCCTGGCTGCAATTCAACGTTCCCCGCTGGAAGGTGGGCTTCAGGGCGAGGATAGCATCAGCTGGGCTTTGATGTCTCCATGCTGCAACAGCCTGCTAATACTCTGTGGTTAAGAACAGCCAGTTGGATGAAAAAAGCAAAAGAAAAAGAACTTGCATTTTATGTAGCGTCTTTTCACGACCTCAGCACGTTCCAAAGCGCTTTACAGCTCACAAAGTACTTTTGAAGTGTAGTCACTTGTTGTAATGTAGGAAACGCAGAGGCCAATTTGCGTACAGCAAGATCCCACAAACATCGATGAGATAATGGGGTAAAAATTGGGCAGCGCCCCGAAAAAGTTAGCGCCCCCGCGGCCGATTTTCCCAGGTAGCACCCTGAGAGGGAGGAGGGGCGCTACTGGAAGCACCACGCGTCCCTCTTGGGACGCTGCGAGCCAATATCGTGGCGCAACGTGCGCATGCGGCACTGCAGGCCTTCCTCCCCTTCTTAAAGGGGAGGGCCCTGGCGCAGCGCGACCCGGCGCCCAGCTGGGCCACCAGGGATCGGGAGTGCCGGCAAACGAGCCCAGCACTCAAGAGGAGTGCCGGGCTCACGGAGACTTCACGGGGGCCGGGGGGGGGCTTCACGGGGGCCGGGGACAGCAGCGGGGGCAGGTGCCGGCAGGCAGCCAGCAACAAAAATGGCCGCCCGCCACCTCCCCATTAACTAGCGCCGCCCCGGCTGCAGGTAGGCCCCCCTGACCCCGTCGGACATAGCATCCGGCGGTAAGTCAGGGGGCGCCACCCAATATTACAGCCGGGGCGCTGCACACGGTGATGACATCATCGCCGGCGGTGCAGCGCTGCCGCTAACCTCCCGCTGAATTTCGCGGGAGGTGTTAGCGGCGTCACACCCAGGCGCTAGTTGATTTGCGCCCCGTTAGCGCCCCAAGCGCAAATAAACCGAATTTAGCCCCCAGTGTATTTTAGTAATGTCGGTCGAGAGATAAATATTGGCCAGGACACGGGGAGAACTCCCCTGCACCTCTGGATGAGGTACTAAAGGGTGCCTGGCACTATGGGACCATACGCTAGCAGCAGCCAATGTCTTCAGTGGGAGGAAGTGGGGGTGGGGTGGGGGGGAAAGAGAGGATGGGTGGAGTGAGAGGGGGAGGAGAAAATCAAAAGAAACATCTGATCAGAAAAAAAACCTCACAGATGCAGGCTGTTTGGCCCTTTCTGAAAGTGGAGTTGATTAGGATAATGGGGAACGGATCTTTGATAACAAGAGTTATTCGGATATGAAACATCCTACTAGAAATTGTGGCAGAAGGAAACCTTAGATAGCATAAAAACAGAAATGAATCAACATTTGAAAAAATACATTTTTTAAAGGGTATGGGGTAGGGACTAAGTGGATAATTCTTTCCGAGAGCTGGCTCAGGTGGAATAGGACAAATACCCTCCTTCTGTGCTGTAACATTCCAAGATACTACAACAAGAGAATACTTCAGGCAACACTTAAGACCCACTTGGAACGAACTAGTAGTGCACCTGAGTTAAAGGTAACCGTTCATGTCCAGCATTTTAACTCCTGGGCCTCATTTAAATCCCACCAACCAACTTTCCATCCTTTCAGGCAGAAAGGGGTAGAAAATGACATTGCCCGGAGGTCGCCCGCTGACACCAGGAAGGTGGCAGGATCAGCTGTTAGGGCATCTCGCAGGCGTCTCATGTTTGGGAAGGATGGGGTGGGCGAGTTCGCGGCACTGGAGACCGAAGCTTTCCTTGTGGAGCCCGGAAGGGCACTCCCAGAAGGAAAGTTTTTTAAAAATGCCTATTTTGGCCTCTTCTGGTCCCGTTCCTTTTCCCTGCTGTCTTCACCTGGCAGGAAAGCCGCTGTGAATTCCCGCTTAGGCTGCCGGATTAAAACTGCAGTCGGGTCCCCCGACGATGTCATGGGAACCCAGCATGCATATGTAAAGAAGGAGTTCGCTGGCTTTGGGCAGGGTGTCCTTGCTGACTACTCGCAGAGCAGGTTAAAATTGCGATTGGCCAGCTCCCCGTGGCTCCTGGGCAATTTTAACTGTCCACCCGTCCAGTTTCAGCCTGGATAGCAGAGTTAAAAATCGCCCCCTTCCACCCCTCCCACTCTGTTTAAACGCTTCATAAATATTAGCAACAAAGAAGATTCTTATCCTTGCCTGGTAAGGTGAAGGTAACCATCCAAAAGTTCTTGATTGTAAACTGACCAGCCTTATGACAATGCCCTTTGAACTCCCATCACTGCTTCTGAAAAGCTGACGGGCAAAGCTTTTTTCCCCAGCCGAGGTCACTCACGTCAGCGAGCTCCATTTCATCACTTATATGCAATGTCACTGCAACAAAGGCAGCACATGGGAGGCTGGGCTCTTTTGTCGTTCAAAACAACAGTTAGCCCCCTTTCAACTGCGAGCTATTTCATGAGGGGGATCATTCAAGTGTGGGGCCGAGAGGACAGTAATGACGTCAAGGACATTTATCTTTTATAGAAGGTGAACTTTTTATCATTATTGACACAGATTAAGACATTTGTTCGACATTTTTCTTGAAAGAAAAAAATCTAATACTAGAGCAAAAAGATTAGTGACATCAGACGGAAGCTGCGATAATGAAGATGATCTTGGATTAGTGTAAAATTACTTTGAGTTGAGACAAATGCGAGTCTGCATCCGATTAATGTCTTATAAAATTTCAATGTGCTGGTGAATATCGCTTGAAGGGGATCTTGCAACAGACTGCTGGCTGCGATCAGATCTGCATCAGAATCAAAGGCTGAGCTAAGATGCTGCAAAAACAGAGGACTCAGTGGGATGGAGGAACAGCTAAATTGTTACTACTCTGTTGCACTATACACTTACTCACTTATATTGGAATATGGCCTGGATTTTGCTGTAAGAATAACGGTAACGCAATCAGTGCTCACCATTATTATGGAGTAAATGGGACAGCAACTTCCAGCGACCACACATGCGCAGTTAAACGCGGAAATCAGGAAGTTGCTGTTCGAGTTGCCCTGCTCCTCCAGAAGCTTCGCTAAACCAGTACCTCGCCGAGAGACTCAGCATTGAAACACATGGAACGTGTGAAGTTGCTGTACTTACCCACTAGTTACCCACTAAACATGCCAGAAAAAGTTAGGGCTGGTGCATTCAGGTGCAAGTGAATTTTTAACGGTGTGATAAGTCATAATTACTGCCAAACAACCTCTCTGGCTCTGAAAATTTAATTTTACAAGCGTGGAGTCTCATTGCTTCAGAATTTATTTAGTTTTGGAGATTTAAAGAAAAATTAAAGTATTTTTTTTTACCTTTTCTCTGTCTCTTTTACCTCTCTCTCTCTTAATCCAATCTTTCTTCCCCTCTCTTTATTTTGCTTTCTGTACCTGATTTGACATTGAATGAACTAATCTAACTGGCACTTCCTGGTTCAGACTCTGCGCTGCTCAAACAATTCTTTAATCTGATAGGTTAAGGAAATACACAGTTACTTGCCCTGTTCACACTGGACCCAGATCCCTTGTAGAGGGTGCCGTGCTGAAATTGCTTTCTACTCACAGCAAGTTCCAGTGCAAAACCCCATAGAAAATCTGTGCGCAAGTGTAGATGTAATGAACGGCTTTGTTCGATCGCCGCTGAGAGCAAATTCCGGCCCAATATAATTTCACCCTGTGGCACAGTTTTCAGGATGAACTGGACTGGGATTCTCTGTGTAAGTGAACACAATGGGGCTACATACCTAACTAGCAGGCTATAAAAAAGAAAATAGAAGCATATACTGACAGGGACATGCTGCTTAGACTTGGCAAGGCTCACGCTGTGGAAAGACATCTCTATTCATACAGACAATGCATCATGTAAAGACCTCCTGGGAGCTGCACAAATCGGGAATGTAATTGAAAAATAAAGCACAGCCAAAACTTGAGAAACTGAGTTCAAAAACAAAAAAAAACAATGGCAACAAGTTCTAAATATCATTTGGCTCAGGAGGAAAACAAAATTCACCACAGTCCCCGCCCCAAATGACCATCCGGTGATTTCTGCCATGAACTAAAGAGTGGTTGGCGGGTGAGACAAGGATCAGGCTGGCTTGCGATTTTCCTTCTCCCCCAGCACAGTCGAATTCACTGTCTGAACTCACTCATGAGTCTTTCAGAAAGGAAATAGAGACAGTACAATGCCAACATGTTCCCGTAAAGGTCAAGGGTGGGACCAACAAGCCCAGGGAACCCTGGACGTCAAGGGATATACAAGAATGGATTAAGAAAAAAAGGGAGGCTTTTGGCAGATACAAAGGACTAAAAACAGTGGAAGCCCTAGAGGAGTATAGAAATTGCAGGGGGGTACTTAAAAAAGAAAGTGGAGAGCGAAGAGGGGGCATGAAAAAACACTGGCGGGCAAAATAAAGGAAAATCCCAAGGTATTTTATAAGTATATTAAGGGCAAGAGGATAACCAGGGAAAGAGTAGGGCCCATTAGGGACAAAAGTGGTAATCTGTATGTAGAGCCGGAAGATGTAGGTGAGGTTTTAAATTAATATTTTGCATCTGCGTTCACTGTGGAGAAGGACGATGTAGGCATAGAAATCAGGCAGGGGGATTGTGATATACTTGAACAAATTAGTATTGAGAGGGAGGAGGTACAAGCGGTTTTAGCAGGCTTAAAAGTGGATAAATCCTCAGGCCCAGACGAGATGTATCCCAGGCTGCTGTGTGAGACAAGGGAGGAGATTGCAGGGGCTCTGACACAAATTTTCAGAACCTCTCTGGCCACAGGGGAGGTGCCAGAGGACTGGAGGACAGCTAACGTAGTACCATTATTCAAGAAGGGTAGTAGGGATAAACCAGGGAATTACATGCACACCAAGGTCCCTCTGATCCTCTGTCCTTCCTAGGGTCCTACCATTCATTGTGTATTCCCTTGCCTTGTTAATCCTCCCAAAACGCATCACCTCACACTTTTCAGGGTTAAATTCCATTTGCCACTGTTCTGCCCATCTAACCAACCCATCTATATCGTCCTGTAGCCTGAGGCTTCCCTCCTTGCTATTTACCACTCCACCAATTTTCGTGTCATTTGCGAACTTACTGATCATACCTCCTACATTCTTATCTAAATCATTAATGTACACTACAAACAGCAAAGGACCCAGCACCGAGGGGGTGACTAGGTGTGTGGATGAGGGTAGTGCAGTTGATGTAGTCTACATGGACTTCAGTAAGGCTTTTGACAAAGTCCCGCATGGGAGACTGGTCAAGAAGGTAAGAGCCCATGGGATCCAGGGCAATTTGGCACATTGGATCCAAAATTGGCTTAGTGGCAGGAAGCAGAGGGTGATGGTCGAAAGTTGTTTTTGTGACTGGAAGCCTGTGTCCAGTGGTGTACCGCAGGGATCGGTGCTGGGTCCCTTGCTGTTTGTAGTGTACATTAATGATTTAGATATGAATGTAGGAGGTATGATCAGTAAGTTCGCAAATGACACGAAAATTGGTGGAGTCGTAAATAGCAAGGAGGGAAGCCTCAGGCTACAGGACGATATAGATGGGTTGGTCAGATGGGCAGAACAGTGGCAAATGGAATTTAACCCTGAAAAGTGTGAGGTGATGCATTTTGGGAGGACTAACAAGGCAAGGGAATACACAATGAATGGTAGGACCCTAGGAAGGACAGAGGATCAGAGGGACCTTGGTGTGCATGTACATAGATCCCTGAAGGCAGCAGGACAGGTAGATAAGGTGGTTAAGAAGGCATATGGGATACTTGCCTTCATTAGCCGAGGCATATATAGAATATAAGAGCAGGGAGGTTATGATGGAGCTGTACAAAACGCTAGTTAGGCCACAGCTGGAATACTGTGTGCAGTTCTGGTCACCATACTGTAGGAGGGATGTGATTGCATTGGAGAGGGTGCAGAGGAGATTCACCAGGATATTACCTGGGCTGGAGCACTTCAGCTATGAAGAGTGACTGGATAGGCTGGGGTTGTTTTCCTTAGAGCAGAGAAGGCTGAGGGGGGACCTGATTGAGGCGTACAAAATTATGAGGGGCATAGATAGGGTAGATAGAAAGGAACTTTTCCCCTTAGTAGAGGGGTCAATAACCAGGGGGCATAGTTTCATGGTAAGGGGCAGGAGGTTTCGAGGGGATTTGAGGAAAAACTTTTTCACCCAGAGGGTGGTTGGAATCTGGAACTCACTGCCTGAAAGGGTGGTAGAGGCAGGAACCCTCACAACATTCAAGAAGCATTTAGATGAGCACTTGAAACGCCATAGCATACAAGGCTACGGACCAAGTGCTGGAAAATGGGATTAGAATAGACAGGGCTTGATGGCCGGTGTGGACACGATAGGCCGAACGGCCTCTGTCTGTGCTGTATAACTCTATGACTCTATGAAGAATGGTCCCTAGTGCAAGGTGCTTGGGGCTCCTGGTAATTGTGGAGCTGTACCTTAGCATGGAGGCAACACCTTTAAAAGGAGGGTAACATTTTGAAAGGGGTAAATAAATGAGACACTGATATAATAAACATTAAAGAGTAAACAAATTGAATAAAAAGGGACTTTTGCTTACTTTTTCCTGCTCTCACTGTAAAAGACAGCTTCCATCAGCAAGATTGTGCTCTCTCTAAGCTAGATTAAAACAGTGACCACACTTCAAAAGTACTTCATTGGCTGTAAAGCGCTTTGAGACGTCCGGTGGTCGTGAAAGGCACTATATAAATGCAAGTCTTTCCTTTCTTTTTTCTATAGAATGCCACTGGATGAACAATATTCCACTTATTATTGTAAACTTGCCATTGAATGGTACAACGCATTCCACTACATCTCACATCACTTCAGAAGACAGATAATATCAGCCACGTCAGACAGGCTAAACTAGTAAACAGCTTTATTCACAAATATGTGTTTCTTTTACAGAAGCAAAGTTCAACACCAGAACTAAAAGTCTGGAAACAACTGACAGAGACTAATCAAAGAAAATGGCCAGGCAAGTACTTTTGAATTCCTTTTGCAAAATTTTGAGAAGAAGTACTTCTTTGGAAAAAAAATAAGCAACCTTGTGCTTCAGTAAAAGCAGAATACAGTCACTGTAAGAATTACACATGTATAAAGAAGCTTACCGGGCTTCCCACTGCCCACCTGACCTCCACCAAGTCAAAAATCACCCGCTGTATATAACAATGGAGGCTGAAGCACAGATCATACCAGGGATCAGCTTCTGCTGTGCAGGCCTGGGAAAGAAAGGCTCCTGGATTGATGCTCCTCCACTCCCCTTAGATCAGAGGAGAAAGTGGTCCACAGAGTGAGTCTCACTAAAGGCCAGGGACACCAGAAAGAGTGACGTACAAATGAAAGTGAAAAGTAACAATTATATTCATTGGAAACAGTTAATCAGTACAGCAATGTATGCTAAATCACACCTCCTACTACAATAAGAAGCTGGCCAATGACGACTTAAAGAGCCATTTCAATCTAGCCGAGACTGGTAGGAGGCAGATTCACCCCTATGATTACCCACACTGCAAATTCCCAGTCATAGCTAAGCTATTAAAATAACATCTTTCCCCATAGGAAAAGGGGAAAATTGAGCCGTGAATCATAACAGCACACATTTTTCACGTTTCAAACAACATTGGTAGGAAGCCAGGAATAGGTTATCTGCTGCTGTGGTGCAGAGATCTAATGAGAGGAATCAGCTTTGTTTGAAATATAGAAATTGTTTCTCTTGACACTTTCGGATGTTCCACCCAAACTTAACTTATTACTGACTGAAATGGAGATGTACAACAATACAGACTCTATACAGGAGCAGGTACGGTGCAGAGGAAGTGTCAAATCTGGCATTTCATCCCTGCACTGGGTCTCCACCAGGGCACAAGAGACTTGCACTGCATCCTGCCGCAAACCCCACTAAAATATACATTAAGGGCTTTCTGGAGGAGTGCCCAGGCTTCTCATGAAATTGTGCTACTGTGCCACCCTAATTATGTATTCCTCGAATAATGGGTTAGAACAGAGTGAGGCAGGGCCATTTTGATGATGGTAACCCACACCCATAGATAATAGTCCCAAGATGAAGTTAATTCATGCCAAGGTGGGAGTGAATTCACCAAGACTAAAAAGGTAAGAGAACAGATAACAGAAACTGTCATAATATGTGGTCAAACACCCAACTAGGGGATGGGTGAATGAAGAGGCAAGAGCCAGAATGCGACATGAGGAAATATGAGACGATCAAAAGGATTCTCCAGCTGAAAGTCATCCATTTCCTGCTCCCTTCAGGGTAGACCTTGACTTTGTGCGATAGCGTAAAACGGGTGATAGTGTATCGGCAGCCAATTTTATATTTCCATTGACTTCATTTGGAAGAGAAGTAAAACGGGCGACTGACTCGCTATCACCAGTTTTACACTATCGCACAAAGTCAAGATCTACCCCTTATTTACAAGGACAAAGCAGTGAATGAGTTCAACAAAGGAATCTTACCCCATCAAAAAGCCTTGACAAGGTGCAAGATTGACCAGACAACTAGATAAGAATATTGGTACGATTGCGTTCAGCCATAAAGATAAACACCTTAAGTAATTTTTTCTCTAACAAAACAAAACAAAGGTGAGAACGAAACAAGATGTCAGTAATAAAACCTCTCTAATACGGCCATTCATAGTGAGTGGACTCTGCTGCTTCTCAAACCTTTCTAGTGGTCACCAAACCCTTGCAATCCTGTTGCATTTGTGCAGTTGTGGGCAAGTGCCCCATATTTCCCCTTTCGTTGGAAAATGGTCATTTAATCGCTACCATCGTAATGGAAAAGTCAAGATGTTCTTTTTGCGGGTGTTGGACCAGAGATTAGTTCAGAAGCTGAACATTTTCTCTGCTCAAAATAGCAGATCCTTGGCGAGATAAAAACAATATTTTGTCACTGCAGCAAAGATCGAAGTGATACTAGACAGCATCTGGAGGGGCGCACAGAACATTTTGTTTCTAGAACGGTGCGGTCTCTAACAGGAAAGGTTACTCAACTGTGGAATTAAACATTCAACAGCACAGATGCTTTATTGTTGGGCCGATTCTGCAGTTGGGCCAACAATGGCCGCATTTGTTGTTGGAGATTGAGTTCCATGGCTGCAAGGGCTCTCGGAACTGATCTCTTCAACAAAGAGAGCGTGGAGGTTTTAATCGGAGGAGGTGGCCCTGAGGAAAGTAGCAAATTTGAGGGGGGAAATGTAGCCTGTGTACAGTGGAATCAGCCCTTGTATACAGAGTTCAGACCATGAAATGCACTGAAGGAACAATGCTGGGCTGAAAGTGTAACTAGTACTGTCTTCCTCCCATCCCAAGCTTAGGTGCTGGATTTCACATTTGGTATTTGACTTATTGGTTTGGAATTCTTTAACAGGGTACTAAACTGAGACATATAATGAGATCTTTCAATTTCCTTAGTTTCGAATGAAGTGCTGGCCCTTTGCCGCAGTATGAACTAATGTCTCACAACTAGATGAGCACAGCTCTTGGCGTCTGCCCTGTCCAATGGTTGGAGTCTGACAGCCATACATGTTGGTTCTTGACGACATGACTAAATAAGCCAATAGCGTAGCATTTCACTGAAAAGTGAGGCAAAAGGGCATGCCACACTCACAAAGTGGCGTGAAGGGTGGTCGTACAACAGACCACAGACTAAAGTGCACCTGCCCTTTCCTGCTGGAGGATCCAGAGTTGAGAAAAACATAAAATAAATCGTCAGTTATTCGCTTTAAATCATTATTTTAGCAGTGGCAGTGTTCGAGCTCACACTGTTAGTTTAAAATATATTGAAGAATGCCTCCATTTTGGAGACATTCTTTAGTGTATTTTAAACCAAAATTTTAAATAAAGTTAAACTGCAATTAAATTTTCAAAATTAAAGAACTGGATTAATCCACATTTCTAGAACCAATACTTTGGCACAAAAACACACACGTTTGGTTTTATTGGATTACTGAGTCTCTGAAGGGCTGAGAAACGTCATTGTTCCAAGAAACAAAGGGACTTACAGACCAAATGAACTGATCAAATAGTGCGAGCACCAGTTTTCTAGTCAACAATTCGAGGTGACAAAATAATTATCATAATGCGTTGGAAACAGCTGGTGAAACACAATTCTACAAACTTTTTTTTCTCCCCCCCACCCCCCGCCACCTCCCCCAAAGTATTAGCACAAAGTACAACAATTCCAACAATAAACCATCTGTCACGCTGCAGAATCAGCACCACATTGACACATAAATGGAAATCTCATCTAGATTTGACAGTGTTATAGCACAAGGTACAAATGGAAAGTCAAGCACAAAATTACAATGTACAATAAGAAATAAATTCACTGTAAAAATCACAGCATCAAAAACTAAGGGCAGCCAATAGGGAAACTAAACTCAAAACATAATGGAATGGTTAAGATGCAGTGGTGATACCGGAGCTAACGGCTAAATTCACATCAGCGCAATCAGAGCCATACCACTAACCCCAGCTTATTCCTCCACACTGTGGGACTGAGTAGCTCCTCTCCCACAGTTTGCTGACGTCAACAACATTCATTGTTTAAACCTCTACAGGGATGGAAAAATCAAAGTTAAAGGGCAGCGGTCCTTCGATTGAACTGGCACAAAATCAAACGGGCCGATTGCAACGCTACCCGACCGGCTGAAACCGGGACAGGTGGTCAGTCAAAATTGCGGCAATTACTTACCCGTCCTGGAGCCTCCGGGAGCTGACACAGGTTTGGGGATTTTAACCTGCTCTCCTGAGTCAACCATTAAAGGCTTAAACCAACAGGTAAAGGATTGGAGGGACAGAAACCTTTACTCGGCCCTCTCACTCCACCTACAACATTTGAGGCCATTACCACTGCTACCTAGGCCTACTGACACCTTTCACCAGGAAAGTGGCAGCATAGGGGCAGATGGGAGGGGAGAGTGCCAGGAGCCAGGGCCCCGTCTTCCCCAGTGTGCATTTGTATGCAGCAGGTGGGAGGGAGGGGCAGCCAGCAGCGGATTATCAAGGTTGGGGCAGGGAGTCAGCAGTAGTCCTCGACACCTGAACGTCCCTGCTCTTTCTGTCATGATTTGGGGAAGGATAGCGGAGTCACTTGTCACTTCTCACCATCTGGATTCACATAACGAATGGGCAATTGGGCAAATATCCCAGAACCAGGCACTGCCGTCAGGGTGGAAGATAATTGGGAGGCAAAATAAAACTGCAATTCGCTTTATCCACTACTGACTGTCCTTTAAAACTTGTGTGTTTCCAGTCTGCAAGCGTGACCCTGAGCTTCCGGTCGCTTGTCATTTTAATTCTCCATCCCACTCCCACTCTGACCTCTCTGCCCTCGGCCTCCTACTCTGTTGTAACCCACTTCTGTTCCCAAGTTACTTTATCTTCCCTCCCTTCCTTTATAAACTAATCGAGTGGCAGTATTTTCTCCCCCTGACCTGGCCAGGTTGTTGGTGTTCCCCGTCAATGTTTTGCCATCAGTGGGCATTGCTTCCAGACGCTTCCAATCTCTCGCTAATGGATGGAGAACCTTTCTCCTTTTACTTATGACCCCAAACATTAAGGGACACTGTTAACAGGACAGCACAAATGCAAAATTACTCATGCAACAAACTCCATCAGCAGGCCAATGCAGGTCAGTAAGACACAGGAAGCAGGAAGTGGTTCAAGGCCTGCCTAACTCTGAACTGAACCTTGCCTTGGCTGGCCAGCCTCGAACTGTGGCTCAAAGCCACTGTGGTGACAGCAAGACTGCAGAAGCATCTGGTGAGTGCAATCGGTCCCTGGATTGCATACTTTTGAACTCTGTGTACAGAAAAAACGCTTCTGCCATCTAATGTGGATTGGTGCTCAACTGAGTAGAACAGAAACAGAAGACAATCTATCTCAAAATAGTTCTGCTAAAACCTCCTGTTGAAAAGATTAATTCGGCAGATGACAGGACTGATTTAAAGCTACTTCATTAAAGTGGTGGGTCTGGGAATGATGGGACTGGAGCTGTTGCAGAAAGCTGTGCAGCAAGCAGCAAGTATTAAGGGCCTTGAGTTGTTGTTCTGGAGACCAGGAGATCGTTGAGCGATGTCTGGTCACCAGGGCTGAGGGCATTAGTCTGATTTCTCAGTTAACAGAGTGGGCCGCGTGAAAGCTGCCATCTTCCTTCGACAACACGACTTCAACCCTAGTGATGCTTGGAAAGCCAAATGGAGCTCACAAGAAGTCAGAAACAAACACCTCGTGAAAGACCCGAGGCGGAAGATCCCTGGCTTCGATCTTCCGCCAAGCTTATGGGCAAACCTTAAACCGCATCCGCACAAACCTTGGCGGATGCGGATACTGGATCCACAAATGGAGAATTAAAAACTCTCAAGTGTGTGACTGTGGTCACCCAGAACAGACCATGGAACATAGAACGACTCAATGCCCGATTCCCAAATACGAAGGAGGCATCACAGCGATACACTCCGCTACTCCTGACGCAATTATCTGGCTTAATCACCTCAATGTAAAATTATAGTTATTGCTCTACATCTACATCAGCCATACGGAGTAGTAGTAAGGGACTGAAATTCGGTTGGCTGGCAGGGTGGCATCTCCAGCTGACTCCACCATGGGACCAGGGTCATAACTTTACATATTTACATAATGTTGAGCATAACAAGAACATGAGTCCCGCCACAATAGGACAGTTACACCAGGAAAACATGGGGGTGGAGGAAGCGAAGGAGCAGGCCCCAAGCAGGATTTAAAGACCTGTATCTGGTTCAAGGAGCCGGGTCACTGGGAGGAGGCTGGCACATGTCAAAGGAGCAATGAAGGGGGCTTGAGATTTGCAGACTGCATTGTGGAAGTACTGCTGGCTGAAATAAGGCAGAAATGGGATGGGATTCTTGGTTCAAGAGGTACCAGGCCCTGTCATTTGGAAGGAGGTGGCAGAGGCAGTCAACAACACACCAAGGGCCCCCTCCCCTACAATGTTGGAAGAAATTTAATGACCTCATCAGGACAGCAAGGGTAAGTGCCCTGACAGTTTTCTGGAATCCTCGGAGAACGTTCATCACTCTCAGTGTTGAGCCTCAACATCCTTGGGGATTCACAGAACACACATTGCTCCATGTGCACGCTAGTCCCCTGTCCATCACATGCACCCCTCCACTTAACATTCCCTCCATTCTTGCCATGTATGTTTTCCCTGTGAAACTCACCTCCCCTGTCCAAACACCCAAACATATCAGTCTGCTTTGCTACACACCTTGGGGTAAAAATTGGGTAGCGCCCCTTTGGGACGCGTTAGCGGCGCCACGCCCAAGCGCTAGTTGATTTGTGCCCCGTTAACGCCCTCTTAGGGCGCTAACGGGAGGTGCAAATCAATCGAATTTAGCCCCCCTTGAATCTAAACTATCAATTGAGAAAAAGATCTGAGAGTGTTGCTGCTGGTTCACATTTATGAATTCTTCTCACAGGAGAAGTTAGCACACAACGTCAGAAAGCAGCAGGCCACAGGCGGGGGGTCCCTCAGCCTTCAGGCAAGTGATCCAAGAGGAGGAAGTGGTCATGGCTATCCTGGGGAGTCGCTCCTTTCCAGTAGTGACAGATGGAGATGTTGGAGATCCCGAGTCTACCTGCGGTTTGTGATGACCAAGTTATTATACTGAAAGATCTGACTGGATATAGGGGGAAAAATTGGGTTGCTTTGCGCCTCCAGTTAGCACCCCAAGGAGACGCTAATGAGGCGCAAAGCATCTAGCGCCCGGGCACGGCACCGCTAACGCCTCCAGCGAAATTCAGTGGGAGGTTAGCGGCAGCTTTAGCCGGTAGTGCCCCAAGGCTGGATGGCATTTATTTTAATGCAAGGAGTCTTGCGAGTAAGGCAGATGAATTGAAGGTGTTGCTGAACACATGGGAGTATGATATTGTTGCTATCACAGAGACATGGTTGAGGGAGGGGCAGGACTGGCAGCTCAATATTCTGGGGTATAGAATCTTCAGGCGAGACAGAGGGGGGTGTAAAAGAGGAGGGGGTGTCCCAATATTAATCAAGGAGTCAATTACTGCTGTAAGGAGGGATGATATCTTAGCAGGTTCGTCTAATGAGGCCATATGGGTAGAACTTAAAAACAAAAAGGGGGCAAGCACTTTGCTGGGAGTGTACTATAGGCCCCCAAACAGTCAGGGGGAGATAGAGGAACAGATATGTAGGCAAATCTCAGAGAAGTGTAGAAATAATAGGGTAATAACAGTAGGGCATTTCAACATCCCCAATATTAACTGGGATAGTCAGAGTGTGAAAGACTTAGAGGGTGCAGAATTCTTAAAGTGCATCCAGGAGAGCTTTTTGAGCCAGCATGTAGAATGTCCTACAAGAGAGGGGGCGGTACTGGACCTAATTCTAGGGAATGTAGCCGGACAAGTGGTAGAAGTGTCAGTAGGAGAGCATTTTGGTGACAGTGACCATAATTCGGTGAGATTTAAGGTAGTCATGGAAAAGGACAAAGATGGACTGGAAATAAAGGTTCTAAATTGGGGGAAGGCCGATTTTAATATGATAAGGCAGGATCTGGCCAAAGTGGACTGGGATCAGCTACTTGTAGGAAAATCCACATCAGAGCAATGGGAGTCAGTCATTCAGAAAGGAAACAGAGACAGTACAGCGCCAATATGTTCCCGTAAAGGTCAAGGGTGGGACCAACAAGTCCAGGGAACCCTGGATGTCAAGGGATATACAAGAATGAATCAGGAAAAAAAGGGAGGCTTTTGGCAGATACAAAGACTAAACACAGTGGAAGCCCTGGAGGAGTATAGAAAGTGCAGGGGGGTACTTAAAAAAGAAATTAGGAGAGCGATGAGGGAGCATGAAAAAACACTGGCGGGCAAAATAAAGGAAAATCCCAAGGTGTTTTATAAGTATATTAAGGGCAAGAGGATAACCAGAGAAAGAGTAGGGCCCATTAGGGACCAAAGTGGCAATCTGTGTGTAGAGCTGGAAGATGTAGGTGAGGTTTTAAATGAATATTTTGCATCTGTGTTCACTGTGGAGAAGGACGATGTAGGCATAGAAATCAGGCAGGGGGACTGTGATATACTTGAACAAATTAGCATTGAGAGGGAGGAGGTACTAGCGGTTTTAGCAGGCTTAAAAGTGGATAAATCCCAAGGCCCAGACGAGATGTATCCCAGGCTGCTGTGTGAGGCAAGGGAGGAGATTGCAGGGGCTCTGACACAAATTTTCAGAACCTCTCTGGCCACAGGGGAGGTGCCAGAGGACTAGAGGACAGCTAACGTAGTACCATTATTCAAGAAGGGTAGTAGGGATAAACCAGGGAATTACAGGCCAGTGAGCCTAACATCAGTAGTAGGGAAATTATTGGAAAAAGTTCTGAGGGACAGCATTAGTCTCCACTTGGAGAAGCAAGGATTAATCAAGGATAGTCAGCATAGCTTTGTCAGGGGGAGATCATGTCTAACCAATTTGATTGAATTTTTCGAGGGGGTGACTAGGTGTGTGGATGAGGGTAGTGCAGTTCATGTAGTCTACATGGACTTCAGTAAGGCTTTTGACAAAGTCCCGCATGGGAGACTGGTCAAGAAGGTAAGAGCCCATGGGATCCAGGGCAATTTGGCACATTGGATCCAAAATTGGCTTAGTGGCAGGAGGCAGAGGGTGATGGTCGAAGGTTGTTTTTGTGACTGGAAGCCTGTGTCCAGTGGTGTACCGCAGGGATCGGTGCTGGGTTCCTTGCTGATTGTAGTGTGCATTAATGATTTAGATATGAATGTAGGAGGTATGATCAGTAAGTTCGCAGATGACACGAAAATTGGTGGAGTGGTAAATAGCGAGGAGGGAAGCCTCAGGCTACAGGACAATATAGACGGGTTGGTCAGATGGGCAGAACAGTGGCAAATGGAATTTAACCCTGAAAAGTGTGAGGTGATGCATTTTGGGAGGACTAACAAGGCAAGGGAATACACAATGAATGGTAGGACCCTAGGAAGGACAGAGGATCAGAGGGACCTTGGTGTGCATGTACATAGATCCCTGAAGGCAGCAGGACAGGTAGATAAGGTGGTTAAGAAGGCATATGGGATACTTGCCTTCATTAGCCGAGGCATAGAATATAAGAGCAGGGAGGTTATGATGGATCTGTACAAAATGTTAGTTAGGCCACAGCTGGAATACTGTGTGCAGTTCTGGTCGCCACACTATAGGTAGGATGTGATTGCACTGGAGAGGGTGCAGAGGAGATTCACCAGGATGTTACCTAGGCTGGAGCGCTTCAGCCATGAAGAGAGACTGGACAGGCTGGGGTTGTTTTCCTTAGAGCAGAGAAGGCTGAGGGGGTACCTGATTGAGGTGTACAAAATTATGAGGGGCATAGATAGGGTAGATAGAAAGGAACTTTTCCCCTTAGTAGAGGGGTCAATAACCAGGGGGCATAGTTTCAAGGTAAGGGGCAGGAGGTTTAGAGGGGATTTGAGGAAAAACTTTTTCACCCAGAGGGTGGTTGGAATCTGGAACTCACTGCCTGAAAGCGTGGTAGAGGCAGGAACCCTCACAACATTCAAGAAGCATTTAGATGAGCACTTGAAACGCCATAGCATACAAGGCTACGGACCAAGTGCTGGAAAATGGGATTAGAATAGACAGGCTTGATGGCTAGCGCGGACACGATGGGCCGAAGGGCCTCTTTCTGTGCTGTATAACTCTATGGCGCTGCGCCTCCGGCGATGACGTCATCACCATGCGCAGCGCCCTGGCCGCAAATTTCGCTCACACCCCCGACCTACCTCCTCAAGCGCTGGGCTCTTTTCCCGGCACCCCGCTCCACCGTGGGCTAGGCCCCTCCCCTTTGATCAGGGGAGAGAAGCCTGTAATATCGCGGTGCTACCTGCCAACGCGTGTGGTGCTGTTGCACATAGCACCGTGTTATTGAATGGTAGCGCCCCAAGAGGGAGGGGGAGCGCTTCCAGTAGTGCCCCGCCTCCTGCTTGGGGCGTTACCACTCAATTTACGATGCGGGAGTGCTAACTTGGCGAAGTTAGCACCCCAAAGGGGGCGTGACCCAATTTTTCCCCATTAGAATATAAACTGCACTGAAACGGTGACATAAATTTGTGCAGGTTGACATGCACAGTACTGGGAAACATCTTTCCATTGCATGGTTCGGAGAAGCATGACGATCTCTGTAGAATGTGAGTAATATACATCCTTTGGATTAGTGTTTTCATGTCTGGTCACGGAAACACACTGGAGGCAGTTCAGAGACTGATCTCCAGTGTCAAAGGTCAGCAAATTTGGGCTTTTCAGCCTGGAAAGGAGGCAACTGAGAGATGACATAAGAACATGAGAAATAGGAGCAGGAGTAGGCCATACGGCCCCTCGAGCCTGCTCCGCCATTCAATAAGATCATGGCTGAACTTCTACATCAACTCCACTTTCCCGCTCTATCCCCATATCCCTTGATTTCCTTGGTGTCCAAAAATCTTTCGATCTCAGTCTTGAATATACTCAACGACTCAGCATCCACAGCCCTCTGGGGATTCACAACCCTCTGAATGAAGAAATTTCTCCTCCTCTCAGTCCTAAATGGCCGACCCCTTATCCATTTTTTAAAAATTAGTTCATGGGATGTGGGCGTTGCTGGCAAGGCCAGCATTTATTGCCCATCCCTAATTGCTTTTGAGAAGGTGGTGGTGAGCTGCCTTCTTGAACCGCTGCAGTCCGTTAGGGAGGGAGTTCCAGGATTTTGACCCAGTGACGATGAAGGAACTGTGATATATTTCCAAGTCAGGATGGTGTGTGACTTGGAGGGGAACTTGGAGGTGGTGGTGTTCCCATGCGCCTACTGCCTTTGTCCTTCTAGGTGGAAGAGGTCGCGGGTTTGGGAGGTGCTGCCGAAGAAGTCTTGGCAAGTTGCTGCAGTGCATCTTGTAGATTGTACACACTGCAGCCACGGTACGCCGGTGGTGGAGGGAGTGAAAGTTTAAGGTGGTGGATGGGGTGCCAATCAAGCGGGCTGCTTTGTCCTGCATGGTGTCGAGCTTCTTGAGTGTTGTTGGAGCTGCACTCATCCAGGCAAGTGGAGAATATTCCATCACACTCCTTACTTGTGCCTTGCAGATGGTGGAACAGCTTTGGGGAGCCAGGAGGTGAGACACTCACCGCAGAATACCCAGCCTCTGACCTGCTCTTGTTCCCACAGTATTTATGTGGCTGGTCCAGTTAAGTTTCTGGTCAATGGTGACCCCCAGGATGTTGATATTGGGGGATTCGGCGATGGTAATGCCGCTAAATGTCAAGGGGAGGTGGTTAGACCCTCGCTTGTTGGAGATAGTCATTGCCTGGCACTTGTGTGGCACAAATGTTACCTGCCACCTATCAGCCCAAGCCTGAATGTCATCCAGGTCTTGTTGCATGCGGTCATGGACTGCTTCATTATCTGAGGAGTTGCGAATGGCACTGAACACTATGCAGTCATCAGCAAACATCCCTATTTCTGACGTTATGTTGGAGGTAAGGTGAAGCAGCTGAAGATGGTTGGGCCGAGGACACTGTCCTGAGGAACTCCTGCAGCGATGTCCTGGAGCTGTGATGATTGACCTCCAACCACCACAACCATCTTCCTTTGTGCTAGGTATGACTCCAGCCAGAGGAGAGTTTTCCCCCACGATTCCTATTGACTTCAGTTTTACTAGGGCTCCTTGATGCCACACTCGGTCAAATGCTGCCTTGATGTCAATGAGACTATGACCTCTAGTTCTCGACTCCTCAACCAGGAGAAACAGTCTCTGACGTTGTAAAGGTATACAAGATGGTAAATGTGTGAAAAGGGCAGGTCCAGAAAATTACTCAAACTAAATTTTGAGAGTAGGACGAGGAGACGCTTGGCTCAAACTGAGGACTGGTGTCAGAAACTTCTTCACACAAAGAGTGATCAATACATGGAAGGATTTCCGGGCAATTGGAAGTTACAATGAGGGGGAAGGGGGTGGAGGGAAGAACTGTAGGATTTTTCCTCAATGGATGACTAGCTTTCCTCATCCATATTTATCTCGCAATCAGAGTAAGCACAAACATCTGGAAGTATGAATTATGAATCATCCCTAAACAAGCTGAAAATTCTGTTGCTAAGAATACAAATTAGCACACTTGTTGGGCTGGGTGTTGTGTATCTGGGTGTCTTGCTCCCTTTCTCATAGTCTTAGTTACAGATATCTTTGAAAAGGAATGGATCTTGAAAAAAGGGAAGTGGAACGATAATTCCAAATATTTTCTAGCATTAGTTGCACAATTTTAAAAGCAGGATTGAGGACTTGTTTTTTTAAAGTAAGGGGTTGCAGCAACTTCTGGGTTAAAGTGTGGGGTGTTTAGATGGTGAACGGCAGGGGAGGGAGAAACATAAGCAGTCGCGATAACTTTCTTTCATATTAAAAATCAGATAAATTAAAAGGCTGCATTCCTAAATCTGACTGAACATCTGGCAGGCAAGTTATTCTTGGCCTCCTGAAAAAGTCAGAGTTGAGCACCACAGCTGTACATAATGCCCTGCTCACAAAGCTCTGCTGTTTGCCAATTCGCAAACATTTAAAAAAAAAGTTAGGCCAAACTTTCAATTCCCTATAGTTCTCGGATTCATGAACTCGGATGCTACAGTGGAATTTCAAAGGGAGGCAACACTGCAGCAAGCTGTGTGTCAGTATCCCCATCATCCTCTGTCTAAGCTACATTCAGTACTTCAATTATTCACTTCGGGAATAAGAAACTCCTGGCCAGTCCTCCTTGATTCTTTTAGTGTTTTTCCCCCCCCCCCCCTGTTATCCATTTCAACATTCACTCCGTCTCCTCAGATTGACCTCCACACTGCCACCATCATTACCGCTGTCTCAGTCAGGAGGGCAGGTGGCTCCATTTCCAGTAATGAATGCTTTTAAAACGTCAAAAGTGCTAATCACGTTTGTAGTGGTGCCCACATGGAGCTTCTGTCTGTTAAAGATCCGGGGAGGGTTCTTTGGCTGTCTGCCAGTTCACAACAGCTTACCTGGACAAATGGACTCTTTTCTCAGTGAACTGTCCTTTCCCGTGAACGGGATCCTCGTGGGGTTCGTTCTTAACGACTTCCACCCCCTCGCCCTTGTCGCTCTGCTCGTGGCTGTGTTTGCTGATGGTGTACAGCTGTCCTATCCTGTACTGTGACAAGAAAAGAAACGAGATCGTATTAGTACCAAATTGTCTGATTCTCGTCTGATTCAGGGGGCTGCTCGGACATGGAATGCCCCACCAGAAACAGTGGAGGCAGCAGAATCCATTAGCAGCTTTAAAAAGGGAAGTGGATAAATATTTTGAAACAAATTAAAAGGGTATAGGAGAAATGAACACTTCTTTCAGAAAGCCGATGCAGGAACGATGGGCCGAATGGCCTCCTGGGCTGTAAAATTCTGTGATTCTATGACCATGAAGCAGTGCAACCCCACGGTGTTTCATATTGTTTTTACAGCCTTTAAATCCTCCAACAATTGGAAAGGTCATTGATAGTTTGATAGGAGTCTGACAGTTGGACGTTACGAGAATAAAAAGAAAGACTTGCATTTCTATAGCGCCTTTCACGACCAAAGTGTTTTGCAGCCAATGAAGTATTTTTGAAGTGTATGCCCCTGTTGTAATGTAGGAAACGCGGCAGCTAATTTGCGCACAGCAAGCTCCCGCAAACAGCATAAATAAGGGAAAGCCGCTCCACTGGGGAGGCTGCAGCAGTGGATAATTTAATTCAATGGCTACTAATAATGACCACAACATCTAATATCAGTGAAAGTTTGTGAATCAGCAACAAGAGAGAAAAAGAAAGAAAGGAGAGAGCGAAAGAAAGGAGAGTAAAAGAGAGGAGAGCAAAAGAAAAAAAGGAGAAAGAAAGGAGAGAAAGAAAGATATGAAAGAAAAGAAAGAGCTTGCATTTATAAAGCACTTATCATGACCTCACGGCGTCCCAAAACTCTTTACAGCGAATGAAGTATCCTTGATGTGTAGTCACTGCAGTAATGTCAGAATGCTCAAAGGTCTCAAAGCCACGAGTGATCAATGAACGCAAAAACACCACAGGAAACATTGTCAGGGAAACAAGTTAAAAAAGATACTGCTGCACAAGTGAAATAAATATAGTGCCTGAATAAATAACAATGAAGTCTCTGGACAGTTGAAATTGGAAGGACTGAGACTGCTTCAGCATCTGGAGGGAACAAGAGAAATAAAGGCATGTTCAGCCCTTTCCTGACGAAAAGGCAAGAAGATGTGAATTGTTCAAATCAAGTAAACGCCAGCACTTTATTTTTGCCCCATCTCATTAATTTTTCCCCACCTCTTCCCTCGCAGAGGTGTTGACTCCTTGCTGGGATTCGGTTCTATGGGGCACTGTGTGGCCTCCTGTCACTCACCCAAGGTGTTGTTTATCTCTGAGCTGAGCTGGCCATTCGACTGCAGGGGGCATCACAGCAGAGCCTGATCCTCTCCGGACTTCCAGCAGAGGTCATTTTTGCCAATGACCAGGAGAAGGAATCCTGGCCAATCTATCCCTCCGAAATTGAGGCCTAAAATAGATTGTCTACATCCTACATTACAACAGTGAATACACTTCAAAATACTTCATTAGTTGTAAAGAGATTTGGGACGTCGTGAGACCATGAAAGGTGCTTTATAAATGCAAGTTCTTTCTTTCTATTAGCGCTGCAACTGAGATCAGGTAACTCGGCACAGACCTGGGATTAAACCTGGGGCTGTCCTAATCTATATGGCTCAGCTACTCACCGGCTGAACTCGCTAAGCTTTCATTGTGTCAGCCAGTGGCTCAGTTGGTAGAACCTTCGCCTCTGAGTCAGAAGATTGTGGGTTCATAGTCCCACTCCAGAGACTTGAGCACAAAAATCTAGGCCGACACTCCAGTGCAGCACTAAAGGAATCTTTCGGATGAGACGTTAAACCGAGGCCCCGACTGCCCTCTCAGCTGAACGTAAACGATCCCATGGCACTATTTCGAAGAAGAGCAGGGCAGTTCTCCCCGGTGTCCTGGCCAATATTTATCCCTCAACCAGCATCACTAAAACAGATTATCTGGTCATTATCACATTGCTGTTTGTGGGATCTTGCTGTGTTCAAATTGGCTGCCGCGTTTCCTACATTACAACAGTGACTACACTGCAAAAGTACTTCATTGGCTGTAAAGCGCTTTGGGATATCCGGTAGTCGTGAAAGGCGCTATATAAATCCAAGTCTTTCTTTTTTTTATGGTTGGGGCGGAAGGGGGTTGAAGGAAGGGCAGCATTTATGTTGAAAGGGAAAACCATGGCTGTGTTGAGGAGAGGGAAAAGCAGGAGAGACGCCGGTAGTGTTCTCGCTGTGACGTCACACTCAAGTGCACCCAGTGTCCAACGTGGCTCAGTGGGTAGCACTCTCACCTGTGAGTCAGATGGTTGTGGGTTAAGTCCGACTCCACGGACTTGAGCATGAATTTGAGGCTTGCACTCCAGTGCAGTACTGAGGGAATACTGCACTGTCAGAGGTGCCACCTTTCAGATGAGACGTTAAACCGAGGCCCTATCTGCCCTCTCAGTTGGCCACTATTTCCAGGGGAGCTCTTCCCAGCGTTCTCACCAATATTTATCCCTCAACCAACATCACTAAAACAAAAGATTATCTGGTCATTATCACATTGCTGTTTGTGGGACCTTGCTGTGTGCAAATTAGCTGCCACGTTTCCTACATTACAACAGTGACTACATTCCAAAAGTACTTCATGGGTTGTAAAGCGCTTTGGGAGGTCCCGAGGTTGTGAAATGCGCTATATAAATGCAGGTCTTTCTTGCTTGCTTTCAAGTAGGGCGATTACTGATCCGAAACGATTTAACGCGTGCAAAGGGGGCAAATCAAGTGCTTTTCAATGCTCCTTTCCATCAATAATGAAACTCCTGAATGTTGTGCAGAGGCTTTGTGATTTATGTCACAAGAGAATGCAAAAGAGCAGACTGTTCTTTCAGATGTGCTTCAGAATAGACCTCAGAGTGGAATTTTCTAATTCCACCCCTATCAATATTCTGCACACACAATCCATCATCACAACCAGGGTCTAATTCCCCTCGCCCCTGCAGCGTGATGTTTAACAGATGAGCTCCTTCCTCATTGGGTTCCTAAAATAACACAAGTGAGGCAGCCACGTCACTTTGATGTCAAGAAGTAGCTAAAAATAGCCGCCCGCTTTGTTGCAGTTAATGATTTGGTTGCAAATGAGAAAACTGGCCACACTTCAGTGCTGTTCAAGCGTATTCTCCGGAGAAAAGTGCTAGGGCTGCAAGAATCACCAATAAATCTTTCAACGTGAAAGAAGAGGTTATCAATTTCTTCACGGTTTTCTGTGCTGCCACATACAATGGGGGTAAAAAGGACCGGACAGCATTCCCTGGACAGTCCAACAGCATCTTGTACATTATTGAGCTTTCTATATTAATAAGCCATCAACTTGTTTTTATATAGCACATTTAACATAGTAAAACGTCCCAAGGTGCTTCACAGGAGTGTAATCAGACATAAAAATGAACACTGAGCCAAAGCAGGAGACTTTCGGACCATAGTTCCCTGTGCAGCCGCGCAGCAATCTGGACTGTACTGCGCGTTGAAATAAACAGGCTGCTCACAACTTCGTCAGTTGATAACTGTGATGCAAATGTAAACTGCCCATGGACAAAAAAGTAGTGCTTAGAGGAGTTTGTAGCCCGCCCAGTACAAAAGAAAATTTGAGGGAACATTGATTAGGAGCTTTTTCCATTTTCTTTGAACACCTATAAATATTGGAGATGGAAGGGAAAATGCTGTTTGACAGTCACTGAATAATTATCCAATTGAGTAATGAAGGGGGGAATTTTGCTAGCCGGTTGGAGGCGGGAGGTCACGTCATGAAACCCCCAGGAATACGTCCAACCAGCGTTGGCAATCCAACTGCAAGTTGTTGTTGGTTTAGACATTCAGTGATTGTACACAGGGAAGGAAACAATATGGGGGAGAAATTCGTCTGGCGCAAGCGCCAATGCTGTTGACAGCTATAACGACAGCTGATGCTGCTTCCAGCGCTGCACGCCATATCGGTGTTGCCGGTAGCGCTGCCGGTAACCTCGATCGCCAGGGAGCTCGCCATCATGGAGATCGTGACGCCAGTGAGTGTGCAACGCTCACTGGATGCCTGATCTCCCAACTTCGTTTTAGCCAATGTGCTTACTGGCTGGCGAAAGGAATGACAGGTTGAGGTGGCGTGCAGCAGCAGGAAGCCGGCTCCAGCGACACTATTTAAAGGGATCCTCACCAATCACTCACACTTGTCAGGGTTTTGCAGTTTGAGTGGCTGTGTGCTACTTCCTGCTACTGCAAGAGTTTTCCTTAGTCATTTCAAGGTTCTTTTGTATCGGGGAGTGTTCTGGCAAGTACAAAACTCCCTCATTATTTTTGAAAGGCTTCAAAGTACAACACTTGCTAAAAATCATGGGGGCTGTACTGGCAGTCGACCTCGCCCTCCAGGATCTACGGTGGAGGGAACGAAGGCAGCGAGAAAGACGGGAACATGTGTGCAGAGGGAGGAGAAGGGCCATCCGGGCTTTCAACAGGAGGCCTTACCCACCTCGGATCTTCAGACATCACTTCTCCTACCTTCACTAAGCGAGCAGCAGTGTATTAGGAGGCTTCGCTTCACCAAGGAGGTGGTCACAGAACTCCTGCAATATGTTTATAGATAAATTTATTCATGAACAGGGTGACCACAGCTCTCCCAGTAGCAGTCAAGGTCACTGTGACCCTCAATTTCTTCTCCAGCGGATCCTTCCAGTCTGCAACATCTCTCAGTTTGCCGTCTATCGCTGCATCTGGGAGGTCACCGAGGCTCTCTACAGCAGGAGAAGGGATTACATTGGTTTCCCAATCACCAGAGAGAAGCAGGATGAGCGTGCATGTGGCTTTGCCAGAATAGCAGACTTCCCCATGGTGCAGGGCGCCATCGACTGCACCCACATGGCTTTGCGGGCACCACATAACAATCCTGAGATCTTCCGTAACCACAAAGGCTACCACTCACTTAATGTGCAGTTGGTGTGCGACCACACACAGCAAATCCTCAATGTCAATGCCTGCTATCCGGGCAGCAGCCACGATGCCTTCATCCTGCACCAGATCAGTGTGCCAGCAATCTTCCAGCCACCACATCAAGCTTGAAGGTGACTGCTGGGAGACAAGGGCTATCCGCTCTCCACCTGGCTCATGACTCCCCTCCGCAACTCCAATACTCGTGCCCGGCACTCATATAATGAGAGCCATGCTGCCACCAGGAACATCATCGAGCAGACCATTGGCTTATTGAAGCAATGGTTCCACTGCCTTGACCGCTCGGGAGGAGCCCTCCAGTACTCGCCAGAGCGGGTGTCCCATTTCGTGGTGGTATGCTGCATGCTTCACAACTTAGCCATCATGAGGACGAAGCCCTTGCTAGCAGGGACTGCAGGACCGCCTCAGGAGGAGGACGAGGCAGAGGAGGATGAGGAGGAGGACGAGGAGGAACAGGAGGAAGGGAGGAGGCAGTGAGACAATCGGCCTTCCAGATCAGTTGTCCGTGACCGGCTCATCAGACTGCAATTTGAATAAATGAACCCCCAAATTCCCATCATACCATCTCTGTCTCACGCCATATCACAGCGTCCTCCTGGGCGCAAAGGTGAAATGAGAGAGACCACAAAATATCCAAACACCATTAATAAATTTATCTATTAACATATTACACATATCACATGAATTCTAATAACTAATGACCCTTGTGCCTGTCATAGTCGAGTAGCTGTCATTGTGTGCAAGGTGTGAGATGTGGGTGTGAGTGTGGCTAGGTAGAGATTGTTGGTGGGTGAGTGCTGGGGTTGTGGTACATTGAGCAGTGTGTGAAGCTTGTGGTACCTGGGGACCACAGTGCTGCCAGTGACGTGGTGTGCCACCTCCCTCCACATAGTCCGGCAGACTTGTGCCGCGGGCCTCCTGCCAGTTGGTACAGGACCGCCCACCTTCTCTCCACCGCTAAAACCAATGCCTCCAAAGCTTCCTCGGAAAACCTCCGGGCTTTCTCCCTGGGGCGACGATATGCCATCAGCATTTGTAAATAAGTGCTCCTTCTCTTTGTCCTTTTTCTTATGGTTGTTGAGGCAGCTGCACACTCAACAATGCTGAGAATGAGGTGCTGCAGCATCAATGAACCTCCCCTTTAAGTAGTGGAAAAACCCAGTGGCAATCATTACTTGCGTTTAGACTATACCTGATATTGGTCCATCTTTTCAGTGTAACACCAATGAGCTTGGGTTTTTAGGCGAGAATCATTTAGACTGCAATCATTTTAATGAGAAGTGAGGACGAATTTTGCGTGCAGTCTAGACGATTTTCAACTGGTGCTACTTTACCATTTTTAGTCTGAACACTGCCCATTCCTTGGCTACAACGAATTTCTAGCCCAATGTGTACAATCATGAAAAATTGCCAGGGTTAATAAAACTGCCCTGGTCCTTTACTCACTTTAACAACAACTATCTGGAGTGGCAGTTCCTCATTTACTAAGTGAGTAAAATATTTACGGCTGGACTGACAGCACGGTCTGAAAATTAATCATTTCTAGCAGCTTTGCGTTGCAAGAAATGGATACAGGTTGTTCCCCACGTAAATTTCAATGGAGTTTCGAACAAAATTGGGAAGCTCTTCCTCCTTTATCATGCCAGCCTGCAGTTCGGAGTCCATCGGACCTAGTCAGCACACTCAGTGGCCTCTGCGCATCCCCGATTGCTATGAGCTTAAGATGAATATACTTGGGGGGAAAAAAATGATCTAACTTGCTTTCAACATGAGTTGTTATATTAAGGCTGCATTCTCATCCTTGTGTTCAAATCCCTCCATGGTGTCGTCCCTCCCTATTTCTGTAACCTCCTACAACCGTCCAAGATCTCTGCGCTCCTCCAATTCTGGGGTCTTGCGCATCCCTGATTTCCTTCGCTCCACCATTGGCGGCCGTGCCTTCAACTGCCAAGGTCCTAAGCTCTGAAATTACCTCCCTAAACCTCTCCGCTTCTCTACCTCTCTCTTCTGCTTTAAGACGCTCCTTAAAACCTACCTCTTTGTCCAAACTTTTGGTCACCTGTCCTAATATCTCCTTATGGGGCTTGGTATCAAAATTTATTTGATAATCGCTCCTATGAAGTGCCTTGGGATGGTTTACTATGTTAAAGGCGCCACATAAATACAAGTTGTTGTTATTGACTGGCACACGTAGGGAAGCGAGAGCACTGTGGAGATACAGGCCCTGATTTTCCACTCATTAAAAATAATCACGACCTGTGCGCCAAACACTTCCCTCAGTGTGTTGCCTGTGAGCTTCCCACTGGAACTGGCCATCATATTCCATTGAACCAGCCTCTCCAATGAAGCACGAGGATTCCTGGCACGAGTGGTATTCCATTCCCTGAGAGCCGGAACAGGCGACCGGCCTCCTTCTGTGCTGTATGACGGCATGATCCTTTCTTGGTGAGAAGCGGCAGAGAATTCAAAGCAAATAGAATTAAAATTACTGAAAGAAATCAAGATTTCAGGAGTTTCAGAGGATGTCACGGTCACTAGGGGTAGATTTCCAGCTTGACGTTCACAAGTAAAACTGGCGTTGCAAGATCAATTGCCTGTTGTAGAAACCGACCCATTTTCACTTTCATTGATTTCAATGTTGCTCGGCTTAAATGTGCATCATTATGTTATGTGGGATATTATGTCAGCACCAGCTGTTACTCCACAGTCAACACAACACTGGTCCAATGGTATGTCTCGGTGGAGCCAATGCAATTGAAATGAAGTCAGGCCTCGTAGCTCCTGCCTATAATTTTTGTGCCAAATTACCACAATCAACAAGAAAATTGAAGGGTATTGCAAATTCAGGACCACTGTCGATATTGCTTGGGTTCAGTGTTGTCAGTTGCTCCATCCGCAGTCTGAGCATCTTGATTTTATGGGAGTTGACTTGCGTTGCGCTGTAAACATGTGTACGATAGCGTGGCTGAGGGGCATAACAATAGCATTCCTTTCTGATCTGAAATGTATATTCGTGTCTTTTGCAAGTGCAGTCCTTCAATCTCTCTGCAGGTGAGCTGGGCAAATGCTTGGTGCATTGATACGAATCATTACGTTGCTTTATTTCAGCGTGAGGGAACAGGCAGAGCAACATTTAGAATGAGATTCACTTAGTTCAATTGGTAAAACTTGTCTTCACATCATGGAACAAAAATAATGATCACATTGCGCTTTCATGCGTCAGTGGGTAGTCTTGCCGGACTTAAAAACTATAATTTCTAACTGCCCTCTGCATACTATCCTTCTCCCAGCCTCCTTCTGGGCCCCACTGCTTCATAGCTTTCTTTTTCAAAAACTTGACTGCCTGTGCAACGTTCTGTTTTATAACGGAAGCAAAATACTGCAGATGCTGGAAATCCGAAATAACAACAGAAAACGCTGGAAAAACTCAGCAGGCGAGGCAGCATCCGTGGAGAGAAAAACAGAGTTAACGTTTCAGGTCGAAGACCTTTCATCAGAACTGGAGACAGCAGGAAATCAAATAGATTTAAAGCAAGGATAAAGCTGGGAAAAGGGGGAGGGGATGAAAGAACAAAAGGAGACATTAAGAGACATTAAGGGGGAAAAATTCAGTTGGTTGCGCCTCCTGTTGGCGCCTTAAGAGGGCGCTAATGGGGCGCAACGCATCTAGCGCCCAGGCGCGGCGATGTTTGCGCCGCTCGCGAAATTAACTAGACATTTTGCGGCGGCGCTAAACACTACCGCCACGATCTCCTGCGCCAGCAGATCGTGACGTCAGTCGAGTGCGCAACGCCCCGGTATCGCCCCGGAGCGGATATTGAGTGGCGCCCCCTGCCTTACCGCCTGACGCTAGCAATGACAGGTTGAGGGGAGCGTTTTGCAGTCATGAAGGGACTGGGGGAGCGCTATTTAAAGGCGACCGCTTCCTGCCTTTTATTGTTGGTGCCATTTTTGAACCACGCATTCTGAGAGAGAGAGAGAGAGAGAGACTTCTGGAGAGATTCAACGCTGTGTGAAGGAGTTTTTGGTACTGAGCAGCACTTTGCATGTTCATTTTGATTTGCCATTCCTTGTATCGATTTAGAAGAGATTGTGGGGGCTGCACTCTGAGCTCTTGGCCTGGTACTCTCCATTGTTCTTTCCAGCAGATTTGATGTGCAGGTCTCTCCAGGCCGAGATTCAAAGCTGCAATGAGCAGGTGTGGATGGGAAGCAAGATCAACCATCCCCTTTAAGAACTGGTTTGTGCCATTGTGTGTGTGTTCCATTGCTGACTGACATCACATGAGCTTCGCCAGCACTCTGAGGTAGCGCCTCGCTCCTCGGCCTTTGCGCCTTAAGACAGGTGTGAAGCGCCTGATTTTAGCGCTCCAATCACCTCCAGGGGCGATAAAAGTCAAGTTTGCAGTCGGTGGCGATAATTAGCGCCAGGCTCTAATCTTTGCGCCCCGCCGATAATTGCGCCCCAAATGGGGCGATACTGAATTTCTCCCCCTAAGAGTTCTGTTTTATAAGCCTGCCTCCCTGCCTGTGTCCCTGTCTCTGTCTTGTATCTTTCACTATTCACACCCACAATACGGGATCAAAGACTATCCAATACAATGGGCGTTGTTGATTACCGCGATGAGCTAACAAATTTCTGTCAAAGCTAGCTCATTAGCATCTTAACGACCGACCATCTCAAACCCCCTTTTCAACTTGCACAAATACACTAAGACAATACTATAAAGCAACTTATTTTCCTAATCACATGGATAAATGGTCAAACGATCCAAAAACATAGCGAGTTGTAACAAGGGTATCACACACACTAATCTTCCTCTTTAGGAATGATATAGGTCAGAAGTTAAACATTCTGCCTGACTATTCTAAATAATATTGGGACATTAAGAAACTATTTCTAAAGAGGAGAGATTAAAAACGAGTTCATTAGAAAGATTTGTATTTGGCGTCATGATAAAAATGTTACCAACAGAAACGTTGCACGTTAGAAAAAGTTCCCCAAAAGTGTTGTACTACGGACTAGTAAGAGGCAGCCGTGTGCCTATTAGAGTCCACCTGCTGAATCCCCAATGTTATTTGTGCTATGGTGGGGAGACGTCATTAGGGTTCAGCTGTTTCCCGCAGAGATGAAGTGAAATTCCGAGGGCGGTTACATCCACAGGCTCTTCTAGTGGCAGGAAAGGTAGCCGGTGAGTCAAGAAATGGGGAGAGAGGGGAAAAAAACCTAGTCTGTGAACAGTTAAAGAATGCAGGACAATCCTCGTCAAAGCACCTCACTATATTCAAATTAAAAGACCCTTCGTCCAGTGAGACAACCCAGACATTGAGGATAAAAACCCGAGCCACCCTTGATCAACCTGGCAAGTTTATCTTTGGTGTTGTTGCTGTGTGACCCACGAATCACGAACCAGTGGCTCTAGTGCAGTATGAATGCGTCTTTGGTTGACTTCAGCAGAAGTGGCAATGAGGTTACTACAATAGCCCAGAACACCCTAGGTGATGGAGGGGCGTGGTGGAAATCCATCTGATTTCTATCCCTGTTGGAAAGTGTGCACATTTGGATGCTGGGCAAGGACAAGTTCAGCTGTGGTGACCCACAGAATCAAATAGCCTGATGCCATTCACCAGACTCATGAAGGATGGTCGCTTGGGTGAGATACCAGACGGGTTCCAGCACCATGGGAACATACCCCAGCACTGCAGGAACTCACCAAGGTTACATCGACAGCATCTCCCTCCCCTGTGACCCCAACCACCGAGAAGGACAGGAGCAGCAATGCTGTGGGACCACCATGTTCTCCTCTATTCCGACTGGGGCATATAAATCATTGTTCCTTTATTGTCATTGGGCCAGTGTCCTGGAATCCCCTACCTTACACCACTGAGGGAACACCATCAGTACAAGGACTGTAGCTGTTCAAGGAGAAGGCTGACCACCACCTTCTTGGGACAAGTGGAATGGGTAATAAATGGAAACATCTAAGAACAAATACAGAGAAATAAGTCAGCCTGTTGGAGGGGAGGGAAGGGGAGGAACGAAAGGCTTCTTGGTTTGTGAAGGAACCATAAACAATGGAGCTCCTATCACAATGTTCTAGAGAGGGACTAATGCATTGGGTTATTAGAAGAACCATTAACTTTAACAACTCTTCTGTGAACTTAAACTTGTCAGAGAGAAGCACAAATGGAGATGATTCCAAGCATTATTATGAAACAACTTCTAGCTCCGCAGCAAAGTTTACACTATTTAGTTTTTATAATCCTTACCCAAAAACTTATAAATAGTGCCTAGGATTTGAGCCACTTTGAGAATTAAAACTCAACTTACACATTCATCCAATTTTCACAGAAAGACTCCAGTAGATGCTACGCCAAACCTGTGAAAAGTTACTGATAAGATAAAACGAGAAAGAAATCAGGAATAGTCTAAAGGTTGCGCTGGAGTATTTTTGCTTCGCCTGGTCATCTTACATCGTGTACATACTATAAGCAAGAGGATAGACAAGCAGTCTGCTCCAAGGTTCTATCAGTGCTGCACTCAAATGATGCCAAGAAATGCTCAGAGATGGTTCCCAGGAAAACTCTCCTTATTTCCACTGATTGGGAGGGGCTCCATCTCTCCCTGTGCCTTTCCACAGCAGAATGCCCAAAATTGGAAGTTGTTTCATAATAATGCTTGGCATCAATCATCTCCATTTGTGCTTCTCTCTGACAAGTTTAAGTTCACTGAAGAGTTGTTAAGGTGAGGAGGTGGAATATTTGGATAGTCAATAATGGGAAAGCTTGGGTTCTCTCTCTAGACCTCTAAATTATACTTCCAAAATTTAATTAAACAAGAAAAGCCAGATTTTTTTTTTATTCGTTCCTGGGATGTGGGTGTCATTGGCAAGGCCAGCATTTATTGCCCCTCCCTAATTGCCCTTAAGAAGGTGGTGGTGAGCCGCCTTCTTGAACCGCTGCAGTCCATGTGGTGAAGGTACTCCCACAGTGCTGTTAGGGAGGGAATTCCAGGATTTTGACCCAGCGACAATGAAGGAACGGTGACATATTTCCTAGTCAGGATGGTGTATGACTTGGAGGGCAACTTGGAGGTGATGGTGTTCTCATGCGCCTGCTGCCCTTGTCCGTCTGTCTAGGTGCTGGAGGTTGTGGGTTTGGGAGGGGCTGCCAATGAAGCCGTGGCAAGTTGCTGCAGTGCATCCTGTAGATAGTACACACCGCAGCCACAACAGATTAGCTGTTAGAATATGATGGCCGTTAACACTTAGTCTAGCTGGGAAGTTGTCATTATTTTGGAGCCTGTTAAAGAGACAGAACTAACTACCAATCAATCAGAGGAGGTCGGTATGCTATGAGCAGATATTCCAGCTAGCCACTGTGTGTTGTGTTTGATGAATGGTAGTCTCAAATGCCTGCAAAATCTGAATTTAAGTGGCCCATTTCTCGCAACTGGGATGACCCAAAGGATGTTTCTGGAGAAGATGTTGATTGACAGCTCAGAGACCAGGCAAAGAAATACATTCAGCAGATTTTGACTAGTTCAGGTTTTCCTATCTACAGTATTGCATCCTGCACTGAGGTGAGTATGTGAAGCCTCTGTGGGTGGACTCAACCTTGGGATATAAATTTTGTGCTGCAAAAACTGGCCCAGCTTCAATGAAGTGTTGCAGAGTGTCAATTTTCTTTTGGTACTGAACTGAAGACTTCGGAGATAAATGTTGTAATCTAGTTGAATCTGCTGTTTTCCTACCACTTTGTTTTTTTGTTCACTTTTAATACCCCTGAATCAGCCTGCTGGTTCGATCCTTCATTTAGATAGAGCCATAAATACTGCTTTTCAGAGAACCCAGCCTTGCTGCTCATTCAATGCCATTAGTCGTATCTCACTTGCATGTTGAGAGACATTCAGTCATATTAATGAAGAACGAAAGAACTTGTATTTATATAGTGGCTTTAACATAGTAAAACATCCCAAGCTGCTTCGCAGGTGTGTTATCAGACAAGATTTGACACCGAGCCACATGAGGAGATATTAGGACAGGAAAGAAGTAGGTTTTAAGGAGCGTTTTAAAAGGAGGAAAGAAAGGTATAGAGGTGGAAAGGTTTAAAGAAAGAAAGACTTACATTTCAGGACCACTGGACGTCTCCGAGCGCTTTACAGCCAATTAAGTACTTTTGAATGGAGTCACTGTTGTAATGTGGGAAAAGCGGCAGCCAATTTGCGCACAGCAAGGTCCCACAAACAGCAGTGTGATAATGACCAGATAATCTGTTTTTGTTATGTTGATTGAGGGATAAATATTGGCCAGGACACCGGGGATAACTCCCCTGCTCTGCTTCAGGATAGTGCCATGGGATCTTTTACGTCCACCTGAGAGGGCAGACGGGGCCTCGGTTTAACGTCTCATCCGAAAGACGGGAGGGAACTGCTCTATAACTTGCATGGAACTAACTCTATCTCAGCCAACAGAGACAGCAAGAGAGACACAGATATTGGGATTGCCCCTACCCTTCCTCCACCTCCCCCGGCTGCAGTCTCCCACACTTGGAATACTCACGAGCTGAAACGTGATGAACTGGCAAAAATACATTACTGCTACAACAATCAAAATAAATTGAAAAACAAAAAGAAAATACTGCAGATGCTGGAAATCTGAAATAAAAACAGAAAATGCTGGAGATACTCAGCAGGTCAGGCAGCATCTGTGAAGAGAGAAACAGAGTTAACGTTTCAGGTCGATGACCTTTCGTCAGACGAAAGGTCATCGACCTGAAACATTAACTCTGTTTCTCTCTTCACAGATGCTGCCTGACCTGCTGAGTATCTCCAGCATTTTCTGTTTGAAATAAATTGAAAGATGGGAGTTTTTAAAGACATGGTTTACGGAACTGAAAAACATTGGGGCAGAAATTAGGCTCGCCATGGGTGAGTACGCACTATGTACTCACCCGTGGATGGAACGAATGTGCTGGGTTCTTGCATGCACTGCACATGCGCGGGAAACCGGCACTTCCGTTCCCCTGAAGGAAGGGGTTCAGAGGTTGAATGCGCACGCCGGAGGGCAAGCGCGTTCGCCTCGCACTTCAGGGTTTTTTTTTTACAGGTTCCTCCGTGAGGGTAAGCACGGAAAAGATACACATTGAAAAAGGAGGCGCAAGTCCTTCTTTTAACAAGGTAAGTGTTGATTTTATTAAAGTTTAAACATTTTTTTCACAGATTTATCTTTTTTAATTACTTTAAAGAAAGGTAAGTTTAGTTTTAACCCCGTTAAAAAGTGTAATTAATTTTTTCAAAAATTTACATTTTTGTTTGAAATAGTTAATTAATGTAATTTATAGTTACAGGAAACTCTTTATTAACCGGCACCGACGGGACCGGCGTGGTGCCGGTTAATCAAAAAGTCCGGATAATGGAGAGTTATATCTCCCAACGTACGAGAGCCCCGTACACATTGACATGCGCCTGCATTCGGAGCTCCGTCTCCCCGGGGACCGCCAGCTGACCATCTGTCTTGTCCGCTGCCTACCCGGGCTGCACATTCCCCTCCCAATCTACACGCTCCGATACAAGGCAAACGCCTCAGGGTTTTTTTTAAAGTTAATTTTAAACGAGAGATGAAGGAAAACCCCGGTTACCTACTCAAGAATTTTGCCGGTTAAGAGAGATTTCTGGATATTTGGGTGCCGGTTAATAAAGAGTTTCCTGTATTTTAAAAATGTGATGTTTTTTTTAAATTTATTTGTAGTTTTAGGGATGTTTTGGGGCCGATCTGTATTCATAGATTTGACAGGTCTTCCTGTTAAATCTATGAATGAAAGATGGTCTGCTGCCATTGGCTCTCCATGGCCCACGTGATCCCAGGGGACGCATCGCACTAACTGCGCCCCTGGGACACGCAAGCCCTGCGCGCCGGCAGTTGGAGGAGGCCCAGGAGCCGAATTCCTCGTGGGCCCAGGGGTCAACGGCAGGCGCGGTAGGTAGGTGCGCGCGCGATCCTTGCACCCGCGGGAAGCCAGGGAGCCGAATTTCTGGCCCATTATAATCTGCTTAACAACAAGATGATCTACTAGGAAATCAACAAGGAAAATCAAACAGTGAACATTATGCCATTCATATATTTAAGAAGTATTTATTCAGACTGCCACTAAAGTAGCTTTTACTCAAAGAATGTCAGTAGTGGAAGAGCTCCCTATGGACCTATAGCAGACGCCAGCCAGTTTTCAAAACCAGGCTGGGTCCAAGCAATAGAGGTGTTAATAATCTGCTTTTATATCCTTCTGAGACCTACTTGCTTGCTGTGTAACTGTTTCTTATCAGCAATGCTGGACTGTTATCTAAATTCTAAGATTAGAACCGTTTGCTCAGCAGCTAGTGTTCCACTTGCCACCAAACCCCCCGCCCCCCAATCCCCCACTCCACACAACCTCTCCTCCGCAAACAGAAGAGATAATGACTGAACCTAATTGTTCTTCGACAAGAACCAAAGCTCCCATTGTGTCCATTTTGGGGCTTTGGGAAAGTTGCCACCTGCAACCAAAGCAGAGCAAAGGCTCGTCCACTCTAGTGCACGTCAGACAAGAAATTCCAAATCTCTTGTCCTGAGGACGGAACAATTTTCCTCTTGTGCTGAAAAAGCACAGCTCCTTCGCTCGCTTATACCGAGCAATGCTGCAAATGAGGTGCAGGGTAAACGATGCTGTCAATTCCAGTGACTAAAGCCAATATGCTGTGGCCGTTTTATCTGTCAAGCTTTTCAAGGCTTGATAAACACTAAAAATAAGACTAATTTGCACACTTCCAATCTAAATTAGGAAGGGTTTAGGAACATAAGAACAGGAGCAGGCCATTCAGCCCCTCAGGCCTGTTACGCCATTCAATGAGATCATGGCTGATCTGTATCCTAACTCCATTTACCCACCTTTGCTCCATATCCCTTAATACCCTTGGCTAGCAAAAATGTATCGATCTCAGATTTAAAATTATTAATTGAGCCAGTATCGACTGGTTTTTGTGGGAGAGAGTTCCACATTTCTACCGCTCTTTGCGTGAAGAAGTGTTTCCTAACTTCTCTCCTGAATGGTCTGGCTCTGATTTTAAGGTTATGTCCCCTTGTCCTAGACTCCCCCACCAGCAGAAAAAGTTTCTCTCTATCTACCCTATCAATTCCTTTCAAATTCTATGATGCGGAGATGCCGGTGTTGGACTGGGGTGGACAAAAGTGAGAAGTCGCACAACACCAGGTTATAGTCCAACAGTTTTATTTGAAATCACAAGCTTTCGGAGCTGCTGCCCCTTCGTCAGGTGAAGTGAAGGAATACGAATCGGCAAAGCATATCTGCTTTGCCGATTCGTATTCCTTCACTTCACCTGACAAAGGGGCAGCAGCTCCGAAAGCTTGTGATTTCAAATAAAACTGTTGGACTATAACCTGGTGTTGTGCAACTTCTCACTTTCAAATTCTAAAAACCTCAATCAAATCACCCCTTAACCTTCTATATTCCAGGGAATACTAGCTTAGTTTATGCAATCTCGTCTCATAATCTAACCCTTGGATTGAAATATAACGCCACTGGTATACACACAAGTCACATTAAAAAAGTCTTGATCAGACACCAGGGTAAACGGATAGATTAGGCCACACTGATTTTTGGTTTGAAGATCTAGTTTTAAATTTGCACGACTGCTGGGAGCTTGGTCGTACAGCGGTTTGTAGTAGCACGGGATATTTGTCTGTGTCCACAATCCCACATACTGCCGTTTTCTCAGCTTCAGACACGCCGTTGCAGGGGAACACGAGAGTCGAGGCCACGGTGTATTCCCAAAATAGGAGGCAAAAATTGCAGTCTTGTCTCTGAACTGCTCTTTGTTGTGTATCCAGTGTGCAGGTAGGGTTGCCAACCTTCCATTATACAGCGTACTCTTACGGGGAGGTTCATTTATAACACCTTCTAGGTAGTTTTCTAATAATATTCAAAACTTATATGAGTTACAGATAATGTGAGAGCTAGAGATTCAGTGCAACTGATTCTAGGTTTTTTTTATTCGTTTATGGGATGTGGGCGTCGCTGGCAAGGCCAGCATTTATTGCCCATCCCTAATTGCCCTCGAGAAGGTGGTGGTGAGCCACCTTCTTGAACCGCTGCAGTCCGTGTGGTGATGGTTGTCACATTACAAATATAGAATTACATAAACTGTACAGCACAGAAACTGGCCATTCGACTCAACTGATCCAGGCCGGTGTTTATGTTCAGCACGAGCCTCTTCCCACCCCTCTTCATCTAACCTTATCAGCATAACCTTCTATTCCTTTCTCCCTCATATGTTTATCTAGCTTCCCTAGATTTAGCAAAAAAATCAGCCTAACTGTAAAAGAGTCAAGAAAAACAGAGGTAGAGAAATCTTTAACTATTATACTGGTTCAGAAGTGAACAAAGAGCTCATGCACAGCCCTTTGTAACCAAAGTCTGAGAACATCACAAGAGGTAGGAGGGGAAGGCAGAAAGTAGCAGGTGGCGATTTGTAAGCCCAGAAAGACAATGCGGGGGTTGTGGTGGGGGAGGGGGAGCGGGGGGGGGGGGAGCGGGAGTCAGACTTCATTAATTGCTGCCTGAAGAAAACCCAGGAACTAACAGCCCATTTGACAATGGAGCTATGAAGAAAACAAAAACGAATGAAATACGAAGGAAAATGCTGGAATTACACAGCAGATGAAAGATAGGTTAATACTTTGGGATAGACCTTTAATCTGACCTTGCATGACCCCACACCCACACTGCTGAACGACTTGCTATGGATTCTGAGCATTTTCTGGTTTTATGCCTTCGTGGCAGTGCTTTGTTCTATCATTATTCATCATTGAGGAATTCTTACACAACATAATATAACAATTGAACTGGTCGTTCATTTTATTGCTGTGGGGAACACTGCTGTTGTCAAAATGATTGCTGTGCTGTCTACATAACAACAGTGACTGCACTTCAAAGTACTTAATTATATGTGGAGCGCGTTGGGACATTTCTGAGAGACATGATAAGATGCTTTAAAAATGTAGGTCTTTCTTATCTTTATAACTCCTTCCTGTATCAAATGTTGTTACTTTTTCTATCCTGTGAGAATGCTAACCTAAGAAAAACGAACTTGCATTTATATAGCGCCTTTCATGTCCTCAGGACATCCCAAAGCAATTTACAGCCACTGAAGTACTTTCGAAGTGCAGTCACTGTTGTAATGTAGGCAAACACAGCAGCCAATAGTGCACAGCAAGCTCCCACAAACAGCAATGAGATAAATATTGGCCAAGACATGCAGAAGTCCTGTTTTTCTTTGAATAGTGCCATGAGATCTTTTACATCCTAACAAAACTTCATGACATGCAGCAGAGATAACAGACTGTACAACCTTTTCATTCAAGAGGCTTCAATCAATTCAATCTCCCCACCTCTTTCAACACGGAAAGTGGGGGGCACACGAGGTGATTTCTCCCCACTAGCAATGCCCACTTGATAGAAGAGGAATAGGAAGACTGTGTCCCGTTTAAATGTATAATATCCATCAGCGTTGCTGGTCGAAAGAAAAGTCATCTATTAAAATAGAAGATTCTGGCAATTTCTTCAGTCAATCTGGAATAAATTTAAAAAAAGACAACCCAGCTACATGGAACTCTTTTGATGTTAATCCTAACCTTCTCCCTCACAGAATGGTCAATAAACTATTATTAGCCTGCATTTCTTTGCTGACTCAATAGAAAACCCTCATCCCGGGCACTGTACGAGAAAGACTAATCAATTATTAAAATCAATAGAGAAGATTCAGTGCCAATTCATCAAAGGTGGCCTTTTCAACTCAATGTGAAGGCAGCAAGGTGCCATATGACCATTTTAATTTTCCTCTCCATGGTTACATACAGATGAAGGTGTAGAAAGAGGAAATAGCTGTTCTTTTGATTCTAAATGTAGTTAAAATAAATATATTCAAAATATATTAAGTCAACTACAAAAGTTAACACAAGGGAGAAGGATCAGGCACTGTCGGTAATCTCTTAGTATCAAAACCTATGCTGATGGGATTAGAGCAACTGAGACCTTTGTATCAGCTGTGGCAGTACAGTACTAGCACTTTCACCTCTCAGCCAGAAGGTTGTGGGTTCAAATCCGACTCCAGAGACTTGAGCACATAATCTAGGCTGACACTCCAGTGCAGCTGCTGAGGGAGTGCTGCGCTGTCGGAGGTGCCGTCTTTCAGATGAGACATTAAACCAAGGCCCCGTCTGCTCTCTCAGGTGGAAGTAAAAGATCCCATGGCACTATTCAAAGAGCAGTGAAGTTCGTCCTGGTCAATATTTATCCCTCAACCAACATCACCGAAACAGATTAGCTGGTCATTATCACATTGCTGTTTGTGGGACCTTGCTGTGCGCAAATTGGTTGCCGTGTTTCCTACATTACAACAGTGGCTACACTTCAAAAAAAGTACTTAATTGGCTGTAAAGCACTTTGGGACGTCCTGAGGTAGTGAAAGGCGCTGTGCAAATACAAGTCTTTCTGTCTTTTTCTTTAAGAGAAACACTGTGAGGGATTACAAAAGGCTTCAAGAGGATGTAGGCAAGTTAGCAGAATGAGCAGCCACATGGCAGATGGAATTTAACGTACAGAATTGTGAGGTAATGGATTTTCAGGGGTAAAATAAGGAATGGGAGAACAAACTCAATGGAAAGATGTTGAAGGATGTGGAGAAACAGAGACACCTGGGGGTGAAAATATATAGGGGGAAAAATTGGGTATCGCCCATTTTGGGGTGCTAATATCGGCTGGGTGGAAAATTTAGCGCCCGGCGCTAATTATCGCCTCCGACTGCAAAATTCGCCTCTATCGCCCCTGGAGGTGATTTGAGCACTAAATCAGGCGCTACACACCTCTCTTAAGACACAAACGTCGGGGAGCGAGGCGCCACCTCAGAATGCTACCGAAGCTCAGGCAGTCAGTTACCATGGAAGCCAGACAGACTGGCGCCGTCCAGTTCTTAAAGGGGAGGGGCCATCTTGCTGGCCAGCCACACCCTGCTCATCGCAGCCTTGAATCTCGGCCTGGAGAGACCTCTAAATCAATTGTGTTGGAAGCACTAATGGATAGGCCCAGGGAAAGAGCTCGGCGCTTAGGAACCTCAAAAGTGGTGCTGAGGGCCAAAACTCCTTAGGACAGCGTTAAATCTTTCCAGACGTCTCTCTCCCTCTCAACCAGTGTGTACCAAAAATTTTGCCGACAAGAAAAGGCAGGAAGCGCCCGCCTTTAAATAGCGCTTCCCCAGCCCCTTCCCGACTTGAAAACGTTCCCCTCTACCTGTCGTTCCTAGTGGCAGGCGCTCAGGCAGGGGCCGCGACTCAATATCCGGTCCGGGGTGCTACCGAGGCATTGCACCCTCGACTGACATCACGATCTGTGGGCGCAGGAGATCGTGGCGGTCGTGTTAACGCCGCCGCAAAAACGACTGGTCAATTTCGCGAGCGGCGTTAAAATCGCCGCGCTCAGGCGCTAAAATCGCCGCGCTCGGGCACTACGTTCCTAGCACCCCATTAGCGCCTTCAGGAGCTACTAACCAACCAAATTTTCCCCCCATAATTCCTTGGAAGAGCCAGTGCAGCTAGATGAAGCAATAAAAAAGCAATGCCATTTTGGGTTTTATAAACAGGGGTATGGAGTACAAGAGCAAAGAGGTTATGATAATCCACAGCATCGCCCATCTCTGCCCAACACCCCACCCTCAGCCTATCTGCAGTTGAAACACTCATACATGCTTTTATCACCTTCAAACTCGACTATTCCAAAGCTCTCCTGACCGGCCTCCTACTTTCCGCTCTCCGTAAACTTCAGCTCATCCAAAAATTAGCTGCCTGTTTACCTATTACTCCTGTGCTTGCTGACCTACATTGCCTCCAATTTAAAATTTTCATCCTCCTGTTCAAATTCCTTCATGGCTTTACCTATCCCCAGCTCTGTAAAATCCTCAGCCCTACAACCATCTGCAATCTCTCTCCACTCTTTTACTTCTCTCCTTCTCCCTGCTTTTCACATTTCTGTTTTCCCTTTGCTAACCTTGTTCTCCTGCTTGTCTGTCGCCTTCGCACTGCTGCAGAGAGAGACAACGAGGCCGGAAGTCAGGCCAGGCGGCTGAGGGAGCCCAGGGAGTGGGAATGAACAGGCTGATGTGGTTAAGAGTGTGCAAGGGAGTAGGGCCTCTCCACAGCCCTACCTGAAGCTGTTGCTCCCGGGGATCGAAACTCTGCTGTACGCTGTGAGTGGGAATTCCTAATCTCGTGAAACCATCAGAAGATCAGGAATTCCCGCCCACAGCTTGTAGCAGAACTTCACTCTCCCAGAGTACCTGGTCAGGATAGGGGTGAGCGAAGAATCAGGAACGGCACTAGCGTTGCCAAGCCTCCAAGACTGCCCTGGAGTCTCTGACTAATCTCCAGGGCACTGCTGCGAGCAACCCAAGAGAAAAATCATAGGGACATTAAAACAATTGTGGGTTTTTTTCAGTGTCTTTGAACGCTTTTGATTATTAGTTATAAAAATATAGGAGTTGGGTTAAAAGAAGGTTGTTTTGACAGTCAAGAATCATCCAATTGAGTCATTAAGTGTCTGTTTGCTTTGCAATTGGCGAGTGAAGACGGTGTGCCATGAAGATGGCCGTGTTGAGTAGACAGATGGTAGGAGCGTGGGGGCGGGGCAGTGCGGGTCGGGACATCATGTGATGTAACATCCAGGAATACATCCAACCAGAGATGGCAACCCTAAACGGCACTGATTTTCATCTGAAAATGCAGACAAATGAACACCAAGTCCGAAACACTGACTGTCCACGTGAAACAGGGAGGTCGCCACATATGGTCTCGCCTGGTTCTCCTTCATTTCAGAGGTGCTGCCTGCAGTCTCGGTCCACCACATTCTACAGTGTCAGCTGTGGCTCAGTTGATAGCACCCTCATCTCTGAGTCAGAAGGTTGTGGATTCAAGTCCTGCTCCAGAGACTTGAGCACAAAAATCTAGGCTGACACTCCAGTGCAATACTGAGGCTGCATTGTCAGAGGTGCCATCTTTCGGCTGAGATGTTAAACTGAGGCCCTGTCTGCTCTCTCAGGTGGACGTAAAAGATCCCATGGCACTATTTCAATGAAGAGCAGGGGAGTTATCCCTGGTGTCCTAGCCAATATTTATTCCTCAATCAACATCACAAAAAAAACCAGATTATCTGGTCATTATCACATTGCTGTTTGTGGGAGCTTGCTGTGTGCAAAATTGGCTGCCGCGTTTCCTACATTACAACAGTGACTACACTACACGGTGGCATAGTGGTTAGCACTGGTGCCTCACAGCGCCAGGGACCCGTGTTCGAATCCGCCCTCGGGTGTCTGTCTGTGTGGAGTTTGCACATTCTCCCCGTGTCTGCGTGGGTTTCCTCCGGGTGCTCCGGTTTCCTCCCACAGTCCAAAAATGTGTGGGTTAGGTTGATTTAGCTATGATAAATTGACCCTTAGCGTTAGGGGGGATTAAATACGTGGGGTTATGGGGATAGGATGGGATATGTTAGGGGGAATTAAATACGTGGGGTTACGGGGGTAGGGTGGGATATGTGTACTGTGGGGATTAAAGCAGGGACAGGGTACTGGATTTTTGGATGATCAGCCATGATCGTATTGAATGGTGGAGCAGGCTCGACGGGCCAAATGGCCTACTCCTGCTCCTAGATTCTATGTTTCTATGTTTTTCATTGGCTGTAAAGCGCTTTGGGACGTCCGGTGGTCATGAAAGGCGCTATATAAATGCAAATCTTTCTTTCTTTACTGGCGTGAACCAGAATCAGTCCACCTGCTAAATTTCTCTTCTGCCTCTCTCTCCTCCTCCTCGACTCTGAGAAGAAGTGCTCCAGTACGGCAAAACACTCCATCTAGCAGCCCGACCAAACATGGCAAAACCCACTCAGTGCTCCCATCAATGCGATAGCTTAAATCTTTAGGCCAATTAAAATGACATGCTATCAGGCGCTTTTGTTCAACCCAAATAACATTCAGTTTTAAAAGTCTATACAAATTCAATCTTAATATAAACTGTATGAGACGGCAGGCCTTTCAAGTAGGGTTTCCAACTCTGGTTGAATGTTTTCCTGCAGGTTTTGTCACATGACCTCCTGCTTCCAACTGCCCCACCCAGCTCCAATATTTTTACAGCTAATAAACGAAAGTGTTCAAAGAAAATTTAAAAAATGCCCCTATGATTTTTCTCCTGGGTTGCTGGCAGCAGTGTCCTGGAGATAAATCTTCAATTCCTGGAGACTCCAGGGCAATCCTGGCGGGTTGGCAATCCTACTTTCAAGAGAGGGGACAAACCCTCCCTTCCTCTATGCATGTTTATAATCCCTCACATCTGAAAGGCACGTTTCAAATTTGGTACAACACATCAACGCCAGCCAATTTGGCCTAGTCCCACCTTCCAATTGTGAGGCGTCGAGGCCAGTTTTTCTCTCCATTACTGAGGGCCATCACATATTGAGCTCAACTTTGACCCTTAACCAGGCAGCAGGCTCCATATCTTGATGCCTTTCTCCATTTTCATAACTTCAACAAGAACTTATGTCAGGAAGACTGGGATTCATAGGTACACAAAGTAACTGAGTCAGTATTGTCAAAAAATCGTGTTGTTGACTGCCCAAAGCAATATAGGCTGAGATTACCTTTCATTATAAAGTACCCAATTGGCTTTGTAACTGTAATAAGGAGGAAAATACTCCAGAAAGCAATGAAAAGCCTCGAGTCTCCCAGGAGTCACCCTGAAAACACTGAAATTATGTTTCTCAAACATCCTCCTTGCTAATAAAAGAGAACCTGAAAATAATTTCCCCTCAGCGCAAGATATTTTATTTAATCCAGCACAAGTATATTTATTTTTAGGAAAAAACATAAATCAATTCTATTATGCTGTTCACATTCTTCAATTAAGACCACTGTCAAGAGAAAGATGGATGAACTGCATTAATTTCTGCAACGGGCAATCTACACACACAACACTTACTTCCGTTGTGGTCTACATATATCATTACTGATGAATGGACAGACTATAAACAACCAAGTTTCCATTTGCACACAGCCTCGGTTCAGTCACAGGTCACTTCTATTCTTGCAGGACTTTGCTAAACTTCTACTAAACCACCTTATTTTGCTGCACCTTCCTCTCCAATTATCATACCAAGGACTTGCATTATATACAGCGGTAGATGTGGAAAAACATTGCACGCTTCAACTATTTGTACTCCATGGTGAGCGGCTTAACTAGCTCTCGCAAGTTGTCAGTGGGTAGCATTCTCGCCTCTCAGTCAGAAGGTTGTGGGTTCCAGCCCCACTTCAGAGACTTGAGCCCAAAATCTAGGCTGACACTCCAGTGCAGTGCTGAGGGAGTGCTGCACTGTCGGAGGTGCCATCTTTCAGATGAGACGTTAAACCGAGGCCCTGTCTGCCCTCTTAGGTGGACGTAAAAGATCCCATGGCACTATTCGAAGAAGAGCAGGGAAGTGCTCCCTGGTGTCCTGGCCAATATTTATCCCTCAACCAACATCACTAAAACAAATGATTATCTGGTCACTATCACATAGCTGTTTGTGGGACCTTGCTGTGCGCAAATTGGCTGCCATGTTTCCTACATTACAACAGTGACTGCACTTCAAAAAGTACTTCATTGGCTGTAAAGCACTTTGGGACGTCCTGAGGTCGCGAAAGGCGCTATATAAATGTAAGTCTTTCTCTCACAAAATGCCCCGGCAATGTAAAAATGTTTTCTTTGGTGGGACCAGGAGGAGCAAGGGTCAGGAGCTCACAAAAATAGTCCGAACCACTGCCGGCCTATCCAAGGCATTCCCCCCCCCCACCAACCCCCCTCCTCCGGGATCACCACCCCCACCCCTCCTCAGGCATCGACTGTTGGGCAGCTCAGCATTGGAACTGACGATTTCCCGTGCTCTTAGAACTGGCGAGCTGCAGTGGGGTGGCCGCTGGTGTCATGTAGAGGTGGCCCAGGCCTCACATCACTAAAACAGGCAGGCGGCAGGCAATCCGTCCGGTCACGGAGCGCAAGGCCCGGGCAACTTTAACTCCCACTGATCCAGCAGCACCACATTTCCTTGCCATTTGAGATGATAGGAGACATAGTGGACATCCTGAATATTCTCTAATAAGTTATTATTGACCCCACCTCATTGTCTTAGTTGTAATTTGCTGTGTCTTTGATATAATGTCTTCCTGACTGACCTGATAGTCTCTCTGCCGAGGTGTGATAAAAGGCAGTCAGAAAGATTAAGTGTAGTCGTCTGACATTGTACGCTGCACAGGCATTGTTCTCTGTCTATATATGCTGTGCTTGTGATGCGGAGATGCCGGTGTTGGACTGGGGTGGACAAAATTGAGAGGTCGCACAACACCAGGTTATAGTCCAACAGTTTTATTTGAAATCACAAGCTTTTGGAGCTATCGATCGCCCCTTCCTCAGGTGAAGTAAAGAAATACAGACTCGACAAAGCATATATAGATAGAGAACAATGCATGTGTACCTTACAATTGCAGACAATATATGCTGTGCCCATTTGTATTTCTTCACTTCACCTGGCGAAGGAGCAGCCGCTCCGAAAGCTTGTGATTCCAAATAAAACTGTTGGACTATAACCTGGTGTTGTGCGACTTCTCACTTTTGTCCACCCCAGTCCAACACCAACATCTTCGCATCAAAGTTATTTATTGTGAATGGGATAGTTGCGAGATCTAAGCCATGCTAACCCAAATACAGCAGAAAATTAAAAAAATGATGGGCTTCAGTTCATTGGAGACTCAGTGGGCTGTATTTTGATACTGGGGACGTGATGGAGGCGGGACTCCCACTTTTCAGTTGTAGTCCCACCTCCATCGACTTGTGGCCAACCCACTGTATTTTCACTTGATTGACCTTGTTGAGCCCGCCCAGCGAGCTCAGCAGGCCAATTAAGGGCCACCCGGCAACAGGTGACGTCACAGATTGACATTTCATCTGCCAAGAGCTTTTGACAGATGAAATATCAGCGTTTGACAGCTCTGTGAAGCTGTCAAACACTGACAATCTGTCTTCTAACTTGAGTCCTTTCTCTCAGGCTGAGTTAGAAATCATTCCAGCACAGAAAACAGAGGCTGGAGTTTTTGACAGCACCACGGCCATTCTGCTTTCTGTGCCGGTGAGATTTCTGACTCCCGAGACCTGAAGGGCTGACATCTGCAGGAGGAAGTTAAGGTAAGTAAAACTTTTTCCCACACTTTACACTTACCTTACACACTTACCTCTGCACACATGCACTCATCACTCACCTGCCCACCGGACATATCGACCCCTCCAGCCCCTGCAGACCCACGGTCCGCCTCGCTAACTTGGCGTGGTTGGGACCTGTCGGGAAGCCCACATTTCACAAATCAAAATAGGGATTAGGCAAAAAACTGCCTGTTAACTGGCAGTTTATTGCCACTAATCCCCTTCCCGCCTCGGGGAGGCGGGTCCCAGCACAGGTTGGGTACCCGCCGCCAGCGAAACTGGCATGGAGGCGGGTTGGGGGCGGGATGGGTTCGGGACCCCCGAATCTGCAACTTTAACCCCCCACACGCCTCCAAACCCGCCTCCACGGGTCAATGAAAATCCAGCCCAGTATGTTTTTGGAAACTGTCATCTAGCTGTTTACACAAGTAAAGCTGATGTCAAAAAGCACAACCTGTAACACGCGCTTGTCCTTTTCTTACTCCTGCAATCCACAGGCGTTTAAAACCTGAGCTTCGTGTCCTGATTTACCTCACCTTCTCACCACATCAGTTCAAACCGAGTGGTATCTTGCACATTAGGCTTTGCTCCTTCATCTAAGTTTCTCAATAAAAACAAGTACCTCTCACCATGTTTGCGGTCTCTTTTGGAAGATTTTTTCCCAAATAAGCTGAAGATTGAGATGCTGAATTGTTTACAAAGCACACCATCGACTCCGTGATGTTCATTCCTGGCTCAAAGCTTTGGGCAGGAAGTCGTGCAGCACATCACAGATGCCAACTAGAAGTAGAAAAGGAGACAAAGCTTCCAAACATCCAGCATCAAAGGGGACACCAAGTGGACAATGTAAAAAAAGAGGCAGAATCTCACAAAAATAACACTGAGGTGATAAATTATTAATCGCACACACACAGATGAGGCACAAGTTGCCCAGCTCCAACGATCAGCAAAACAGGAAGATTAAAAACTTAAATAGCAGCAACAGATTGCCTCACAAGCAACACCTTCTGCTGGTCGACACTTTGCGTCCTAAATATAGAAAGTATAGATGTCTTTTTTTTCAGTATTCTAGACTGCATTTAAAATCATTATGCTCCATTAGTTTGGGTCATGGGGCAGACTGCATCCAGCATCACAAATGGGCTTATGGCCAGGACATGTACTGACAGCTACAAAAGCCCATTTCTAATCCTTTTCCTATCCTTCCTACCAACTGATAAATTGGAGCATCCCACTGAAGTGAGCTTCCGTTTCGTTAAGCAACCCAAGGAATCCACCCCTGGAAGTTTAAAATGACAGGTGTTCTCGGGTTGGAACCTATAATCATTCGGTTTGTCTGGTCCACTTCCCTTGAAATTTTGAATGAAAATCTTCTCTTATGCTTATTTTGGTCATCATTATCCACTCAGAAGAGGAAAAAATAACACACAACGATACCAAAAACAGCAGTACTGAATAAACTTAACAGATCTGCGATCTGTAAAACCAGGCAAACGACTGATGGGCTAAGCATGCACGCACAAATTCATACAGGGGTCACGGGATGGCAATCAACTGATAAATTGGAGCACCTAGGAACATAGGACATAGGAACATAGGATATTAAGGGGAACTGATAGGGAGAAACTATTTCCGCTGGTTGGGGAGTCTAGGATTAGGGAGCATAATATAAAAATTAGAGCCAGGCCTTTCAGGAGGTAAGTTAGGAAACACTTCTATATGCAAAGAGTGGTCGGAATTTGGAACTCTCTTCCGCAAACGGCAATTGATGCTAGGTCAATTGTTAATTTTAAATCTGAGATTGATAGATTTTTGTTAACCAAAGGTATTACGGGATATGGATGTAGGTCACAGATCAGCCATGATCTCATTGAATGGAGAAACAGGCTCGAGGGGGCTAAATGGCCTACTCCTGTTCCTATGTTCAAGGTTGGGTGCAATGAACTATCTGATAGTTGAAGAGTGTTGTAGCCAATTGTAGCATCTCAATTGAGGTCAGCGAACTTAGGTTCCATCCATGACTCAACCTGGGGCCTTGCTGCTCTGTACGGCTCAGTTCCAAAACTAGGCAAGGCGATTACCAGATCTACAATTTTGTTCTCCCAACAGATTAAACATGAAAGGCTTATTTCGGGATGACTGAAAATGGCAAGCAAGACCTGCATGCTTTTGTTTCAAAAAGATCTGGGTGTAGTAAATATGGGATAGGAGCATGAAAAACAATCCTGTCGCTTCACTCATTAATCAACCACAACATTCTAACTGTGTGCCATTATGGAGGATCATACTATAAATTAAGTAAATGATTTTAATGTGTAGTCTACTAAAAACTATTTTTCACAAATGTACAATTTTTATGCCCTAATTCACTGAGCGCGCTAAATATTCATATCCAATGAAATCACTTATTGTTCCAGCCTGCAAACTAATTACTACCCACGCTGCAATCGCCACAACATCATTAGTATGTGCATTCAACAAATGAGCTCACTCGACACAACTGAGCAACAAATCAACTACCATAATTCCCCTAACTGAATTCTGTGGATGGAACATTTTGGTAATTCATGGTTGGTGAAGGGAAAAATTATTCCAATTAATGAAGATGATTTCTTTTCTCCTTCGAGAACATTACCATTAACCATCGAAGTAGAACCAAGTTCCTGGAATTCCAAGCCACAGCATAAATCACATTTTTATTTGGACTTGTAGTTTGATAACTACAGCTCCAACAGACATAATATAGCAATTATTGTGACTGGAAATAACATGTTGATGTTGTCGAGAGTACTTTCCTGAGTGTGGGGCAAGATAATGGACAAAGCAAATGACAGGAAACCATTCGTGCAACTGGTTTCTGTGAATACGAGGAACAATATGGTCATCCTGTCAAAAAAGCAAACCTACCCTCTAGCCCAAAATCTTGGTGATCCACTGGCATGGCAATCCCTCCACACAGGTTTCAGGTTGACTAATGATAACATCGTCCAGATGCACCATTCTAAAAACATAGGACTGTGGTCTTTTGGTGACAACGGAGGTCTGTTTTCCCCATCTCTTTTGGTCTTGGGGATGATCTACAGAACAATTTGGCCCATTGTGCTTGTGTCAGCTCTTTGCCAGAGCAGTCCAAAACTAATCCCACTTGTCCTGCTATGTCCTCATAGCCCTGTATCTTCCTCTGCTTCAGAACCATTCTCCCCCCATTTTGGCCTAGTCAGTTTTTAATCAAACTGCTGCTAATCCATTTCTATTTTTTTCTTCTTCCTTTTATTATCTATCTATTCACAACATATTGAAAATTGGCATACAACTTTAACATGTGCTGCATGGTGCTTTATGACAATGCACTGCAGCCATACAGTCAGACTGCACTATCAGTAAGGCAGCTTGGAGGCACAATCACCAATTGCACGGTTTACTGGAACTCAATCAATACCAACTGGTAGCTCAGCAGAAAGACCACCAGTAATGGTTCAGAGAGTGGAAAGGTCTTCAAAGCGCCACAGAAGTAATTGTGTTCCAGTGCAATTCATCATCTTAACTCAGAATAGAGGTTCTGTCAGCCACTGATGGAAAAGTAAACATCATTAAAACTGCCCAACACTTGCTGCGTGCATTGACCCCTTGTACTAGATGTTCAAAGGCTGGGTGGGACAAAAATCTACTTATCTTTCTTATTGAGTTTCTAATACATAAACTAGGTTGAAAACCAGAGAGTTTCTACTTATGTGAGGCGGAGGAAAACAGTTTCTCAGCACGGGAGTTTGACAAAAGCAATGTGGAAGGGATAAATAACCACTGCAAACTAAACTGTGCTTAGGGATGGGATTGCAGCAGTTTAGCACCTGTAGTTCTAGGTTGGTCTGCCACTCAAGCACACATTCCTTGACAAACATAGAATTACATAGAATTTACAGCATAGAAACAGGCCATTCCTCCCACCCTACTTCATCTAACCCGAGCAACATATCCTCCCATTCCTTTCTCCCTCATGTGCTTATCTATCTTCCCCTTAAATGCTTCTATACTATTCGCCTCAACTACTCCTTGTGGTAGCAAGTTCCATGTTCTAACCAATCTCTGGGTAAAGAAATTTCTCCTGAATTCCTTCTTGGATTTATTAATGACTATCTTATATTTTTTCTTTAACACAAAGAAGTACTATTTGGGTGAGAATCCAGAACACACTTCAGAACCTTACCACAGACTTTAGGAGAGGGAAAGAGGCAAGAGAATAAATATTAAAAACAATTCTGCCACGTCATCTCCATAGTTCTCTGGATAGAATGCGAGGACCCAACAAAATGGTCTCCTCTATATCTTAACAAACACTTTTGTTACATTAGGATCCTGTTAAGATGAATATATTTGGGGGGAAAACCTGCTTTCAACATGAGATGTTATATTAATGCTGCATTCTCATCCTTGTGTTCAAATCACCCAATGGTGTCGCCGCTCCCTATTTCTGTAAACTCCGACAACCCTCCGAGATCTCTGCGCTCCTCCAATTCGGGCCTCTTGCAGATCCCCGATTTCCTTCACTCCACCATTGACGGCCATGTCTTCAGCTGCCTAGACCCTAAGCTCTGGAATTCCCTCCCTAACTCTCTCCGCCTCTCCACCTCCCTCTGCTCCTTTAAGACGCTCTTTAAAACCTACCCCTTTAACCAAGCTTTTGGTCACCTGTCCTAATATCTCTATGTGGCTCAGTGTCAAATTCTGTCTGATGGCACTTCACCTTGGGACGTTTTGCTACGTTAAAGGCGCTATATAAATACAAGTTGTTGCTGTTCGTACATTCTCTGCGATGAGTGTAAATGCGGAGTCAGATCAGTAATCTGACTCCACATTGTATTCGGGAATCCAAAAGCGGGGGAGGGTGATTCGCATCAGAAGCACAAATTCCTTTGTGCAATATAACTCGGGATTCCCGCAGAGAGATCATCCTGACATCAAAAATGCGGGAATGTGGTGAGGCGTACGGCAACTCCGAAATCGCAGATTGAATGTGAATTTGAAGTGCCAACCATGAAATCAGCGACCCTGCAGCAAACCAGAGGCCAAATGGCTCCCAGTTTCTTTTTATTAGTTTAACGGCACCCTAAAGGTTTTGGCACCTACTATCAGTTGCATTCTGTAGGGTAACATACATGTCCAAAGATGCGGTTACAGCTACAGGTGTAGCATCGGTCTCAAGTGGTTTCGCTTCACACTGATGCTGCAGTTATAGTGTAAATAAAACCTGAATGTGGAGTCAGGCTCGAGGGCGTAGTCTCAGTCCACTTGACTTTGGAATTGGTTCAGACCTTAAACACCCAATATACGCTACACAAATGTAGCATTGGGACAAAACGGCTTTGCACTGACTCTAAACGTGTCGGGGTAGAGTTTCCGCCTCGGGCGCAGTCGGCAATCTGGCCGCAAATTGCGCTGGGAATTGTGCTCGTTTTCCGAAGTGAAGTATGGTTCACGTTTCCGCTCAAACTCATTTGCATAATCGCAAACTTAAAATCTCCCGTGAACCAGTGCAATCGGGCAGTGTTTTAGAACGTAATTGTTGATTTTTTCCCCCCCTTGCATTAAAAAATATCCCTTGTTATATTTAAGAGTGGTAATCTTGTGCAGTTTTATTAATGCAGCTGAAAAATGGGTTTATATCATCAAAAAAGTGTCTAGTCCATCACCTGTGAGCAACCTGATTTTAATAACTAAAAATGACTTTAAAAAATACTGTACAGAACCATTTACTACTTTCATTGGTGCACACTAGTCAGTTTCTTAGTAAATTAAATATTTTTAAAATTTAAAAACTGTTAAAAGGTGACTATTAGTACCTATGCGCCTAAAAAAAAGCTTAATTTTAAGAGCCTCCTCGAAGGGCCGCAAACGGGCGCAATTAGCGGAAACTCGCCATGACGATTAATTTGATCTGGGGGGCGTGGCCAGTTTTGTGGGCGGGGCCGGCTTCCAGTGTGATGTTTTTAAAACCAGCGCAATAGATCGCGGAAATTCAGTTTGCGGCCCCCGGTTTGACTTGCACTTAAAATTCCTCGATCTTTTACACTGGTTTGGCCAATTTCGAGCGAATTGTGCCAGTGCAACCCAGCGGAAACTCTAGCCCATCGTCTAAATATACCCTACAGGGCAAGAACCATTTCCTTTAAAAGAAACTAAATTGAGAGCTTTCCTTCGGTCTCCTGCCTCACACTGGCTCACACTTGGCAGCTGCCTGTGGTTGACTCTCCCAGGGACAAGGTAACAGTAATTGAATTGAACAGCGAAGACTGGGAGGAATCGGGCGCTCGTACCAAAGACATTCTGAAATAATGGGGGTCATTTTCACCTTCACCCCGTGGCCATGAAATTGGCAGAGCAGATTGCCAGCCCATTCTAGAACCTGCCCGATTTTCACTTCCATTGAAGGGGGACAAGACACAGAGGGCGAAAAATTCAGCTCCGTAGCGCCCGTTTTTTCGGCGCTACGGTTGCAGTTTTGTGATGAAAATGGCGTCCACGCCGCGCGCGCACTTCTGGTGCATGCCGCACTGACGCCAGCTTGGTGAGGGCATTAGCGTCGGCGCTGCACGCGCACGGCAGAAATATGTAGAGTAGGCAGATCGTGACGTCAATCAACGTGCAACGCTGATTTGACGCCAGCGCTGCCATTTTTCGTCCTCAACATTGGAACTAACGCCCTGTGTTAACCCCGCACAGCTGAACATCTGTTCAGCAGCTGCAAGGACCCCCCAGCAGCGATATTTAAAGGGATCATCAGTTGCTGATTAATTTCCACTGGCTCTGTAAGTTTGTGGAAGTGTTTGGAGCTTTCTAGAGTTGTTTAAAGTTGGTGAGGTGACAGGGAGTGGTGCTGCAAGTGGAGAAGGCCTTGCTTCTGACTAGACCACTTGCTCCCAGTCATGGGTGCTCTAGTTGTCATCCCCCTCGGCCTGCAGAATGACAGGGAGATGGAGCAGAGGCAGCAAAGAGGACAAGCTGCTCGTAGAAGGAGGAGGAGGAGAGGGAGAAGGGCTCTCAGCAGGAGGCCTTACCCACCTAGGGTCTTCCGAGAGCAATTCTCTTACCTCAGCCTGAGCCAGGAGCAGTGTGTGAGGCGTCTGCGGTTTATGAAGGACGTTCTCGCAGAACTCTGCCACCTCTTGCAACCAGACCTGCAGCCCCACTCCAGGGCAAGGACAGCGCTGCCAGTGGCTGTGAAGGTGACCACGGCCCTGAATTTCTTCACATCGGGATCCTTCCAGGCTGGAGCAGGTGTCATCTGTAACATCTCCTAGTTTGCCGTCCACTGCTGCATTAAAGAGGTGACAGGAGCTCTTTATGCCAGGAGAGGGGACTTCATTGTCTTCTCTCTGACCACAGAAGCAGGCAGAGCATGCACGTGACTTTGCCAGGATAGCGGGCTTTCCCATGGTGCAGGGCGCCATCGACTGCACACACGTGGCTTTGCGGGCACTGTATATAAATGCCGAGATGTACCGCAACCGCAAAGGTTACCACTCGCTGAATGTGCAGTTGGTGTGCGACCATGCTGAGCACATCATGATGGTGAATGCCCAGTATCCTGGCCACAATCATGAAGCTTTTATTCTGTGCCAGTCCGCTGTTCCCTCAGTCTTTGAGCCACCAAGACAAACCAGAGGGTGGCTACTGGGTGACAAGGGCTATCCGCTGATTACCTGGCTCATGACTCTGCTCCATAACCCAACCACACGTGGGCAGCATGCGTACAACGAGAGCCATGCTGCCACATGGAATCTGGTAGAGCAGACCATTGGCGTCCTTTAACAACACATCCGCTGCCTGGACCGCTCTGGAGGAGCCCTACATTACTCACCAGATCACATCTCAAGATTCGTCATGGTCTGCTGCATGCTCCACAACCTCGCCATCATGAGGGCACAACCCTTGCCACCAGGCATATGGTAACCAGCTGAGGAGGAAGAGGAGGAGGAGGAAGCGGAAGGGAGGAGGCAACCCAGACAGCCCCTTTCTGCTCAGGCCATCTGTGATCGACTCATCCGACTACAGTACCAGTGAACAGAACCCCAATTCCCCATTCAACAATCGTCCAACACCTTACCTTCCCTCTGTTACTGACCATCACAGCATCTTCTTGGCCACAATGCTGAAATAAAAGCCACCACAAAAGAAACATTCTAATCCAACTTTATACATCAATTCATCCAATATTACATAACAAAGTCAAGTAATCACCCTTGTGCATTCACTTAGTGCCTGTCTTTCATGTGCCTTTGCCTGTCCTAGTGCTCCTACGAAGTGCTACCCCAGTGGCTGCAGCATGGCTGATGGAAGGCTGCTGAATTTCAGTGGGGGAGACTGCAGGTGGTCTTGCAGGATGTCCTCAAGTAACTCTGGGCCTAGAAGGCCCGGCTTCAGACTGCACCACCTCGTCATGGGCGGCAGCAGTCTGGGTTGACTTCCCAAAAATGGCCAGCACCGTCTCCTCCATAGGGGTGAGGTTATGCAGACAAGCTTGTCCCCCCGCCGGTTATAAGCCATCTTTTCCTGCAAGACAAAGGCAAATGTGTCAAGTGTGTGTGGTGCGATGTGTTTGGGTGATGTTCCTATCATGGTGAATAGCTGGCAGTGTGTGCAAGCTGTGAGATGTGGGTGTGATGCTTGCAGCAGTGGTAAGTGTGTGAGGGTGAGGTGAAGCTATGAATGCGAGGTAGAGATTGCTGGTAGCTGAGTGATGGTGCATTGAGCATTGTGTGAGGCTAGTGGAGCAGATGGTGGGATATGGCATTTGAGGATGCATTCACTGACCTTGACCACTCGTGTGAGGTCATTAAACTTCTTCCTGCACTGCGTCCACGTTCTCGGGGCTACACTGCTGGCATATCTGCTCCCACTGCACTATGCACTGTTGCCTGGAGGGCCTTCTGACCCCCTGTGGAAAGAGGACCTCTCTCCTCTTATCCACCGCCTGCACCAAGGCCTCCAGTGCTGCATCCAAGAACCTTGGTGCATGCTCTCTCCCCTGCTGTGCCTTCAGTAATTGTTGTTCACTGTCTTCCCCAGTCAGTTCAATGAGCTGCTGCAGGCAGAATGTGCCTCCCCCTTAAGTAGTGCAGGCCAGCTTTAAGTTGCGCTAGCCTCGCATGAACTTGTGCCCCAATGCTGAGCAATCGGCCACTCAGCAGTGCATTCAGCGCTGGGTTGAACGCTACAATCACGGAAATGAGCAGGTAGCACGAAGTTCGCGTACTGCCTGCAGTCCTCCAAACGGGCGCGGGTTGATCAGGCATCGCGATCCCCTGCCCGTTTTCGGGGGCAAACTAATTTCTAGGCCCTAGTAGCAACACACGACAGATATGGCCCTTTGAAGGGACTGTACCTCCAGTGATTTACCTTGGCGAAAAACTCTCAATTCCTTACAGAGGCTCAACACAAAAGGACAAGAATTCTCCTTTTCCAGAGTCCTAATTGCCACATCCTGCATTGTATGTGTGCAATGAAAGCGATCATTGTTGATAATAGTAAATTATACTATTAATGTCACTCGAGGCAGCCTTTAATAGCTGAAATGGTCCGAGGAAACATTAATTATCTGTGCCAGAGCAGGATATTGAGGCAGATGCGCTGGGCACAGTTATACACACTGTGGAATGGCAATGAGACATGAAATTCAATCAGACCACATGCTGGTGCTAATGCTTTCCTTGGGTGAATCATATCATACACAGTATAATAAATTTGCTTGTAATTTAAGAATGCGGATTCACTAAACACAATCTTTCTTGCTATGTATTTGGGACTCTGGTCTGATCAAATTATATGCAAAGCCTCCACAGAACATTTATATAAAGGAAGTGCAGAGAGCCTAAAAATAAATGTTCAGTGTTCATGGACACCTGAATCTCCATTAAAGTACTTGTTGAGTGTATCTAGTTACAGAGATAAAACCTTTCAGAGATAGAAGCACCTCATTGGGATCTGACACTGGTGATTAAAAATTCTTTGAGGGTATTTCTAATCAGCTGGAACATGTGTATCGAGAGCTTAAATTACAATTCATCCAAGAGCTGTTATTAAGCAGCTGAGGTAACTAATCCAATACCACTGGGGGAATAAAGGCTAACTCTTGGGGAATTAAGGTTCAATATTCTGGGTTCTACATTGGGGAGGCCAAACGCAGATTGGGTGATTGCTTTGCGGAACACCTCCGTTCAGTCCGCAAGTGTGACCCCGAGCTTCCGGTCGCCTGTCATTTTAATTCTCTGCCCACTCCCACTCTGACCGCGGCCTCCTGCGCTGTTCCAATGAAGCTCAACGTCAGCTCGAGGAACAGTACCTCATCTTTCCATTAGGCACTTTACAGCCTTCCGGACTCAACACTGAGTTCAACAATTTCAGATCATAACCTCTGCCCCCATTTTTTCGGATGTCAGCTGTTGCTGATGATTCCGATATTCCCATTTACACCTCCTCTAGACCCATCTTTTGTTTCTTTACTTGTCCCATTACCATCTCCTTTTGCCTTGCACCATCATCCCTTTTGTCATTTAATCTTTCCTGCCTTCCACCCGATCACAGACCTTCCCTTTTGTTCTTTCCTCCCCACACCCTTTCCCTGCCTTTACTTGCTTAAAACCTGGTACATCGCTAACTTTTTCGAGTTCTAACGAAAGTCATCAACCTGAAACATTGGGCTGGATTTTGCCAGCCCTGGGGAGGCGGGTATGGAGGCGGGACTGCCGGGAAATGGGAGAATTTGGGGGCGGGTACGCAACCCACCCCCAACCCGCCTCCATGCCATCTTGCCAGGAGGCGGGTAGCCGTCCCGCGCCGGGTCCCGTCTCCTTGGAGGCGGGTAGGGATTAAAGCCACTTAACTGCCTGTTAGCAGGTAGTTAACAGGCAGAAAATAGACTTATCACCATTTTTCCCACAAAAGTGCGGGCTTCCCGAAGGCTCCGAAACCCGCCAGGGTCACCGAGGCGAGTAGTGGGTCTGCGGGGGTCGGAGGGGTCCAAAAGTGCGCTGTGAAGGTAAGTGATGGGTGCAAGAGTGGAGAGGTGAGTATCTGAGGTAAGTGCAAAGTGTTAGAAAAAGTGTACTTCCCTTTGTTTCTTCCTGCAGGCTTCAATCGCTGGGTATGTGGAGAGTCTCACACCTCCGCGGTAGAGATGACAGATGGCCGTTGCATTCTCCAATGCAACAACCATCTAATTTCTACAAAAGAAAGAGGTTTGATGAGGTCATGCATTCAAGAACTCATCAAACTACAGAGAATGTCAGTGTTTGACAGCTTCACAGAGCTGTCAAATGATGACAATTCATCTGTTAAAAATTTTTGACAGATGAAACGTCATACGTTGACGTTCTCGATAACCGGCTTTCCCTTAATTGGCCTGCTAAGCCCGCTGGGCGGGCTTAACAAGGTCAATCAAGGGAAAATAGCGTGGGTTGGCCAGAAGCTGATGGAGGCGGGACTGAAACCCGACAAGTGGGAGTCCCGCCTTCAAAAGCTCCCCATTGGCAAAATCCAGCCGGTTAACTCTGTTTCTCTCTCCACAGATGCTGCCTGACCTGCTGAGTATTTCCAACATGTGCTGTTTGTGTTTCAGATTTCCAGCATCCACGGTATTTTGCTTTGTTGTGTACAGTGTAAGCCTCTCTCTGTTCCCACTGTCCTGTTCTCTATTGGGACTCCTGTTCACACATTCCTTGCCCGTGTGCAATAGTGGCAGCGTGGGGAACGGCCAGTGGCATTAAAGTCAGGTTCCCGCTCTCTGGGGAGCCACGGTGATTGATACACACGGCAGAGATATCTTTTAGGAGGTGTGCCTGGAAAACAGGGCACTGTCTTACACTCACACACTCATTTATAGGCTTGGAAATTCTCTACTAAACCATTTCTCTCAAAAGGGGGAGTTTAAAATTCTGCAGTTTTACCACAAAACAGGCCAGTTGCTAAATTAAGCTGTGAAGATGTCAAATGATTTTGCGGGGTTTGATAATCAGCTGCTGTGAAAGAGTTGGGTTTTGCCCCTCTTGATCTGTACGGAGACTGTGAGGTCGCTGATCTAACAATTCGTGTCGGCACAATATAATTAATGAGCAATCACGCAAGATGTGCACTATTTGAAGACGCTGGAAGCTTCGGTCCACTAGTGCCTGCTGCTGCTGTTTGGGCGAATTAGAATGCCATGCCGAGGGAATAGTGCATAATTGATCAGTAATTGACAACTTTTTATCTTCATTGATTAGTGACTGGAAATTTGCCACTGCTGTAACAATGGAAATCTTTACAGTTCAGAATATTTGCACGTCTTAACTTTTTGTCCACAAATTCTAGTGTGCGGGTTGCATTGACTAGGCTTGTATTCCCTTGAATATACAAGAATAAGGGGTGATCTAATTGAGGTGTTTAGGATGATTAAAGTAGTTAATAAGGTAGACAGAGAGAAACGATTTCCTCTGGTGGGGGAGTCTAAGCCGTTCAGGGGTGATGTCAGGAAGCACTCTTTCACACGAAGGTTGGTGGAAATCTGGAACTCTCTTCCTCAAAAAGCTGTTGAGGCTGGGGGTCAATTGAAAATGTCAAAACTGAGATTGATCGGTTTTTGTTAGGCAAGGGTATTAAGGGTTACAGAGCCAAGGCGGGTAGGTGGAGTTAAGATGCAGATCAGCCATAATCTAGTTGAATGGCGGAACAGGCTCGAGGGGCTGAGTGGCCGACTCCTGTTCCTATGTTCCGAGGGAGTAGTTACAAAAGAGTACTGGAAGAGCCCTGGCTGCCAGGGAGCTCTGTCTTGTGGGGTGACCTCCCAAGTGCCAGAAATTAACCAAGAAAATAACTATGAGATTAGAAAACAAATTTATGGGGAAATCATGAATCTTGTTGTGTATCTGTGCTCTTCTAATTCTGCCCTCTTGAGCATCCCTGATTATAATCGCTCAACCTTTGGTGGTCGTGCCTTCTGTTGCCTAGGCTCTAAGCTCTGGAATTCCCTGCCTAAACCTGTCCGCCTCGCTACCTCTCTGTCCTCCTTTAAGACGCTTCTTAAAACCTACCTCTTTCACCAAGCTTTTGGTCACCTGCCCTAATTTCTCCTTATGTGGCTCGGTGTCAAAATTTTTGTCTGAAAATACTCCTGTGCAGCGCCTTGGGACGGTTTACTACGTCAAAGGCGCTTTATAAATACAAGTTGTTGTTGTTGTTGTGGTGGGCCATGAAAACCCTGCCACACACATACACTTCAAGATTCTATATTTCAACATGCAAATAACATACTTTATGCTTCACGGATCACAGTGAAAACAACAGCACGCTCCTACCCCTCATTTTGAAATGGTTGAAGCCCCAAGCTTTATTAAAGGAAAACACGTTCACAGTAAAACCAGAGTAATCATTTTCATCTCTTCTAAAAGGAGACTCAATTAATACTTGTGGTTTCATAGCTCTGATCCCACTTTAATACGCATCGGAACTGTACAAACCGGGAACGGTAGCGTAGTGGTAATGTCACTGGGCTAGTAGGCCTGGATCCAGAGACGTGAGTTCAAATCCCACCACGGCAGCTGGGGAATTTAAATTCAGTAAATTAAATAAATCTGGAATTTAAAAAAAGCTAGTATCAGTAATGCTGACCATGAAACTATCGGATTGTCGCAAAAACCCAATCTGGTTCACTAATGTCCTTTCGGGAAGGAAATCTGCCGTCCTTACCTGGTCTGGCCTATATGTGACTCCAGACCCACAGCAATGTGGTTGACTCTTAACTGCCCTCTGAAATGGCCTAGCAAGTCACTCAGTTGCAACTAACCGCTACGAAACAAAATAATAAGAAAGAAAGCGGACAGGGTTGATAATCTACATCCTAGGGTACTTAAGGAAGTGGCCCTAGAAATAGTAGATGCATTGCTGGTCATCTCCCAAAATTCTATAGACTCTGGAACAGTTCCCATGGATTGGAGGGTAGCTAATGTAACCCCACTATTTAAAAAAGGTGGTAGAGAGAAAATGGGAGATTATAGACCGGTAAGCCTGACATCGGTAGTGGGGAAAATGCTAGAGTCCATTATAAAAGATGTAATAGCAGAGCACTTGCAAAACAGTGACAGGATCGGACAAAGTCAACATGGTTTTACAAAAAGTAAATCATGCTTGACTAATCTACTGGAATTTTTGAGGATGTAACTGGTAGAGCAGATAAGGGAGAACCAGTGGATGTGGTGTATTTGGACTTTCAGAAGGCTTTCGATAAGGTCCCGCATAAGAGATTAGCGTGCAAAGTTAAAGCACACGGGATTGGGGGTAAGGTACTGTCTTGGATAGAAAACTGGTTGGCAGACAGTAAGCAAAGAGTTGGAATAAAAGGGTCTTTTTCTGAGTGGCAGGCAGTGACTAGTGGGGTACCGCAGGGATCGGTGCTAGGACCCCAGTTATTCACAATATATATTAATGATCTAGACGAGGGAATTGGATGTAATATCTCCAAGTTTGCAGACAACACAAAGCTGGGTGGGCGTGTGTGCTGTGAGGAGGATGCAGAGAAACTCCAGTATGATTTGGACAGGTTGGGTGATTGGGCAGATGCATGGCAGATGCAGTATAATGTGGATAAATGCGAGGTTATCCACTTTGGTGTGAAAAACAGGAAGGCAGATTATTATCTGAACGGCAATAGATTGGAAAAGGGGAAATGCAATGAGACCTGGTTGTCCTTGTGCACCAGTCGCTGAAGGTAAGCATGCAGGTGCAGCAGGCGGTTAAAAAGGCAAATGGTATGTTGGCCTTCATAGCGAGAGGATTCGAGTACAGGAGCAAGGATGTCTTGCTGCAGTTGTACAGGGCCTTGGTGAGACCACACCTTGAGTATTGTGTGCAGTTTTGGTCGCCTTATCTGAGGAAGGATGTTCTTGCCATGGAGAGAGTGCAGCGAAGATTCACCAGACTGATACCTGGGATGGCAGGAATGACGTATGAAGAGAGATTGGGTCGATTGGGCTTGTATTCGCTAGAGTTTAGAAGAATGAGAGGGGATCTCATTGAAACTTATAAAATTCTAACAGGACTAGACAGACTAGATGCAGGAAGGATGTTCCCGATGGTGGGGGAGTCCAGAACCAGGGGTCACAGTCTAAGGATAAGGGGTAAGCCATTTAGGACTGAGATGAGGAGGAATTTCTTCACCCAGAGAGTGGTGAACCTGTGGAATTCTCTACCACAGAAGACAGTTGAGTCCAATTCATTAAATATATTCAAGAAGGCGTTAGATATATTTCTTAAGGCTAAGGGGATCAAGGGATATGGGGAGAAAGCAGGGACAGGTTACGGAATTTGGATGATCAGCCATGATCGCATTGAATGGCGGAGCAGGCTCGAGGGGCCGAATGGCCTGGTCCTGCTCCTATCTTCTATGTTTCTTCTATGTTTCTATGGACCACCCGGCATCGACCTCAGCACTGGCTACAGGCACTGCAATGGCACACCCAGCCCAGTCAACCCTGCAAAGTCCTCCTCACCAACATCTGGGGACTTGTGTCAAAATTGGGAGAGCTGTCTCACAGACTAGCCAAGCAACAGCCTGACATAGTCATACTCACAGAATCATACCTTTCAGCCAAAATTGGTAGAGCTGTCTCACAGACTAGTCAAGCAACAGCCTGACATAGTCATACTCACAGAATCATACCTTTCAGCCAAAGTCCCAAACTCCTCCATTACCATCCCTGGGTATGTCCTGTCCCACCGGCAGGACAGACCCACCAGGGGTGGTGGCATAGTGGTATACAGTCAGGAAAGAGTGGCCCTGGGAGCCCTCAACATTGACTCTGGACCCCATGAAGTCTCATGGCTTAAGGTCAAGCATGGGCAAGGAAACCACCTGCTAATTACCACCTACTGCCCTCCCTCAGCTGATGAATCAGTACTCCTCCATGTTGAACACCACTTGGAAGAAGCACTGAGAGTAGCAAGGGCACAGAATGTACTCTGGGTGGGGGACTTCAATGTCCATCACCAAGAGTGGCTCGGTAGCACCACTATTGACCGAACTGGCCGAGTCCTGAAGGACATAACTGCCAGTCTGGGCCTGCGACAGGTGGTGAGAGAACCAACACGAGGGAAAAACCTACTTGACCTCGTCCTCACCAATCTACCTGTCGCAGATGCATCTGTCCATGACAGCATTGGTAGAAGTGATCACCGCACAGTCATTATGGAGACGAAGTCCCGTCTTCACACTGAGGACACCCTCCATCGTGTTGTGTGACACTACCACCGTGCTAAATGGGATAGGTTCAGAACAGATCTAGCAGCTCAAAACTGGGCATCCATGAGGCGCTGTGGGCCAACAGCAGCAGCAGATGTATTCCACCACAATCTGTAACCTCATGGCCCGGCATATCCCTCACTCTACCATTACCACCAAGCCAGGGGACCAACCCTGGTTCAACAACGAGGGAGAAGAGCATGCCAGGAGCAGCACCAGGCGTACCTAAAAATGAGGTACCAACCTGGGGAAGCTGCAACACAGGACTACATGCATGCTAAGAAGCGGAAGCAGCATGCAATAGACAGGGCTAAGCGATCCCACAATCAACGGATCAGATCAAAGCTCTGCAGTCCTGCCACATCCAGTCGTGAATGGTGATGGACCATTAAACAATTAGCGGGAGGAGGAGGCTCCAAGAATATCCCCATCCTCAATGATGGTGGAGCCCAGCACGTGAGTGCAAAAGACAAAGCTGAAGCGTTTGCAACCAACTTCAGCCAGAAGTGCCGAGTGGATGATCCATATCGACCTACTCCCGAGGTCCCCACCATCACAGAAGCCAGTCTTCAGCCAATTCGATTCACTCCACGTGATATCAAGAAACGGCTGAGCACACTGGATACAGCAAAGGCTATGGGCCCCGACAACATCCCGGCTATCGTGCTGAAGACTTGTGCTCCAGATCTAGCCGCGCCTCCAGCCAAGCTGTTCCAGTACAGCTACAACACTGGCATCTATCCGACAATGTGGAAAACTGCCCAGGTATGTCCTGTCTATGAAAAGCAGACAAATCCAACCCAGCCAATTACCGCCCCATCAGTCTACTCTCAATCATCAGCAAAGTGATGGAAGGTGTCATCGACAGTGCTATCAAGCGGCACTTACTCACCAACAACCTGCTCACTGATGCCCAGTTTGGGTTCCGCCAAGACCCACTCGGCTTCCGACCTCATTACAGCCTTGGTCCAAACATGGACAAAGGAGCTGAATTCCAGAGGTGAGGTGAGAGTGACTGCCCTTGACATCAAGGCAGCATTTGACCGAGTCTGGCATCAAGGAGCCCTAGTAAAACTGAAGTCAATGGGAATGGGGGGAAATGCTCCACTGGCTGGAGTCATACCTAGCACAAAGGAAGATGGTTGTGGTGGTTGAAGGTCAATCATCACAGCCCCAGGACATCGCTGCAGGAGTTCCTCAGGGCAGTGTCCTAGGCCCAATCATATTCAGCTGCTTCATCAATGACCTTCCCTCCAACATAAGGTCAGAAATGGGGATGTTCGCTGATGACTGCACAGTGTTCAGCACCATTCACAACTCCTCAGATAATGAAGCGGTCCATGCCCGCATGCAACAAGATCTGGACGACGTTCAGGCTTGGGCTGATAAGTGGCAGGTAACATTAGCGCCACAGAAGTGCCAGGCAATGACTATCTCCAACAAGCGAGAGTCTAACCACCTCCTCTTGACATTCAATGCCATTACCATCGCCGAATCCCCCACCATCAACATCCTGGGGGTCACCATTGACCAGAAACTTAACTGGACTCACCAAAGCCTTTCCACCATCTACAAGGCACAAGTCAGGAGTGTGATGGAATACTCTCCACTTGCCTGGATGAGTGCAGCTCCAACAACACTCAAGAAGCTCGACACCATCCAGGACAAAGCAGCCCGCTTGATTGGCACCCCATCCACCACCTTAAATATTCACTCCCTCCACCACCGGCGTACCATGGCTGCAGTGTGTACCATCTACAAGATACACTGCAGCAACTCGCTGAGGCTTCTTCGGCAGCACCTCCCAAACCCGCGACCTCTTCCATCTAGAAGGACAAGGGCAGCAGGTGCATGGGAAAATCACCACCTCCAAGTTCCCCTCCAAGTCACACACCATCCTGACTTAGAAGTATATCGCCGATCCTTCATTGTCGCTGGGTCAAAATCTTGGAACTCCCTACCTAACAGCACTGTGGGAGTACCATCATCACACGGACTGCAGCGGTTCAAGAAGGCAGCTCACCACCACCTTCTCAAGGGCAACTAGGGATGGGCAATAAATGCTGGCCCTGCCAGCGACGCCCTGATCCCATAAACAAATTTAAAAAAAAGAGAGTGTTTGAAGACCAGGACCTCAAAACCGGCACTAAGCTCATTGTCTACAGAGCAGCAGTGATACCCGCCCTCCTGTATGCTTCAAAGACATGGACCATGTACAGCAGGCATTCAAAGCACTGGAGAGTTACCACCAAAGCTGCCTCTGCAAGATCCTGCAAATCCATTGGCAGGATAGGTGCACCAACGTCAGTGTTCTCGCTCAGGCCAACATCCCCAGCATCGAAGCTCTGACCACGCTCGATCAGCTCCGATGGATGGGCCATATTATCCGCATGCCCGATACGAGACTCCCAAAACAAGCGCTCTACTCGGAACTCCAACACGGCAAGACAGCCCCAGGTGGGCAGAGGAAATGCTTCATGGACACCCTCAAAGCCTCCTTGAAAAAATGCAACATCCCCACCGACACCTGGGAATCCCTGGCCCAAGACCGCACAAAGTGGAGGAGAAGCATCCGGGAAGGCGCCGAACACCTCGACTCTCTTTGCCAGGAGCAAGCGGAAGCCAAGCGCAAACAGCGGAAGGAGCGCACATCAACCCAAGCACCCCACCCACCCGCCCCTTCAACCACCGTCTGCCCCACCTGTGACAGAGACTGTAGGTCCCGCATTGGACTCATTAGTCACCTGAGAACTCATTTTTAGTGTGGAAGCAAGTCATCCTCGGTTCCGAGGGACTGCCTAAGAGAAGAGCTCCCCCAGTAATACTCTGCTACACTCATGGAGAAATCTCAGCGATGCACCGTTACTGGTGTGCTGTTTGTGCTCATGCTATGTCTGTTCAATTCAATGACAGCAAGTTTGCATACAATCCAAGAGCACTCGTTTTAAATAAATAACAAAATTTAACAGATATCCAATTATCACCACCATGCAATCTCCCATTGGCAATGGAGCAATATCAGGTCACCATTTTGAGCATGCTGGCTTGGCAGAGATAAATAGCAATAAACTTAATAGACAAATGGTGCAAATCAAATTTAATGTTTTATTGCCCTCAGGGAGACATCAAAAAACAAATTATCATTTTTTGCCATTAAATATTTGAGACACAGCTTAGAGCATTCCCTTAAGCAAAATGAACTGCAGCCAGTCTAGTGAATCAGTTTGCTGGAGTGAATGGTGACAGCTAATTATTCTGTGTTGGCTTGATAAAATGACTGTATTGTTCTGCTGCTCTACTTGCAGTTAATTATACCGATTAACAGTGTAACAGCACTTGTTTTCTTTACAGCAATTCTCTTTTTAGTGCGGTAAAATTAAGTTTGGTTACAAAACGCTGCACATTTTTTGCCGTTAAATATTTGAGACACAGCTTAGAGCGTGTCGCGAGTGTGTCGCGAGTGCGTGACAAGCTCTGCGGAAGAGGGTTGCCAACCCTCCAGGATTGTCCTGGATTCTCCATGACCCAAAGGTTAATCTCCAGGACACTGCTACCAGAAACCAGGGAGAAAAATCATTGGGGCATTAAAAAAAAATGGTGTTTTAAAAAAAATGTCTTTGAACAGTTTTGTTTGTTAGTTATAAAAAATATTGGAGATTTGTAAAAGGGCGGTTTGACTGACAGTCAAGAATCATCCAATTGAGTAACGAAGAGTTTGCTTTCCCATTGGTGCGCAGTGAGGATGGATGTGTCAGTCGACCAATGACGGGGGCGGGGCGGTTGGGGACAGGAGGTCATGTGATGAAATCTCCAGGAACACGTCCAGCCAGAGTTGGCAACCCGACTGGGGAATGTTCACATGGGTTCTGGAACGCATTCAGTCATTTCACTAGAAACTGCGGCTGTGTAACAGCGATATCACTGGAGTAGCTAATCGGGTAGGAAAGGCTTGTTGGCTAATTACTCCAACAGCTCTGTGGTTCAGCAAATCAGCTGCAGTTAGGGGAAGCAGGGCTAAAGAAAACAGAAGAATGTTTTTGAAAGGAGCATTGTGAATATGCAGGTTAGGAAGTGCCTATGTAAACACAGACGCCTGTGTAGGACCTAATGGCACAGTGGGATCTTGCGGTATTGTGTGTCAGCTTACAGTTTGCACTATCTAGAACTTTTAAGACCACCCATGAAAGAAGAAATAAAGACTTGCATTTATATAGTGCCTTTCACAACCTCAGGATGTCCCAAACCGCTTCACAGCCAATGAAGTACTTTTGAAGCATAGCTACTGTTGTAATGTAGGAAACGCGGCAGCCAATTTGTGTACAGCAAGGTCCCGCAATGAGAAAATGACCAGATAATCAGTTTTAAGTGTTGGTTGAGGGATGAATATTGGCTAGGACACCGGGGAGAACTCCCCTGCTCTTCTTCGAAATAGCGCTTGGGATCTTTTACCTAAACCTGAGAGGGCAGACGGGGCCTGGTTTTAATGCCTCATCCGAAAGACGGCACTTCCGACAATGTAGCGTTCCCTCAGTAGTATTGCCCATCTAAAATTCCTGGCTCCTGCTCTATCAGAATGATGGACACGTGCTCCTTCAGTCCTACAATTACTTGCTGGAAGCGTCACGCCCGTAATTTAAACTAGGGCCTGAGAAAGCCCAAGCAAAAAGTCCACGATTTTTCAAAGTAATCATCAGAGAAGTTGATCCTCGGCACCGTTCTGTAAATGGCAACCAACACCTTGTGTGGCACACTTTTGCCAATAACACCGCACCACAGATATTCTCAGGTACATTATTCTACGCTGTACAAATAAAAATAAGAAAGAGCAATAGCAAAGAATAAAAAAAGGTAGAACATGTTGCCCAATAGCTGCTGCCCTTCCTTCCAGTTAACCACGCAGGGTTCCGACTCTTGTAGAGGTTTTTTTCAGATCATCACACCAATTGCACCAGCTAATTTTTTATAAACCCATCATAAACTTGTTATGATCTGGATTGCACTGCCTGAAAGGGTGGTGGAAGCAGATTCAATGGTAACTTCTCACAAAGGAGTTGGATATCTATAACAACAACTTACATTTAAGAACATATATAAGAGCCTGCTTCGCCATTCAGTAAGATCATGGCTGATCTTCTACCTCATCTCCACTTTCCTGCACTATCCCCATATCCCTTAATTCCCTTCATTCCAAAAATTTATCGATCTCTGCCTTGAATATACTCAACGACTGAGCCTCCACAACCCTCTGGGGTAGAGAATTCCAAAGATTCACCACCCTCAGTGAAGAAATTTCTCCTCATCTCAGCCCTTATTCTGAGACTGTGTTCTAGACTCCCCAGCCAGAGGAAACACCCTGTCAAGCCCTGTAAGAATTTTGTATGTTTCAATGAGATCACCTCTCATTCTTCTAAACTCGAGAGAATATAGGCCGAGTCTACTCACTCTCTCCTCAAATGGACAATCCCCCCATCCCATAGCAACTTTAACATAGTAAAACATCCCAAGGGGCTTCGCAGGAGTGATTATCAAACAAAATTTGACACCAAGCCACAGAAGATGATATTAGGACAGGTGACCAAAGGTTTGGTCAAAGAGGTAGGTTTTAAGCAGCATCTTAAAGGAGAAGTGGGAGATAGAGAGGCGGAGAGGTTTAGGGAGAGAATTCCAGACACTTGAAAATGGAAAATTTGCAGGGCTATGGGGAAAGAGCAGGCAAGTGGGACTAATTGTGTAGCTCTTTCAAAGAGCCGGCACAGGCACGATGGGCCGAATGGCCTCCTCCTGTGCTGTAACATTCTATGAAACTGGAAATAATGGCCAATTGCGAGGAAAGGTCCCATCTTTTATAAAAGATATCTACAGGGTTCCTCATTTGCATAAATGTCATTTTAATGTATCTTATAGAATTTGTTTCCTTTAAATTTTTACTCCTGTGTTTGTTTTTTTAAAAAGTCAGTCCGATCTCTCAACCCAGCTGGTCTTTTCCTTTTTCCAACTGCAGTGACAGATCCAATAATGAACTCATTACATCAGTCACAGTAAGAAAAGAAAGGGGTCATTTTAACCTCACCCGCCCAGCAGTGCAAATTGGCAGATAAGAGAAACAACTGCCTGATTGAGCTGAGGAGAGAGGAGCTGAGTGCCTCCATGTCATGTGATAGCTGACAAAATAATTTTACAACGATCTAACAATCAGGTGCAGCATGAGAGTACTGATACATACACACCGATACCATGGCCTGCAAATTCTTTACCACAATTGAGGGAAATCTCTTCAATTTGCATCACAATCTTCAACTATACAAGTGATGGAATGTTGGGTATACCTGCACGTTAAGTTATGACAAACCCGTGCCCCGCTGCACTTTCAATGTAACTACTTGTCTTAGGGCAGTTTTTAGCGTTAATTGTGTGGGGTTCTTAGTCTCCTGCTGGAGTTACAGTGGGAGATCGGGTAAACCCTTGTAAAAACATAGGAACATAAGAAATAGGAGCAAGTGTCGGCCATTCGGTCCTTTGAGCCTGCTCCGCCATTCAATAAGATCATGGCTGATCTTCTACCTCAACTCCACTTTCCTGAACTATCCCCATATCCCTTGATTCCCTTAATATCCAAAAATCTATCGATCTCTGTCTTGAATATACTCAACGACTGAGTATCCACAGCTCTCTGTGGTAGAGAATTCCAAAGATTCACAACCCTCCTCATCCCAGTCCTAAATGGCCAACCCCTTATTCTGAGACTGTGACCCCTAATTCTAGACTCCCCAGCCAGGGGAAACAGCCTCCCAGCATCTACCCTGTCAAGCCCTATAAGAAATTTATATGTTTCAATGAGATCACCTCTCATTCTTCTAAATTCTAGGGAATATAGGGCTAGTCTCCTCAATCTCTCCTCATAGGACAATCCCTCCCATCCCAGGAATCAGTCTGGTAAATCTTTGTTGCACTCCCTCTAAGGCAAGTATATCCTTCCTTAGGTAAGGAGACCAAAACTGTACACAGTACTCCAGGTGTGGTCTCACCAAGGCCCTATATAATTGCAGTAAGACTTCTTTACTCTTATACTCCAATCCTTTTGTAATAAAGGCTAACATACCATTTGCTTTCCTAATTGCTTGCTGTACCTGCATATTAGCTTTCAGTGATTTGTTTACAAGGACACCCAGGTCCCTCTGAATACCAACATTTCCCAATCTCTCACCATTTGAAAAATATTCTGCTTTTCTATTTTTCCTACCAAAGTGGCTAACTTCACATTTCTCCACATTATATTCAATCTGCCATGTTCTTGTCCATTCACTTAACCAGTCTATATCCCCTTGAAGCTTCTTTGCATCCTCCTCACAACTTACATTCCCACCAACATAACAAAAACAAACAGATTAGCTGGTCATTATCACATTGCTGTTTGTGGGAGTTTGCTGTGCGCAAATTGGCTGCCGCGTTTCCCACATTACAACAGTGACTACACTTCAAAAGTACTTCATTGGCTGTAAAGCGCTTTGAGACGTCCGGTGGTCGTGAAAGGCGCTATATAAATGCAAGTCTTTCTTTTCACCTAGCTTTGTTTCATCAGCAAACTTGGATACATTATACTCGGTCCCCTTATCTAGGTCAGTGATATAGATTGTAAATAGCTGAGGCCCAAGCACTGATCCTTGCGGCACCCCACTAATTACAGCCTACCAACCCGAAAATGACCCGTTTATTCCTACTCTCTGGTTTCTGTCTGTTAATCAATCCATGACTAATATATTACCCCCAATCCCATGAGCCCTCATTTTGTGTAATAAACTCTTGCATGGGACTTTATCAAGTACTTTCTGAAAATCCAAATACACTACATCCACTGTTTCCCCCTTCTCTACCCTGCTAGTTACAATCTCAAAAAACTATTAGTTTTGTCAAACTTCAGGGCCTTTGGCTTTCTGAAGCTGTTGGTCGCCTTTTGTTAGTTTGTTGGGTTATTATGCATAGAACTACTTTAAGCAACCGCATTTTATTCATACCACCCTAAATGCTCGGAGCATTGGGACCGAAACTCGGCAAGTTAAAAGAAAAATGCAAAGTAGGGGTCAACGATCAAGGGCATAGACTTCTCCACAACCAATATCAGCATATTCCATGTTGTGTGAGAGGAAGCACACTAACTGGGATGCAGTAGTTTTGCCTTTACCAATTTTCCACCCCTCAGAGATGGGAGCACTTATCGTGAAGCCCTCCGTCGAGCATCCCTAGGTAAACCGGCAACTGTCACCCCAGATTGCTCGTTATATCCAATTGTCACAACCTTACAATCTCCCATTGACACTGAAGCAAGTTCAGGCAGGCATTTTGAACATGTCAGGCAGCCATTTTGAACAACCTGCCTTGGCTGAGATAAATCAAATAGCTGTAAACTCAGTAAGACAGATGGTGCAACTCAAATATAATGTTTTATTTGGAGACAAATTACAGCTAGGATTTAAACTTAGGGTTACCAAACCAGGAGTCCAGCACTTAATTACTGGGGTTACCAAGGCAGCAGAGTGCAAGCACTGATGAAGACACCACTTTGTTTCAGGCCTTTAATTGAAATAATGCCTTTTATTTTAAAAAGAACACCTCACGGGAAGATTTCAACTAAATCGTTTAAAAGGAAACTGCATTAAAAAGGTTTATAAAGGTTGTGCGTGTAATTTACTTAAGTCATAGATCTCTCCTGGCTTGTTCTTAGTACTGACATTAATCACAGAGTTTGCTTGGGCAGATTCAGTCATCAGAAAATCAAGCGGTTTCTGTCTATTAAAAAAAAAAGAGAACCTTTAATACCCTGCAAGGAAAGCATTAAGAGACTGCAGATTTGGGCAATTTCCCTCTCAGTTTGGGTATTTTTCATACATCTAGCACTGCAGAGACAGATACTGTCACCATTTAAACGTGTAGTGCTCCCCGGCCTGAAGGAGGACGGGATGCGAAATGAGTCTGTATTTACAGAAACTTCAGCTGTCAACACCTTGGAAGAATCATATCTGTTGGCATTTCAAACCACTACCACAGACAAGCACTTCTCCATGAGTGGGCCAATCATTCTAATGGACTGCCAGAAGAAAAGCCAGCGCTTAAGATGAAAGAACAACAACAAATGCATCAATGAGCTTATGTACCTTTGGCACAAGCCGGAACCATTTGGTTGTATTTTTCAGGCACCTGTCATTGATGGCCTGGTGTTAGAAGAAAGAAAGAACTTGCATTTATAGAGTGACTTTCATGACCTCTGGATGTCCCAAAGGCTTTCCAGCCAATGACGTACTTTTTTTTTGTAGTGTAGTCACTGTTGTAACGTAGGAAACGCGGCAGCCAATTAGCGCACAGCAAGGTCTCACAAACAGCAATGTGATAATGACTTGATCATCTGTTTTAGTGATGTTGGTTGAGGGATAAATATTGGCCAGGACACCGGGGGGGAACTCCCCTGCTCTTCATCGAAATAGTGGCTGTGGGATCTTTTACATTCACCCGAGAGAGCAGACAGGGCCTCAGTTTAACGTCTCATCTGAAAGATGGCACCTCCGACAGTGCAGTGCTCACTCGGTACAGCACTGGGAGTGTCAACATGGATTATGTGCTCAATTCTCTGGCGTGGTACTTGAACCTGTGACCTTCTGACTCAGAGTGCTACCCACTGAGCCACGGCTGACACTTTTAAATTCTTTGACAGTTGCAGGATTACACCATTTCTACATTGGTCTTAAACTCTCTCAATATTGTGAAACAGGGTTTTTAATGGACCAGTCTCTCCTTTGTCCCATACAAATTCCCTGACTGAAAGGCCCAGAATTTCCTGCAATGACAAAATTGGCAATCTACTCCATAAATGTCGCCATTTTTCATGCCAATGTCGAACTTACTCCAAAATTTGCTGGAAAACTAATTTGAACATGCCAGAGAGAGGATAGTGGCAAATCAGAAGAGGGCCAACAGGTCAGATTCGCCTGTACAGGTGGGCCTCCAGTGACACTTCCGCCATATAATGTAGGGGGGCAAAATTTGGTTGTTTTGCGCGTCCCGTTAACGCCCTGAGGGGGCTCTAATGGGGCACAAAGCAACTAGCGTCCAGATGCAGCGCCGCTAACACCTCTCACGAAATTCAGCGGGAGGTTAGTGGCACCGGTAGCACCCCGCGGCACTGCGCCTCTGGCAATGACATCATCGCTGTGCGCAGCGCCCCGGCCGCAAACTTCGGTCGCGCCCCCTGACGTACCACCGGACGCTATGTCCGACAGGGTCAGGGGGGCGTACGTGCGGCCGGGGCAGCGATATTTAAAGGGGAGGTGCTGGGCGGCCATTTTTTTGCTGGCTGTCTGCCAGCACCTGCCCCCTTTGCCCTCCCCCCATGGGGTGCAGGCCGGGCTCTTTTGTCGGCACCCCGCTCCCTGGTGGCGCAGCTGGAGCGCCCCAAGAGGGAGGGGGAGCACTTCTAGTAGCGCCCCACCTCCTGCTTGGGGCGCTACCATTAAATTTTGGGCGCGCTAACATTTTTGGGGCACTAAAAGTAGCGTCCCGGCGAAGTTAGCGCCCCAAAGGGGGCGCGACCCAATTTTTCCATGCAGGAGTTTTAAAACTAACTTGAGAAATACCACAATTCAAAAATAGCTACAGTTGCTTCATTTGCTGATTGGAAACCAAACTGTTTCCTAACTTCAGTCTGAAAAGAAAATTGGTTTTACGCACAATGGCCTATTTAAAATGTTAACCACTTCACTAAGATAAATCGCATTCAGTGTAGAAGCACAGAAATTATTTAGTGCATCAACATTTAAGCAGGGTCTACTGCTGTGAATAATAACACAATTCACCATTAGAATCACAGCAATGCTGATGGTAATGAAATGATCATGGAGTTTGCATGCAACTTGTTGCAGGTGTTGGTGTAAATTGCAGCACATATTTCTCTCCCAGTACTGATACAGATTGAGAGCTAAACCCAATGGAAACCCAGTAGCTGCTCAGTCAAACACTTAAACTGCTCCTCAAATTGCTTACAAATTTCTCCCTCTTCAAAAGGCTGTGGATGCTGGGGGACAATTCGAGCTTTCAAGACTGAGATCAATAGATTTTTGCCTTTTGCCTTTTACCATCTCTTAATGTCTCTTAATCTCTCCTGCCTTCCATCTAGGGCCATCTTTTGTTTCTTAATTTATCCCATTACCATCTCCTTTTGCCTTGCACCATCTCTTAATGGCCCAAAAATTCGTGAGGAAGCCTTCGTGCGAGGGTAAGGCTTCCCCGCGATCTCTCACTGCGCGTTGGCTTTTTCAGTTCCAGCTCGCACGAACTTGATGTTCTGGACAGCTGCTGTGCTGGGCTTGCGTATCCCACAGGCGCAGTTAATTCGTGCGAGCTGTGGGATCACGTGACTCAGTTAGAGCCAATGGCAGCACACCATCTTCCATTCATAACTTTCACATAAGTGCTGTGAAAGCTATGAATACTATAGCCCCCCAAAAGAACAGCTAAACCTCAATTAAATTTTTTTTTAAAAACCATCACATTAATAAAATAAGTATAGTTAAATAAATTAACCATTTTAAATAAAAAATTAAATTTTTGAAAAATTTTTAAATCTTTTAAAAAGTTATAAAAATAAACTTACCTGTCTTTAAAGTCTCTAAAAAAGATATACCTGTTAAAAAAATTCAAAATAATACTTAATTCACTACTTACCTTGTTAAAAGTGGGTCTTACTCCTCCTTTTTTTATGTGTAAAATCTTCCATACTTACCTGCGCGTTGAAACCACTAAGTGCACTGCATGCGCGCAGCCTGTAGCGCGCACGCGGTTCACTTAGGAACCGCCCCCTTTTCCATTCACCAAGTGCCGGTTTTCAGCACATGCGCAGTGCATGCAGAAAACCGGCAATTGGAGACAGAATACGCGAGAGTACACAGTGCGTACTCTCGCGTATCAACACAAATTTTTGGGCCATTGTCTCTTAATCTCTCCTGCCTTCCATCCTATCACAAACCTTCCCTTTTGTTCTTTCCTCCCCTCCCCCCACTTTCCCTGCCCCTGCACTTGCTTAAAAACCTGTTCCATCCCCAGCTTTTTCCAGTTCTGACGAAGGGTCATCGACCTGAAACATTAACTCTGTTTCGCTCTCCACAGATGCTGCCTGACCTGCTGAGTATTTTCAGCATTTTCTGTTTTTATTTCAGATTTCCAGCATCCGCAGTATTTTGCTTTTGTGTCAATAGATTTTTGTTAGGTAAGGGTAATATAAGAACATAAGAAATAGCAGGAGTAGGCCATACGGCCCCTCGACCCTGCTCTGCCATTCAATAAGATCATGGCTGATCTTCTACCTCAACTCCATATTCCCCCATATCCCCATTGCCCTTGATTCCCTTAAGAGTCCAAAAATCTATCAACCTCAGTATTGAATATACTCAACGACTGAGCATCCACAGCCCTCTGGGGTAGAGAATTCCGAAGATTCACCGCCCTTTGAGTGAAGAAATGGCAGCTCCCCACGTGCCCTGTTCTGGTGGCCATCCGAAGCATTTTAATGAGACCTGCCTTCAATCGGGGCCCTCTTCACATCGTAAAATGAAGTGGAGTCACGTGCCAAAGTAAAAATCAAACTGCGCATTCTCCAATTGGTCCATGAACGGATAGGTTTTTAACCACCTTTTAGAAAAAAAAACAAATACTCTGTTTTAAAACTGTACGCAAAAAAAAGAGAGATAAAGGGGAGCTGGGATAAGATCGCAAGGCAAGGACACAGATGGCATGGCAGTGAGCATGTTAAAAAGCTGAATTTTATTTATTCCAAATCATCTAAATTCACTGTGTTTATAGTTTCCCCTGCAGTTGGAGGGTGAGAAAGTTGTATCTCAAACCAGTGTCCTGATCTTAAACAAAGGCCATTACAATGGCATGAGGGCAGAACTAGCTAAACTGGACTGGAAAAATAAATTAAAGGGTAAGACAGTTGAAATGCAGTGGCGGACATTTAAGGAGATATTTCATAACTCTCAACAAAAATATATTCCAGTGAGAAAGTAAGATTTTAAGAGAAGGGAGCACCATCTGTGGCTAACTAAGGAAGTAAAGGATGGTATCAAATTGAAAACGAAGGCAGACAATGTTGCCAAGATTGGTGGGAGACCAGAGGATTGGGAAATTTTTATAAGAGAGAAGATCAATTATGGGAGTAAACTGGCAAAAAACATTAAAACAGATAGTAAGAGCTTCTACAGGTATATAAAAAGGAAGAGGGTAGCTAAAGTAAACGTTGGTCCCTTAGAGGATGAGACTGGGGAATTAATAATGGGGAACGGGGAAATGGCAGAGACTCTGAACAAATATTTTGTATCTGTCTTCACGGTAGAAGACACTAACAACATCCCAATAATGGATAATCAAGGGGCCACAGGGAGGGGGGAACTAAAGACAATCACTATCACTAAGGAAATAGTACTTGGTAAAATAATGGGACTAAAAGATGACAAGTCCCCTGGACCAGATGGCCTGCATCCCAGGGTCTTAAAAGAAGTGGCTGCAGAGATAGTGGATGCATTGGTTGCAATATACCAAAATTCCTTGGACTCTGGAGAGGTCCCAGCGGATTGGAAAACCGCAAATGTAACACCCCTATTTAAGAAAGCAGGGAGACAGAAAGCAGGAAACTATAGACCAGTTAGCCTAACATCTGTCATTGGGAAAATGCTGGAGTCCTTCATTAAGGAAGCAGTAGCAGGGCATTTGGAAAATCATAATGCAGTCAAGCAGAGTCAGCATAGTTTTATGAAAGGGAAATCATGTTTAACAAATTTGCTGGAGTTCTTTGAGGAGGTAACGAGCCGGGTAGACAAAGGGGAACCAGTGGATATGGTGTATTTGGATTTCCAGAAGGCATTCGATAAGGTGCCACATAAAAGGTTACTGCATAAGATAAGAGCTCACGGAATTGGGGGTAATATATTAGCATGGATAGAGAATTGGCTTACTAACAGAAAGCAGAGAGTTGGGATAAATGGGTCATTTTCCGGTTGGCAAACGGTAACTAGTGGGGTGCCACAAGGATCGGTACTGGGGCCTCAACTATTTACAATCTATATTAATGACTTGGATGAAGGGACCGAGTGTAATGTAGCCAAGTTTGCGGATGATACAAAGATGGGTGGGAAAGCAAGTTGTGCAGAGGACTCAAAGAACCTGCAAAGGGATCTAGACAGGCTAAGTGAGTGGGCAAACATTTGGCAGATGGAGTATAATGTGGGAAAGTGTGAGGTTATCCACTTTGGCAGGAAAAATAAAAAAGCAAATTATTGGGCCAGAAATTCGGCTCCCTGGCTTCCCGTGGGTGCAAGGATCGCGCGCACCTACCTACCGCGCCTGCCGTTGACCCCTGGGCCCACGAGGAATTCGGGTCCTGGGCCTCCTCCAACTGCCGGCGCGCAGGGCTTGCGTATCCCAGGGGCGTAGTCGGTGCGATGCGTCCCCTGGGATCACGTGGGCCATGGAGAGCCAATGGCAGCAGACCATCTTTCATTCATAGATTTGACAGGACCTGTCAAATCTATGAATACAGATCGGCCCCAAAACATCCCTAAAACTACAAATACATTTTTAAAAAAAAATCACATTTTTAAAATAACTATAAATTACATTAATTAACTATTTTAAACAAAAACTTAAATTTTTCAAAAAGTTAATTACACTTTTTAATGGGGTTAAAACTAAACTTACCTTTCTTTAAAGTAATTAAAAAAGATAAATCTGTGGAAAAAATGTTTAAATTTTAATAAAATCAACACTTACCTTGTTAAAAGAAGGCCTTGCGCCTCCTTTTTCAATGTGTATCTTCTCCGTGCTTACCCTCACGGAGGAACCTGTAAAAAAAATCCGAAGTGCGAGGCGAACGCACTGGCCCTCCGGCGTGTGCGTTCGACCTCTGAACCCCTTCCTTCAGGGGAACGGAAGTGCCGGTTTCCCGCGCATGCGCAGTGCATGCAAGAAACCGGCACTTTCGTTCCGTCCACGGGTGAGTACATAGTGCGTACTCACCCGTGGCGAGCCTAATTTCTGCCCCATTATTTAAATGGAGAGAGATTACAAAATGCTACAGTTCAGAGGGACCTGGGGGGTCCTTGTGCATGAAACACAAAAAGTTAGCATGCAGGTACAGCAAGTAATCAAAAAGGCAAATGGAATGTTGGCTTTTATTTCAAAGGGGTTGGAATATAAAAGCAGGGAAGTCCTGCTACAACTGTACAGGGTATTGGTGAGACCACACCTTGAGTACTGCGTGCAATTTTAGTCTCCTTATTTAAGGAAGGATATACTTGCATTGGAGGCAGTTCAGAGACGATTCACTAGGTTAATTCCAGAGATGAGGGGATTGACTTATGAGGAAAGGTTGAGCAGGCTGGGCCTATACTCATTGGAATTTAGAAGGATGAAAGGTTATCTTATTGAAACATATCAGATACTGAGGTGGCTCGACAAGGTAGATGCAGAGAGGATGTTTCCTCTCGTGGGGAAATCTAGAACGCAGGGGCACAGTTTTAGAATAAAGGGTCACCCTTTTAGAACTGAGATGAGGAGGAATTTCTTCTCTCAGAGGGTCGTAAATCTGTGGAACTCTCTGCCCCAGAGAGCTGTGAAGGCTGAGTCAATAAATACATTTAAAGGTGGAGATAGACAGATTTTTGCAAGGTAAGGGAGTGAAGGGTTATGGGGAGCGGGCGGGGAAGTGGCTTTGAGCCCATGATCAGCCATGATCTTATTGAATGGTGGAGCAGGCTCGAGGGGCCAAGTGGCCTATTCCTGCTCCTATTTCTTATGTTCTTCTGTAATTCCACTCCAGCCTGCCACTATAAACAAGGGATTCTGGCCCAAAAATTCAGCCGTTCTCGGGTGAGTACTCAGTGTGTACTCACCCGTATTCATTCCCGAAGTGCCGGTTTCCTGCATGCACTGCGCATGCGCGGGAAACCGGCACTTCTGGTATGGTGAAGGGGGCGGTTCCTAGGTGAACCGCGTGCACGCTAGAGGCTGCGCGCATGCAGCACACTTAGATTTTTTTTCAGGTTTCAACGCGAGGGTAAGTATTGAAGATTCTACGCTAGTAAAAAGGAGGCGTAAGACCCCTTTTGAACAAGGTAAGTAGTTAATTAAGTATAATTTAAATTTTTTTTCAACAGGTTTATCTTTTTTAGATACTTTAAAGAAAGGTAAGTTTATTTTTATAACTTTTAAACAAAAATTTTAATTTTTTCAAAAATTAAAATTTTTGTTTAAAGTGGTTAATTTATTTAACTATAGTTATTTTATAAATGTGATGGTTTTTTTTTAAATTTATTTGAGGTTTAGCTGTTCTTTTGGGGCCGATTTCAATTCACAGATTTGACAGGTCTCCTGTCAAATCTATGAATGAAAGATGGTCTGCTGCCATTGGCTCTCCATGGCCCACGTGATCCCAGGGGTCGCATCGCACTAACTGCGCCCCTGGAACACGCAAGCACTGCGCGCCGGCTCTTGGGAGAGGCCCAGGACCCGAAGTTCCTGTGGGCCCAAAACACAACGGCAGGCGCGGTGGGTAAGAGCGCGCGCGATCCTTACCCCCGCGGCAAGCCGGCCACGCGAATTTCTAGGCCAATATGTCAAGCCTTGTACATCAAACGCCATTGCTACAGGAACAAACAAGCACAGACATATTTCTGGGCTTCAACAGTACAGAAAGGTGCTTAAGTTGCTGAGGAGACAGACTTATTTGGTTATACTCTCAGTTTAGAGAAATTAACCACATTGCAGCAGCAGTTTCCCACCATGTCTGAATTTGTTAAAATTACCAAGTAATTAGGTTATTCAGTTTACTTACTGTAATGCCACCTACAAGCACCATATGTTAATAAAATAAATGACTTAATTATAACTTATTAATCACCACTTCCGACTAATTGAAATGCAGACTGTAATAAAATGTGAACATTTTTATCTTTGGTCCAATGCACAGAACGCAAGTCATCAGATATGATGCTTTAATCACAGTAATGCTGCAATACTCACAAGGCAATTAAATTCAAAATAGCCTATGAACTATAGTTAAATAGAACAGAAAGTAATCAGGCCCGTCACTTTGGGGAGAATTTTAACCCCCAAAACGGATGGGTTTGGGTCGGGCGGGAAGTTAAAAAGTAAAAAATCTGAAACAGGAACCCCACCCACCTCGAACCCGCCCACCTCCAGTGTTGATGGAGACGGGACGGGTGACCAATCCGCTTCCAGGAGGCGGGTTGGTCGTTGAAACCTTTTAAGGAGGCTGCGTGTCTCCATTTAAACAGCGTTTTTGTTTTTAACCCATGTGGGATGGGTTTCCCAGGCCACGGGAAACCTGGCAGTAAAAGGAGGTGAGAAGGGTTGGATCCATAAGGTGAGTGCCTTTACAGCTCTGCTTGTGGGCCAGGAAGAGCAGGAGTGTTTCTCCCAGCCCAACAAGCTACCCTGTAAACCCCCAACCTTCCGCCCCCCCACCCCCACGATCTGTCTGCTCCCTCTGCCCCCCGCAATCTCACCCTGGCCACCATCTCAACACCCGGCCACAATCTCTCCCCCTGACCACAATCTCACTCCTCGGACGACCATCTCGCTCCCCCTGACCATCATCTCACTCCACTGACCACCATCTCACTGTCCCCGCGATCTCGCCCCCCACCCACTAGATTCACCCCCTCCACCCCAATCTCTCCCCGCCTCCCTACCTGCTCTTCCGCTGCGTCCTTCTGCCGCAGGTTTTCCCGCCTGACAGGCAGCCAAGCCTGATGCTGGGCGGGAAACCTGGGGAAAAAATGTAAAAGACTGAGGAAAGCCATACTTCCAGGTTTCCCATCCATAACTCCTCCCTGCTCCCAATGCGCAGCACCGTAAATATTGGGGCCTTTGTGTCCGTTATGTTCACGACTGCTAAAATCTCACTTGTTCTTCTGTTCGTCCTCCTTCCTTAGACACCTTGGGCTAGATCTTGACTTTGGGCTGATAGTGTAAAACAGGTGATAGCGAACCGGCATCCCCCTTTTACATCTCTCCCCATTTTTATTTCCATTGGGGACTGATGGAACACAGGCTGCCGACTCGCTATCGCCCATTTTACACTATCGCACAAAGTCAAGATCTACTCCTTGGTCCTATTGAAGTTTCTCCATCTCTCTTAACTGTTGTTTCTCTTGAGACCCTGAAATTACCCTATGGGGTACCAACAGATGAACACAACGCGCCGCTCTGAAATTCCTCTTTGCAGTGTTAGCCGAGGCATTAACCCATGTATTTTAAGCTGGCTAACACTAAAGTAAAGAGGGGAGGAATTTCAGGAGAACGCATTAAATATTCATCGAATGATATCCCAGGGGCATGACTTTTATGTGCTGACTCGCTTTCCTTATCCTCTTCTTCTTCATCTTATTCTGTACACTTTAGTAACACAAGACTCTAAACCAGACTCTCCAAAATCTCTCTCTTTCTGCCTCGGTTCTCTCCCTCCACCTAATCTCAATGGGCCTTTCACTACATCAATTTATGTTCAGTATCACAACTGAATTTCTTTTCACCTTTTTAAAATATAGTCCAAACTCTCTTTCCTTCTTAGCAAACTAAGCAAGTCAGGGGATTCTACTCAAGTTTGCCTTAATGCTATGTTACCCAGGAAAATGCAGAAATGCAGCCAATATGTATAACCTCTGGCAAACATTACGATGGTTTAATTAAACACGTTCTGGAGGTAAAACATGGGAGCAGTTGTGTAACGGAAGCACATGTGCGCATTAATGTTCGCTAATGTGGCAGGTAACATTCGCACCACAGAAGTGCCAGGCAATGACTATCTCCAACAAACGAGAGTCTAAACACCTCCCCTTGACATTCAACGGCATTACCATCGCCGAATCCCCCACCATCAACATCCAGAGGGTCACCATTGACCAGAAACTTAACTGGATTAGCCACATAAATACTGTGGCAGCAAGAGCAGGTCAGAGGCTAGGTATTCTGCGGCGAGTGTCTCACCTCCTGACTCCCCAAAGCCTTTTCACCATCTACAAGGTACAAGTAAGGAGTGTTATGGAATACTCTCCACTTGCCTGGATGAGTGCAGCTCCAACAACACTCAAGAAGCTCAACACCATCCAGGACAAAGCAGCCCGCTTGATTGGCACCCCACCCACCACCTTAAACATTCACTCCCTCCACCAATGGCGTACCGTGGCTGCAGTGTGTACCATCTACAAGATGCGCTGCAGCAACTCGCCAAGGCTTCTTCGGCACCACCTCCCAAACCCGCAACCTCTTCCACCTAGAAGGACAAGGGCAGCAGGCACATGGGAACACCACCACCTCCAAGTTCCCCTCCAAGTCACACACCATCCTGACTTGGAAGTATATCGCCAATCCTTCATCGTCGCTGGGTCAAAATCCTGGAACTCCCTCCCTAACAGCACTGTGGGAGTACCTTCACCACACAGCCTACAGCGGTTCAAGAAGGCAGCTCACCACCACCTTCTCAAGGGCAACTAGGGATGGGCAATAAATGCTGGCCTTGCCAGCGACGCCCACATCACATAAACGAATAAAAAAAATGTTTTTAAATAATGAAGGTCAGACATGCTTTGCAGACCTGGGCAATGTGGATGAACTGGATTTGGCTTTGTGACTTCCAATTGCAATTCCCTATCAATTTATAATCCTCCCATCTAAACATTTTCTGAAATGACTTTTAAGGGACCAATTACGAAGACTCTTTTCTTGGTTTTGGTCTCCTAACTTAAGGAAGGACATTCTTGCTATTGAGGGAGTGCAGCGAAGGTTCACTAGATTGATTCCTGGGATGGCCGGACTGACATATCAAGAAAGATTGGGTCAACTGAACTTGTATCCTCTGGAGTTCAGAAGAATGAGGGGGGATCTTATAGAGACATTTAAAATCCTGACTGGTTTAGACAAATTAGATGCGGGCAGAATGTTCCCAATGGTAGGGAAAACTAGAACCAGGGGTCACAGTCTAAGGATTAAGGGGAAGCCATTTAGGACTGAGCTGAGGAGGAACTTCTTCACCCAGAGAGTGGTGAATCTATGGAATTCTCTTCCACAGAAGGTTGTTGAGGCCAGTTCGCTAAATATATTCAAAAGGGAGTTAGATATAACACTCACAACTAAGGGGATCAAGGGGTATGGCGAGAAAGCAGGAATGGGGTACTGAGGTAGCATGTTCAGCCATGAACGCATTGAATGGCGGTGCAGGCTCGAAGGACCGAATGGTCTACTCCTGTATCTATTTTCTATGTTTCTATGTTATTGTTCTTCGGTTACAATAAGATGTCATGCTTGTTTTCATGGTAGGCAGTACACATGCTCAAAATCTTTGGAGCCTCAAGCTGCCGATGTCCGGACTGTTCGCCCTCTCCCTCGGCCCCTTTTGTGTAAAGTCTGGCATTTGATACTGTTGCTTGACCAACATTTAAAACTCCTACGATAGCAAAATACTGCGGATGCTGGAAATCTGAAATAACAACAGAAAACGCTGGAAAAACTCAGCAGGCCAGGCAGCATCCGTGGAAAGAGAAACAGAGTTAACGTTTCAGGTCGAAGACCCTTCGTCAGAACTCCTACCCTGGTTCGGGCCTACATAGTTCTTATGAAAAAATGAAGCTCAGCACAAAACTTTGTAGTAATGGATGCAAACCACAAAAACTACAGCTTTCTGTGTTATTTCTTTATTAATATTAATATTATTAATGAGATTCCCATCACTGTATTGTACGCTTTACCAATCACTCTTCATAGAGGTCCCACCTCACTAATTAGCCTGAATTCTCCACTTCTATTTCTCCAGACAGAACACAATGCTTATTTATTCAGAGCACCCGGGTTACCTCACCTCTTATTGCTGCTATTAGAAATAAATAACACAATCAAAGACTCAAGGTTGTTGTGTAAAGACTGTTCCCAACCCCACTCCCACCTTGACATGAGCTTTCGGGTAGTGGAAATCTGGAACACTCTCCCCTAAAAAGCTGTTGAGGCTGGGGGTCAATTGAAAATGTCAAAACTGAGATTGATAAGTTTTTGTTAGGCAAGGGTATTAAGGGTTACGGAACCAAGGTGGGTAGGTGGAGTTAAGATGTAGATCAGCAATGATCTAACTGAATGGCGGAACAGGTTCGAGGGGCTGAATGGTCTACTCTTGTTCCTATGTTCCTTCCTATGAGTTTAGAGATATGGGAACAATGTCATTAAGTGCGCTGCGTAGATGACAAATAGTCTCAGGAACAATGTGCCAACAAAGAGCAATAGTTTCAGGTCATGGTGGTGCCCACACGGTTTAAGTACATTGCCACTTCTTGTACCAGGTTATTCCAAATTCTATTTTAAACTAGTTTATAAAATGTACAGCTAGTGGATTTATTACTTTTCAAATGGAGGTAAAGCAACATTTTTCAAAACAGTTCAATTGGTGAATCTTCCAGTCGTCCAATCAGTGAAACAACCTCCAAAACCCATAAACTGTTTGCTTCTGTGCCTTTCAGTGAATACACAAAAGGACGCCTTCATTTAGGAGTAGAAGCCAGTATCTCTTTGCAAATCAGCCCAAATCATTTGACAGCACAAGATAACTTCAATTCATAGCATGTGTTTTGTCATTTTCTATTTTTTCTTTCTCCCTTTCCCATCACTCCCTCTACATTCACCCTATCCTCCTTCATTCAGTCCATTGCACAGTCACCTTCTACTACTGTTATTAATGCATCGCTTCCAGTTTCTGGCCCGGCAGAAAGTACATCCGAGTGATGAGGAAATGTCCAGCTCTCTCCCCACTCACCTGCCCACCACCCCACCCCCGCCACACAACATGCATACTGGCAAGGAAAAGTCATCATCCCCTTCCCCATCCCTTTTCTCCACTTCGCCAGATGTACTTATCAAAACTTGCAAACCCGTTCTGTGGGGAGGGGAAGTCCTGTTCAGGCTTGGGTTTCATAGTCTTCATGGATAGTCTAGACTGGGCATGAGTGCTTTTCAGGACTGGTTCTTAGCCAGCACTTCAACTGATCCAGTATTGGATTAGAAGTAAATAGTTTAAACTCCGCTGAAATAAAAATGGATTATTGCTTTGATTTAAAATTGGGTGCCATGGCCCTCAATGGAAAGCATCAATTAAATATTCACAAGTGACAAAGTGCAGCTGGCGTGATGGTGCATCCATTACTATCACCATAAAATGCTTCTAGGAGCTTACTAGACTAGGTCTATATCTTGGTAGCAGCCAGTGTCACGTGTTAGAGAGTGAGAGCAATGATATTAGTTGTTTCTTCAACAGCTGAAGGACATATTGCTGGCACTTGCGGTCTTGCAAGATGCTTTGCCTTTTTCTTAATAGTCAGAAGGTTCCATGAGCCAGTGATATGGTTTCATCACATGTATTTTAGTATTGGTTACAAACAAAATAAAAATGCTTTGAAACCGCTTGTTCTGCACTTGCCAAAATTGTCACTCAAATGCTTCATGACCTGAGCCTGTCAGAAACTCCACAGTGAGGTAATGACACCCCTTTAACAGAAAAAGACTTTCACGATCTCCAGACATCCCAAAGCACTTTACAACCAATTAAGTACTTTTTGTACTTAAAAAGTCAACGGCCTGAAACGATAACTCTGTTTCTCTCTCCACAGATGTTGCCTGACCTGCTGAGTATTTGCAGCATTTTCGGTTTTTACTTAAGTACTTTTTGAAGTGCAGTCACTATTGTAATGTAGGAAATGCAGCAGTCAATTTTCACACAAACTTCACTCTGATAATGACCAGAAAGTTTTAGTAATGTTGGTTGAGGGATAAGTATTGGCCAGACTCCAGAAAGAACTCCCCTGTTCTTCAAAAAGTGCCATGGAATCCTTTATGTCCACCTGAGGGGGCAGACGGGGCTTCTGTTTACTGCCTCATCTGAAAAACTGCACCTCAGACAGTGCAGCATTCCCTCGGTACTGCACTGGAGTGTCAGCCTAGATTTTGTGCTCATGTCTCTGGAGTGGGATTTGAACCCACAACCTTCTGATTCAGGGGCAAGAGTGCTACCAACCGAGCCACAGCTAACACTTTACAAACATTACTGAGGTTTATTTAGTAAGCATGACTGGGTGAAGGGACACGTTGCTTGCCAAAGTGGTGCTGCCATCAGCAGGCTTTTATTGTACAATATTTATCATGAGAGGCCTTTAAAAAATGAAAGCCCTGTGTGGCTGTACAGAATCAGGCTGTACACACACCATGTGATAAATTTACGACATCACCATCAATTCGACAGATTTACGCAATCAACGGATTCAACTGCAGTTAGCATGACTTGGCCGTGCCATTGGTTGACGGGAGTTTCCATGACGCAAAGTCGCCACATTGAAGATTACATACGAACAGGATGCAGTGTCAAAAGGTGTTTCCTATAACACAACATCGATTGAAAGGCCGCAGAAATGTTGCATTCGCAAATCTGAAATGAAACCTTAAAACCACCAGGCAGCTTTTCCCCGATATCGTGCTGACCAGGCCTTCCACTAAGACAAGACTGTGGGCTATGCTCAGACTCCAGAACAAACTACATCTTAGGGTCCAGCCGTGCTGAAGCCAAAATGAGCCAAAATTCACATTAATCGGGTTTAAATGTCACTATTTCTTGAAGGTGCCAGAGCAATCTCATGGTGCCGTGCTAAAATGATTTCTTTTTAAAAAGAAACACAGGTGTTATCATTTTTCACATCAGTCGGATAGATTCTCCTCACCGCTAAATCCACTGTAATCCAGTAGATAAATGCAATACATGGTGTGGGATTAAGAGATTGGTTCCTGTGTTGATTTAGCCAAGCTCACACTGGGATGGTAGTGGAAACTACACCAATCGATAAGATTTTTGTCAGGCAAGGGTATTAATGGGTACGGAACCAAGGCGGGTAAATGGAATTAAGTGGTTATTTTTTTTATTTCGGACTTTGTTCTCCTTAGCTCAGAGAAGGTTCAGGGAGATTTAATGGAGGTGTTCAAAATCATGAGGGGATTTGATAGTCTAGATAGGGAGAAACTGTTTCCACTGGCAGAATAATGGAATTAAGATACAGATCAGCCGTGATCTAATTGAGTTTTGGAACAGGCTTGAGGTGCTGAATGGCCCATTCTTGTCCCTATGTATCAGTGCCTTGTGTTAAGATGAGGATGGAAGCTGGGGTGGGGGGTGGTGGGGGGAGGCGAGTGAAATCAGCCAGGGTTCCTCCTTTTCCCATCTGGGATTTCACTCCTGATCATTATCCAGTGATCCCTGCCAAAAGTGGACATCAGGTGAGGTCTGGATCCAGCTTACTGACCCTCCCTGCCAGTGGAAACAGTTTCTCCCTATCTAGTCTATCAAATCCCCTCATCATTTTGAACACCTCTATGAAATCTCCCCTGAACCTTCTCTGCGCTAAGGAGAACAAAGTCCTAAATTTAAAAAATCACCACCGCTCAACGTGTGGAATGGTATATGCAAACAGGATTTTCAACTCTGCGGTGTTTTTTTGTAGGAATCGGATACAGTTCATCATCCCTTCCCACGTGCAATTTCCAAACCAAATTGATTTCCCTCCTGCTGAGTTCTTACGCTGCCAGATTGCATGAAGTTTGAATGTAATTAGTCCTAAACAAGACAGCGTTGACATTAATACTGGATCTCTGGATTTAGCACCGCTCATTCCCATTATAGACTTTGAATCTCCACACCATCACTAGCGAGTTCACAAACCAAGTGAATCTACACTGGAAACACGAAAGAGAAACACATTTACCCATCCCCCCCTACTCCAAGGTCCACTGAAACTACATTCATAAACTGTCTCAAATGCCGGTAAAATCTGGTTTCTTACCTTTTGCTTGCTGTGACCTACTTGCTGATGTGCAGTGCAAAATGCCAGTTCATAACATTACCATGCAAGGACCCAGTCACCTCTACCTCCTGCACTGCATTCAGCAAGACGCCATTACAATGGTCAACTGCTTTTCTGTAACTGTGGAAAATGTTGCACTGGGGAAATGAACAACAACTTGCATTTATATAGCACCTTTGACGTAGTAGAGGTCCCAAGGCACTTCACAGGAGCATTATGAAAAAAAATGTCACCGAGACATATAAGGAGACATTAGGACAGGTGACCAAAAGCTTGGTCAAAGAGGTAGGTTTTACGGAGTGTCTTAAAAGGAGGTGAGAGGTAGAGAGACGGAGAGGTTTAGGGAGGGAATTCCAGAGCTTAGGGCCGAGGCAGATGAAGGCACGGCCACCAATGGTGGAGCGATTAAAATCGGGGATGCTCAATAGGCTAGAATTAGAGGAGCGCAGAGATCTCGGAGGGGTGTGGGGCTGGAGGAAGTTAAAGAGATAGGGAGGGGGGCGAGGCCATGGAGGAATTTGAACACAAGGATGAGAATTAATTTTAAGAGTTAATGTATATTTTACTCCCTTCCATAAGATACAGTAATGTGGCCCGGAATTTCCTCCAGGCTGCTCTCGTTCCGCCGTTGTAACTTTGCCGTGAACTGAGTTTCCGCCACACTTCCGGTGAAGTTGAGGCGGCGGAACGGGAGCAGCTCCCAGAAGGTTCCGGAACATTGTAGATTTTCCATGCCAGAACCTCTGTGTAACTCCAGCCAAGCGCAGTGGGAACACCTTCAGATGCCGTTTCGCTGGTTCCCCATTCGCCCTGCCATGGGATAGGACGTTAGATATTTAACAGGCCTGGCTAAATAAGAACATAAGAACATAAGAAATAGGAGCAGGAGTAGACCAATCGGCCCCTCGAGCCTGCTCCACCATTCAATGAGATCATGGCTGATCTGATCCAACCTCAACTCTAAAGAACACAAGAAGTAGGAGCAGGACCAGGCCACTCGGCCCCTGGGCCCGCTCCGCCACCCACAGGGCCTCGACCGATCCGAACTCAGCCTCATGTCCAATTTCCAGCCCGCTCCCCGTAACCCCTAATTCCCTTTACTGCTAGGAAACGGTCTATTTCTGTTTTAAATTTATTTAATGAAGTAGCTTCCACAGCTTCCTGGGGTAGCAAATTCCACAGACCTACTACCCTCTGAGTGAAAAAGTTTCTCCTCATCTCAGTTTTGAAAGAGCAGCCCCTTATTCTAAGATTATGTCCCCTAGTTCTAGTTTCACCCAAATGTGAGTGGCGTATCCGAATTACGTTGGAAATGACGGGCATATGTCGTGAGATGTATTTCCCCTCATTTACGACTTGGCCAGGCCGGGCGTCCGGGCAACCAATTCGATTGCCTCCGATAGGTCCCGCCCACCGATTGAATTTGATTGGTTGCCACCGACAACCTCCGAATCCAGTTCAAAAAGCTTGAGTTTCTTTGTGAAACTGACACATGAGGTGAAAGGCTGACTGGTCCATTTTAAACGCTGACAGCTGGTATGTACGTGTCATACCGATTGCAAGTCAAGCGGGTGTATTAAATGTCTGTAGTCCGGTTAACAACACGCTGAATCCGAGCACTTAGTTATTCACAATGGGACGTCCATATGTTAAGAGTATTTTGTGCTGCTATTCTTCAGCTTGGTCTTCTGAAGGACACTTGGGCTGTATCATAGCAGCATAACTGATGACTTTGCCTAGGCTCCCAATGCCGGGGGTGCAGGTACATTTGCTTGCAGTCCTCCAGTCTCTTTCTGCCACTTTATGCATTTGCTTCAGCCTCTCCACTGTCCCACATGCTGCTTTTGTCCATTCAAGGCCCCTTTCTTTACACATCTGCCCATTGCTTCTATTGTTGTAACCCAATGCTGAACAGACTCCAATAATACCTTTTCTATCAGAAGTCAAACATATCGGAATTTAGGGAGACTCCTTTCCATTGCTCCTTTGCACTCAAAAAGACCATTAGCGCAGGGTCAGTGCATTGGCACATTTACTCCCACGAGCAAATTTAGGATTGTGGGAAAAAGATAGCACCTGCTTTATTAACACTAACAACAACTTGTATTTATATAGCGCCTTTAACGTAGTAAAGCGTCCCAAGGTGCTTCACAGGAGCATAATCAGACAAAAAAATTGACACTGAGCCAAAGAGCCAAATTAAGACAAGTGACCAAAAGCTTGATCAAAGAGGTAGGTTTTAAGGAGTGTCTTAAAGGAGGAAAGAGAGGTAGAGAGGCAGAGAGGTTTATGGATGGAATCCAGAGCTTCGGGCCTAGACCAGGGGCTCTCAACTGGGGTGGGCGTCCACGGCCCCCTAGTGGTCCGTGAGATGATTTCAAGGGGTTCGCCAAAGTCACGAGCAGCTGAGTAAGAACAAGCCGACAGAGAAGCTCCTTGGCCAGGTGGAACCGCTCCCCGCCGAGTCATTCTCTTGTCCGGGGATACAACGTGTCCAGTTCACGGTCTCAGAATTGAAGGACACGATGGGTATCCAGAGCCTGCGCATTCTAGGGTGGAAGAAGGGAGGGGAGGGGTGACCCGGCAGAGCGAGAGAGAGAGAGAAAGGGCAGGAGGTGCCCAGGTCGAGAGGAGCAGCGGCAGTGGCAGCAGCAGCAGCCCGGCTCCTCGTGCTGTCCAATACAATGTAGCGGCTGCAGTGTTAAAAACACGAGCGACAGCAGCATTTGGAGCGGACTTCCCCAACAATAAATGAAAGGCAGGTATTGGGAGCTGGCAGCAACTGAAACAGAACTGAACTGGACCGGGCGGACTGCGTTCGGGTTCATTGTTATATCGGAAATCAGCTGCTTTCAGTATTAGTCGCAGAGCTCCGTTCCTTTCCCTTCCTCTGCTCACTTGCTCTGAAAGGTGCCTCGTGTGCACACGGATCTCGGCCCCCGGCCTCCCACAGCACCCACACAAAATAAGAAGACCTGACACCAGTGAGTAGAAAGCCAAGTGGATAAGAGGAGCCAGTCTGACCGCTGGTAACTTCATTCGGACATTCAAATGAGCAAAACATGCAGGCCTGCGAAGAGATTTCAGTACTGATTGATTGACTCATTCAATGTGTATCGAACTGAATCAATGGGGAGCAGGAAGGAGGAAGAGATAAAACAGCAAAAAAAGAAAAGGAAAAATGACATGAGGGAGCTGTTTACCCGAATAATACATTAAAAAACGATGTCTACAATAGTTTCCTTCTCTCATAGAAACATAGAAGATAGGAGCAGGAGTAGGCCATTCGGCCCCTCGAGCCTGTTCCGCCATTTAATCAGATCATGGCTGATAATCCAAATTCAGTAACCTGTCCCTGCTTTCTCCCCATATCCCTTGATCCCTTTAGCCTTAAGAAATATATCTAACTCCTTCTTGAATATATTTAATAAATTGGCCTCAACTGCCTTGTGTGGTAGAGAATTCCACAGGTTCACCACTCTCTGGGTGAAGAAATTCCTCCTCATCTCAGTCCTAAATGGCTTACCCCTTATCCTTAGACTGTGATCCCTGGTTCTGGACTCCCCCGCCATCGGGAACATCCTTCCTGCATCTAGTCTGTCTAGTCCTGTTAGAATTTTATAAGTTTCAATGAGATCCCCTCTCATTCTTCTAAACTCTAGCGAATATAAGCCTAATCGACCCAATCTCTCTTCATACGTCATTCCTGCCATCCCAGGTATCAGTCTGGTGAATCTTCGCTGCACTCTCTCCATGGCAAGAACATCCTTCCTCAGATAAGGCGACCAAAACTGCACACAATACTCAAGGTGTGGTCTCACCAAGGCCCTGTACAACTGCAGCAAGACATCCTTGCTCCTGTACTCGAATCCTCTCGCGATGAAGGCCAACATATCATTTGCCTTCTTAAACGCCTGCTGCACTTGCATGCTTATCTTCAGCGACTGGTGCACAAGGACACCCAGGTCTCGTTGCACTTCCCCTTTTCCCAATCTATTGCCGTTCAGATAATAATCTGTCTTCCTGTTTTTGCCACTGAAGTGGATAACCTCGCATATATCCACATTATACTGCATTTGCCATGCATCTGCCCAATCACCCAACCTGTCCAAATCATACTGGAGTTTCTCTGCATCCTCCTCACAGCACACACGCCCACCCAGCTTTGTGTCATCTGCAAACTTGGAGATATTACATCTAGTTCCCTCGTCTAGATCATTTATATATATTGTGAATAGCTGGGGTCCTAGCACCCCACTAGTCACTGCCTGCCACTCGGAAAAAGACCCATTTATTCCAACTCTTTGCTTCCTGTCTGCCAACCAGTTCTCTATCCAAGACAGTACCTTACCCCCTATCCCGTGTGCTTTAACTTTGCACGCTAATCTCTTATGCGGGACCTTATCGAAAGCCTTCTGAAAGTCCAAATACACCACATCCACTGGTTCTCCCTTATCTATTCTACCAATTACATCCTCAAAAAATTCCAGTAGATTAGTCAAGCATGATTTACCTTTTGTAAATCCATGTTGACTTTGTCTGATCCTGTCACTGTTTTTCAAGTGCTCTGCTATTACATCTTTTATAATGGACTCTAGCATTTTCCCCACTACCGATGTCAGACTTACCGGTCTATAATTCCCCGTTTTCTCTCTACCACCCTTTTTTAAATAGTGGGGTTACATTAGCTATCCTCCAATCCATGGGAACTGTTCCAGAGTCTATAGAATTTTGGAAGATGACCAGCAATGCATCTACTATTTCTAGGGCCACTTCCTTAAGTACCCTAGGATGTAGATTATCAGGCCCTGGGGATTTATCAGCCTTCAATCCCGTCAATTTCCCTAACACCATTTCCCTACCAATACTGATTTCATTCAATTCCTCTCTCTCATTAGACCCTATGCTCCCCGACATCTCTGGGAGGTTATTTGTGTCCTCCTTTGTGAAGACAGAACCAAAGTATGTATTTAATTGGTCTGCCATTTCTTTGTTCCCCATTATAAATTCTCCTGATTCTGACTGCAAGGGACCTACACTTGACTTCACCAATCTTTTTCTCTTCACATATCTTTCAAAGCTTTTACAGTCAGTTTTTATGTTCCCTGCAAGCTTACTCTCATAATCTATTTTCCCTCTCTTAATTAATCCCTTTGTCCTCCTTTGCTGAATCCTAAACTGCTCCCAATCCTCAGGTTTGCTGCTTTTTCTGGCCAAATTATATGTCCTCTCCTTGGATCTTATGCTATCCCTAATTTCCCTAGTTAGCCACGGTTGAGTCACCTTTTTTGTTTTATTTTTATGCCAAACAGGGATGAACAAATTCTGTAGTTCATCCATGCGATCTTTAAATGTTTGCCATTGCCTATCCACCGCCAACCCTTTAAGTAACGTTCGCCAATCCATCCTAGCCAACTCGTGCCTCATACCATTGTAGTTTCCTTCATTTAAATTCAGGACCCTAGTCTCTGAGTCAACTACTTCACTCTCCATCTTAATGAAGAATTCTACCATATTATGATCGCTCCTCCCCAAGGGGCCTCGCACAACAAGATTGCTAATTAATCCTTTCTCATTACATAATACCCAGTCTAAGATGGCCTGATCTCTGGTTGGTTCCTCGACATATTGGTCCAGGAAACCATCCGTATACACTCTAGCAATTCCTCCTCCACAGTATTGTTACTAATTTGGTTAGCCCAATCTATATGTAGATTAAAGTCACCCATGATAACTACTGTGCCCTTATTGCATGCGTCTCTAATTTCCCATTTAATGCCATCCCCAACCTCAGCATTACTGTTTGGGGGTCTGTATACAACTCCCACTAACGTTTTCTGCCCCTTGGTATTTCTCAGCTCTGCCCATACAGATTCCACATCATCAGAGCTAATATCCTTCCTTACTATTGTGTTAATCTCCTCTTTAACCAGCAATGCTACCCCACCTCCTTTTCCTATTTTCCTGTCCTTCCTCTCGGTTGCATGAATGAAAATAGTCTTTTGGACTATAAAGCATTCACTCCGTAAGTCTTCTTAAACCCCTCTCCCCTGTCTCCTCCACTCAAAAGTGGCAAGTTGAATCCGAAATTGGCTCAGAGGCAGGAAACAAAGGGTAATGGTCAAAGGCTGTTTTTGTGACTGGAAGGCTGTTTCCAGTGGGGTTCCGCAGGGCTCAGTACTGGGTCCTTTGCTTTTTGTGGTATACATCAATGATTTGGACTTGAATGTAGGAAGTATGATTAAGAAGTTTGCAGATGATACAAAAATTGGCTGTGTGGTTGATAATGAAGAAGAAAGCTGTAGACTGCAGGAAGGTAGCAATGGATTGGTCAGGTGGGCAGAGCAGTGGCAAATGGAATTCAATCCAGAGAAGTGTGAGGTAATGCATTTGGGGAGGCCTAACAAGGCAAGGGAATACACAATAAATGGTAGGACACTGAGAAGTGCAGAGGATCAGAGGGACCTTGGAGTGCATGTCCACAGATCTCTGAAGGTAGCAGGACAGGTGGATAAGGTGGTTAAGAAGGCATACGCGATACTGGCCTTTATTAGCCGAGGCATAGAAAACAAGAGCAGGGGGGTTATGCTTGAACTGTATAAAACACTAGTTAGGCCGCAGCTAGATTGCATGCAGTTCTGGTAACCAAATTACAGGAAGGATGTGATTGCACTGGAGAGGGTGCAGAGGAGATTTACGAGGATGTTGCCTGGGCTGGGGAATTTTAGCTATGAGGAAAGATTGGATAGGTTGGGGTTGTTTTCTTTGGAACAGAGGAGGCTGAGGGGAGACCTAATTGAGGCGTATAAAATTATGAGGGGCCTAGATAGAGTGGATAGGAAGGACCTATTTCCCTTGGCAGAGGGGTCGATAACCAGGGGTATAGATTTAAATTAATTGGTAGGAGGGTTAGAGGGGATTTGAGGAGAAATGTTTTCACTCAGAGGGTGGTGGGGGTCTGGAACTCACTGCCTGAAAGGGTGGTAGAGGCAGAAACCCTCCTCACATTTAAAAAGTATTTGGATATGCACTTGATGTGCCGTAACCTACAGGGCGACAGACCAAGTGCTGGAAAGTGGGATTAGGGTGGATAGCTCTTTGTTGGCCGGCACGGACAAGATGGGCCGAATGGCCTCCTTCTGTACTGTAAATTTCTATGATTTCTATGACTTCTTTGTCACTAAGATTGAGACCATCCGTTCAGCTGCCTCTGCTGCTTCCCTCCCTTCCCCGAGCGACTATAAAAATACTTGTGTTCTGTTACAGGGGGTCCGTGGAATTTTTTACAACACAGGAGGGGGGCCTCAGAAGCAAAAATATTGCGAACTCCTGGCCTAAATGACTGAAGGCACAGCCGCCAATGGTGGGGCGAAGGAAGTTGGGATGCACAAGAGAAATGCTTGGTTCTCAAAGGGCTGGAGGAGGTTACGGAGATAGGGAGAGGCGAGGACATGGAGCGATGATTTTAAAATCGACTTGCAAAATTCCAGCACTTTAAAAGTACAATTAGTGAATACACTAGCTCGCATGCTCAGAGCAAACTAAACCCCACTAGCGACTTAAACTGCCATAACTGAGAATGGAGCACAGCAGCAGGCTGGAGTCTTCTCATAAGGATTGACCCTGGCTGCGAGAGCACATTGTTTTGCAAAATGTTATGTTGCAACTTTCCTGAAGAGTAAACACTGCAATGTTTATAACATTGCACCAACTCATTGGCACACCGCTTGATACATTCAGCACTCCAGACAAATGCTGCGAAGATCAATTTGACATTAGAGACTGGTCAAGGGCGGGGGGCGGGGGGAGGCGATGAAACATATAAAATAAATGAAAGACATTAAAAACCTGTTCCCAATTGCGTTTGGTTTCAGCAAACCACGGAATTCGGTTGGACCAGCTCTTTCGATATCAAAAACCCACTCAAGAAATGGCCACCCCCGCACTCCTGCCGTTTAACATCCTTTTGCTTTTAACCACCTACGGAAAATTTGCAGCTGAGGTTACATTACTGTCAGCTAAATTACAGCCCATTACAGACTGACATCTTGACCGCTATTAATCTGCGCTGTGAAAGAAATGACTTTCCCAATTTCCAGGAATCAACTTTTCCACTGCAGGCCCTTTATCAGCAGGAACTATTGATTATTTGATTGAATGACTGAATTCTGCTAATTTTTTTTCCCAGTAGGCCCAGGCCCTGATGTTCTAGGTACTACATTCCTTTTGGCATCAGGTATTTGTGAACAAGAGGAGGCTGTTTTCATAGAATCTTACAGCGCAACAGGAGGTCATTTGGCCCATTGTGCCTGTGTCGGCTCTTTGAAAGATCTATCCAATTCGTCCCACTCCATTGCCCTTTCCCCACAGCCCTGCAAATGTTTTCCCTTCATGTGTTTTTCCAATTCCCTTTTGAAAGTTACTATTGAATCTGCTTCCACCACCCTTTCAGGCAGCGCATTCCAGATCATCATAACTTGCTGCGTAAAAAATAATTCCCCCTACCCCCCCCCCACCCCTGCTTATTTTGCCAATTACCTTAAATCTGTGTCCTCTGGTTACCAACCCTCCTGCCAGTGGAAACAGTTTCTCCCTATCTATTCTATCAAAAACCTTCAGAATTTTGAACACCTCTATTAAATCTCCCTTTAACCTTCACTGCTCTCAGGAGAACAATTCCAGATCAGTCCAGGCCAAATAATTCACATGGTAAACATTGATTTGGAAACACAGCTAATGATCTTGGCTTTAAACGGTAGGCTCCAAGTGATACCCAGTGCCAGTGCTAATCAATGCACTATATCCTGTGCCGCGGCCTCCAGAAATACTTCTTTGTGTAATAAAGACCTCATTTTTACACTAAGCACAGTTAAGTCAGTGCTATTTCTCATTAGTAAAGCAAACACTTAAGAGCCCCAAACGTGAGCACCATGTTTACTGTTAGATTAACCGTACACTTCACTGCTCTTTTTCCATTTGAGCTCTCATTGTTTGAAACTGCTCAGAAATGGAGCTGGACTTTTCAGTCTTTCAATAAAGACGGATACCTGGTACAGTCACACCTCATTAATCTGACCTTCAGCTACCACTGAAGCAACAGATGCGCAAGGAATTCATTCACAAGTGACATTACCCTCAATAAACGGGCAACCTGGCTAATGTCCGACCAATTTCTGATTTAGGAGGTGCAATCATACTTGGGATCTACCTGGCAGCTATGAAAAGCCCTAGAGATATCAGACAGCCCCACAAATTATTTGTAAAATCTCTGAACCTTTCTGTATAACTGTTAACAAGGTGGAATCTGCCTCGGGGCAAATCTGAAACTTTCTTGCAGTCTTTCTGACTGGCTCAGTGTACGTATCTGCTGAAAATGAAGAACATGGAATCATAGAATGGTTACAGCTCAGAAGGAGGCCATTCAGCCCGTCGAGCCCATGCCGGCTCTCTACAAGAGCAATTCAGATAGTCCCACTCCCCCACCCTGTCCCCGTATCCCTGCAATTTTTTTTCCTTCAGGTACTTATCCAATTCCCTTTTGAAAGCCATGATTGAATCTGCCTCCACCACCCTTTCTGGCAGTGCATTCCAGATCCTAACCACTCTCTGCGTAAAAAAGTTTTTCCTCATGTCGCCTTTGGTTCTTTTGCCAATCACCTTAAATCTGTGTCCACTGGTTCGCGACCCTTCCGCCAATAGGAACAGTTTCTCTCTATCTACTCTGTCTAGACTCATCTTGATTTTGAACACCTCAATGGAGCAATTAAACGAGAGATTTTTCATTCTGGGATGGGCCTAGTACTCTTGCAGCTCTAAATAAATTTCAATGTACCCTCATTCCTAAGGGGATACTGTTTTTCTAAATGTATTTTGAGAGCAATTTCCTTCTTTGAGCTGATCTCACCCCACCTCTAATCCATCAGGAGTGACAAATGCAACAGTGAGCTGTGCGGACAGTTCCTTTTTTTTACTGTGATAGATTATTGGCAGTAGAATATTATCACCAATTCTACTACTAAGAACACCACAGAAACAAATGTACTGAAAAGAATGAGTGTTAAAATACACGCAAGTTACCCAAAGGAATCACAGAATAGTACAGCACAGAAGGAGGCCATTTGGCCCATCGAGTCCACGCCGGCTCTTTTGAAGAGCAATCCAGTTAGTCCCACTCCTCTGCTCTTTCCCCATACTCATGCAATTCCCTTCTGAAAGCTACCATTGAACCTGTATCCACCACCCTATCAGACAGAGCATTACAAATCCTAACCACTCATTGAGCAAAAAAATGTTTCCTCATATTACCTCTGGTCCTTTTGCCAATCACCTTAAATCTGTACCCTCTCGTTATCGAACCTTCAGCCATTGGAAACAGTTTCTCCTTACTTACTCTAAACCCTTCATGATTTTAAACACTTCTATCAATCTCCTCTTAGCCTTCTCTGCTCCAAGGAGAACAACCCCATCTGCTCCAGTCTATCCATGTAACTGTAATCCCTCAACCCTGGAACCATTCTAGTAAATCTCTTCTGTACCCTCTCCAAAACCTTCACGTCCTTCCTAAAATGTGGTGCCCAGAATTGGACACAATACTCCAGCTGGGGCCGAACTAGTGTTTTACATAGGTTTAGCTTTATAAACTTCCTGGCTTTTGTACGCTATGCCTCCAGTTATAAAGCCTAGGATTCCATACGCTTTATGAACTGCTTTGTTAACCTGTCCTGCCACCTTCAAAGATTTGTGCACAAATACCCTGTTCTTGTAACCCCTTTGAAATTGTACCATTTACCATGTATTGCCTCTCCTCATTCTTCCTACCAAATTGTATCACCTCACACTTTTCTGCGTTGAATTTCATCTGCCATGTGTCCGCCCATTCCACCAGCCTGTCTATGTCGTCTTGAAGTACATTACTATCTTCCTCATGGTTTACTACACTTCCAAGTTTCATGTCATCTGCAAATTTCAAAATTGTGCCCTTTAACTGTGGGTAACTGCAATAAACTGTTGTAATGTAAGAAACGCGGTAGCCAATTTTGAGCACAGCAAAGGTCCCACAAACAGCAATGGGACAATGATCAGATAATTTGTTTTAGTGATGTTGGTTAAGGGATAAATATTGGCCAGGACACCGGGGAGAACTCCCCTGCTCCTCTTTGAAATAGTGCAGTGGGGTCTTTTATGTCCACTTGTGACGGAAGACGGGGTCTGGGTTTAATGATATTCAACGACAACAAGGATTTGTATTTATATTGCGCCTTTAATACAGAAAAACATCCCAAGGTGTTTCACAGAATCAAGGTATTGAGCTATCCAGGTTCACATTGAAGATCCGCCAGTATTTTGATGATCACCGTTCCTTGATGCTCCTTTTTGACACAGTGTACAACCACACTCCTAAGTGATCAATTACTGAAAGTCGGCTCCTGCCTATGTTTAATCTCATACATGATTGCCACATCAACTGAGGTAAATCTGAGAAGGTTGAGAGTTTAAGCCCCACTCAAGGACGTTGGGTCCGTAGTCTAGGCTGACACATCAGGACAGTGCTGAGGGAGTGTTGCATTATCCCAGGTGCTGCCTTTCAGAGAAGACGTTAAACCGAATCCGCGTATGCCCATTCGGGTGGATGTCAAAGAGCCCATGGCATTATTCAAAGAAGGGCACAGGAGTCCTCCTGGTGTCCTGACCAACAGACTTCTCTCAACCAACAACAACTTGCATTTATATAGCGCCTTTAACATAGTAAAGCATCCCAAGGCGTTTAACAGGAGCGATTATCAGACAAACATTTGACACCGAGCCACATAAGGAGATACTAGGACAGGTGACCAACAACAGGTTAACTGGTTTGTGAAGTCATTTGGTGTCCATGGGTGGGCCCTTGCTGCACTGGCTGCCACATTTGCCTATAAAACAGCGACTGCACTTCATAAAGTAACTCATTGGATTGTGAAGGGCTTCGTCACGTCTGAGGGAACGATGAGACGCAGATTCTTTTCTTCTTGGGCGAGGGGAGGGGAAAAAAACCATCTGAGAAACTTTGTGGAGCATAAATTCAGCGTGAGTGCACCTTTCTGAAATTCCCCACTGCTGCAATAACCTGATGATTTTTGTTCCAGGTGGCACACGGGAGGCATTTTGTTTCAAGCCGAGGTGAGCAGCAAACCTCCCTTGACCTCGCCAGCGTGAGGCTCGGCCAATTTTAACTCCCAGGCCTTATTCGCATGCCCCCAGTTGGTTGCCCGCCCGAAACAGGTGGGAAGCGGCAGCTGGGAGTGGGATTGTGGGTGGCAGGAGGCCGAAGGAACGTTCTCAGGGTTTCCACTGCACTTCCAGTGGAGCAACACCGGCAAAGCGGGAGCAGATCCAAGGAATTTCCCAGCCACTATGTCTGGTGTTCTCCTTGTGTTCCCCTGGCAAAAAGCAAGCTCCCACAAGCAGCAATGAGATAAATGACCAGATAATCAGTTTTTTGGCTGATGGCTACGAATACGAACAATAACGGACAGGAAAAGACCCTCTGGTCCATCCAGCCTATCCCACACAAATGTGATACCTTAGCAGAATACAAACTGTAAAGATGGGATTATACGAATATATAAATGTTGGCCAGGACACCGGGAGAACGGCCCTGCTATTCTTCAAAAAATGCCATGCGATCTTTAACATCTACCTGAGAGGACAGACAGGGCCTCGGTTTAAAGTCTCATCTCAAAGACGGTACCTCCAACAGTGCAGCACTCTCTCAGTACTGCACTGAAGTGTCAGCCTAGATTTTGTGCTCAAGTCTCTGGAGTGGGACTCATACCCACAACCTTCTGACTCAGCAGCAAGAGGGCTACCACTGAGCCACGGCTGGCACGATGATCTCCATCTCGATGAGAACATTGCTTTTGTACTGCATTCAGTAAGAGGCTTTTACCACAAGAGAGGAGAACTAAAAGCAGCGCAGTATAATTTCTCTCTGCTGACGCTATGGTTTTCTTTTTCCTTTAGAGTATAACCGGCTGGGGAGGGGGTGGGGGGGTAGGGGAGGAGCTCGGCGTCACTGTAGTAAGAACAGCCAGCTCTGGCTCGCAGTATTACACAATGGATTTTGCACAAAGTACTTCCTCTGCAGTAACCTTCTTTAGTAAAGCCGCTTTGCTGTCAGACACACTGCTTGATGTCAGTGCCAGTGTGTACATTCTGTGTACTTACGCTCATCAAGATGATTGATGGCAGCGCTGGGAAAAGGAACGTTTTTCTATTTCACACCCAGTTTCAGAATCAAGCACTCATAGGCCCAGTATAGCCTAGGGGAGATAAAGGCCAAAGTTGCTCTGAATGTTACCTTGACGATCTGCTTAAACACCAGTCTCAGAAGTCAGCCCCCACCCCGCCCCCCCACCTCAAATACGCGCGCACAACACAACACACGCAAATAGCTCATCACTATTTACCCAATTGCCCATCCTCAAAGTCTCTTGCGGTGTAGCTATTGACTGAGCGCCAATTAGTGCTAAACTGCAATTTAGTGCTCAGATTACTTTGGGTTTGTAGCTCTGGTTCATACTTAACCCCAAATCAGTCCCAATTACTAGTTACAATCGGAAAGCATATTTTCAGCCACCGGGAAGTGCTTGGAGACTGACACTTAATACCTTACAGCCTTCAAAGAGGTAAACAACAACAACCACTTGCATTTATATAGCATCTTTAAAATAATTAAAAAAAAGGTCACAGGAGCGTTATCAGACAAAATTTGAAACTGAACCACATAGAAGAGGTATTAGGACAGGTGACCAGAAGCTTGGTCAAAGCGATAGGTTTTAAGGAGCAACATAATGGAGGAGAGAGAAACCTATACTTTTATCACCTTGGCTGCATTCACAACAAGCACCAGAGCAAAGAAACAGTCTAACCCACTGAACTGTCCCTCAGTCCACAGAACAGTTTTGAATGATAGGGATATTTGAGCCCCATCAGCACTAAAGTCGCACACAGCAATCAATGCCTTTGGGATATTCAGAGAGACGTAACATCAGTCCTACAGCAAAGGATTTCTTTCCTGAGCAAACTGCGAAGGGAAATCGCACTTTCTCTGTGAGCTGGGGAAGATGACTGGACCATTTCAAACTTTCCTTTCTTTTCTGAATGATAGGAAAAAGGGATTCAACTCCGAGGCCTTCAAAATAACATCCACCCTGTTCAGGTAAGGTACAGAGTGGGGTGGGGGGACTGCACTGGATTACTGGCTTTCTATCTCAATATCAGTAATCTCAGGTTTCTGTAACTTTGCTCTGGTCTTTCTGGTGTGTGGTGAATTAAACACGTCAGTGGAGTGAATAACATTACTCTGCAGCAACTGAGTTCGAGAACTTAGCAAATGCAGAGAAAGTTGTTTGGGATGTGCGATTGTTTCCTTGCACTTTGTACCACAGATGCCAACTCCAGTGTCTGACTTCCTGCTGTAACCGTTTGGGATGACAGGGATACTGTGCTCTGCTCTCAATCATATCCCCTTCCCTGTTGAATCCCACACAAGACATGGGAGCATTTACATTGTTGCAACTTAGGGGACACCACGGAGTACAAAATTGCCAAGATCCTTCCCATAGTGAGTTCTGGATCTCACTTATGTCACGAGGGATGAAGGATCTACACCTGAAACGTTAACTCATCTCTTGAACCCATCTGAGAAGCTGACGGATCTGCTGAGTGTTTCCAGCATTTTCTGTTTTTGTTTCAGATTTCCAAGCACCTGCAGTTTTGTTTTGCTTTTTGTATCAATTTTACACATGTTGTTATACTAAAGAATTAATATAAGAATTAACATGAGGGGAGCAGACTCCCTCAACCCCTCTCTACTAGAAATGCACGCTAAATAACTGCCTCTAGCATAAAGCAGGGATTGTTCGGAGAAATGGAGAAAGATTAAGAACTTGCATTTATATAGCACCTTTCACAGCCACAGGATGTCTCAAAGCGCTTCACAGCCATTTCTGAGCTGGTTAATGTTTTGAGGTTTAATTCTGAAATGTGATGCAGCAGTTCTTGTAGTTCGTCACTGTGCATAGGTTCAAGTTCACTCTTGCTATGTAAGAGTTAGAAAGGAGCTTACAAACCCACACACCCAGGAAGACATTATTTCAGTTCATTCCTAATCATTACCACTGGCTCATTCTAGGTGGCGAGTTAAGCACTGTAAATGCAGGGTCCTCTCATATGGACACTGGTCTCCTGAGACCTGAATCAAATACATGCCAGTGTGAAAGGACCTTATACTTGTGTCAAAGATGCCTCAACAATTTAGGGTGTCAAATGGACAGAGCTCACAGGAACGTCTCCGGCGAACCTTCTGTTGTTTATTTGTTTAAATAGAGGGAAAAGTGGATGGATTGTGTTGCAGGCGTGCAATACGTCCCATCCGTGCACACTGGCCTCATTTGTACTAGGCAGTGAGCGGCCTAACCAGCGGTCCTTAAAGGTACTGCTGGAGGATGCTCAGAAAAAGAACCAACACCCGCAAAAACAATCCGGCCCACTCGAGTTTCCTCCCCACCCCAGCCAGGATCGCCTTCCTACCTGTCTGCCCTCATTCTCTGCACCAAGGCACCTCTTATACTCAGTAATTTCAGCCTCCATATTAACTTTCCCTTCTCCAACTCGGCTGATTTCCTTTGCTGTCTTCGCCTCCCTCAAGCTCACCCTCCACATCAACTCCCCTACCCACAAACGTGGCCACGTCCCCAACCTTGTCATCGCACATGGTCTCCTCACTGACAGGGGTGTCTCTCCGATCACTTCATCTACTTCAAAGACGTCTGTAGGCAACAACGTCAATTCTGCACTGTAAATCATGCCTGTTATCTGTGGTATTCCTGAAATGAAAGCCTTTTTAACACTGGAATAAAAAAATATTGACAATACATCGATCATTTTTGCAAACAGACCGCAGGGGCTTGTGTGGAGCACTCTGTATTATTCAGATTATTAAACTCCACCAGATCCTATCAAGTCACTGAACTCAGGGCCCATACTACTGTGAAGAACCTATTCGGCTCCACCCTGAATGCAGACAATGAAAACAACTTGCATTTATATAGCGCCTTTAATGTAGTAAAGCATCCCAAGGCTCTTCACAGGAGCGATTGTCAAACAAAATTTGACACCAGGCCACATAAGGAGATATTAGGAAAGGTGACTAAAAGCTTGGTCAGAGAGGTAGGTTTTAAGGAGCGTCTTAAAGGAGGAAAGAGAGGTAGAGAGGCGGAGGTGTTCAAGGAGGGAATTCCAGAGCTTAGGGCGTTGGCAGCTGACGGCACAGCCGCCAATGGTGGAGTGATTAAAATCAGGGATACCAGAAGAACAGCTTTGACTACAATACACCATGTGCCGAGGGACACATCACAGTGTTGAAGAGGGAGGACAGCATCTGGATGACAGCATCTGGATGACAACTCCCAATGTGCCACTCTGCTAGAAAGCAGTAGCAAAAATAACATTACCAGAACTTTCTATGGTTCTGTATAATCATTATAGCAGATTTACAGGAAATCACATCTGTAAATGTTACATCGAAGGATGATCTAATGGGAAGCGTGTTCCAATCTTCCCCAACAGAGGGTGGAGAAGGGATTTCAGATCTTGGTGGGGATTGCAATCCGTACTCGGATTTATTTACTTCAGATTTCCAGCGTTCAGCCTTTTTCTTTCTAGCCCCCCCGTACTGCGTTGGGCTGATCTTCACTGGGGGAGGGGAGGAGGGGTAGCGGGGAGGGGAGTATGGGGAAGAGAGGGGTTAAAATCAGTCCCTGAAAGCAGAAGTTCCAGAAATCAAAGAACGCACGAAAAATAAAAGGGCCAATTTTCCTCCTGGATATCCTACGGTCACGAACCTTTGTCGGGGCAGGTGCTTCACCGGCCCCACACCTGCGCTCCTCACCCCGGCCCCACACCTGCGCTCCTCACCCCGGCCCCACACCTGCGCTCCTCACCCCGGCCCCACACCTGCGCTCCTCACCCCGGCCCCACACCTGCGCTCCTCACCCCGGCCCCACACCTGCGCTCCTCACCCCGGCCCCACACCTGCGCTCCTCACCCCGGCCCCACACCTGCGCTCCTCACCCCGGCCCCACACCTGCGCTCCTCACCCCGGCCCCACACCTGCGCTCCTCACCCCGGCCCCACACCTGCGCTCCTCACCCCGGCCCCACACCTGCGCTCCTCACCCCGGCCCCACACCTGCGCTCCTCACCCCGGCCCCACACCTGCGCTCCTCACCCCGGCCCCACACCTGCGCTCCTCACCCCCGGCCCCACACCTGCGCTCCTCACCCCGGCCCCACACCTGCGCTCCTCACCCCGGCCCCACACCTGCGCTCCTCACCCCGGCCCCACACCTGCGCTCCTCACCCCGGCCCCACACCTGCGCTCCTCACCCCGGCCCCACACCTGCGCTCCTCACCCCGGCCCCACACCTGCGCTCCTCACCCCGGCCCCACACCTGCGCTCCTCACCCCGGCCCCACACCTGCGCTCCTCACCCCGGCCCCACACCTGCGCTCCTCACCCCGGCCCCACACCTGCGCTCCTCACCCCGGCCCCACACCTGCGCTCCTCACCCCGGCCCCACACCTGCGCTCCTCACCCCGGCCCCACACCTGCGCTCCTCACCCCGGCCCCACACCTGCGCTCCTCACCCCGGCCCCACACCTGCGCTCCTCACCCCGGCCCCACACCTGCGCTCCTCACCCAGGCTGATCCGACTATTTTCAGCAGGTTCCCAGCGGGATTTCCGCCTTCATTGGGAAGCTTGCCACAGGAAGGGGGCTTGGGGGTAAAAGAAAATCCCAGCAGCAGCCTAGCATGGCAAGCAGTCTCTAGGGCATCTGAAGTGGAGGCAGGGGTGTTTTTTTGAAATTTTTTATCACAGGGACCGGGGATTAAATCCATCTTGGGCAATGGATTCAAATCCCTTTGTGGATTTAAAAATGGAAGTGTTTCCATCTGTAAGCCTGGATCCCAGGGGCTCAGTGGTGCTCCTCATGCCCAGCGATGCTATGGCTAAGGAAGGTGTCAGCCGTGGCTCAATTGGAGTCAGCAGGTTGTGGGTTCAAGTCCCACTCCAGAGCCCTGAGCACAAAATCTAGCCTGACCCTCCAGTGCAGTACTGAGGGAGTGCTGCACTGTCGGAGGTGCCATCTTTCGGATGAGATGTTAAACTGAGGCCCCATCTGCCCTCTCAGGTGGACGTAAAAGATTCCATGGCACTATTGCGAAGAAGAGCAGGGATCTTCTCCCTGGTGTCCTGACCAATATTTGTCCCTCAACCAGCATCACCGAAAAGCTGATTATACGGCTACAGTTACATTGCTGTTTGTGGGAGCTTGCTGTGCACAAATTGGCTGCCACGTTTCCCTACATTGGCTATAATGCGCTTTAGGGAGTCCTGAGGTTGGAAAGGTGCTATATCAATGCAAGTAACGTTCTTTCGTTCTCTTTCAAATAAAAGGAAATGCATCATATAATATATTCCCATCATTTGCAATCCATTTCAGTAAGCCCATCCATATTCGTACTGTGCACCCGACATCACTTCCAGTGGGAAATCCTGGCGGGAGCCGATGTTACTCCAGAGGAAAAGGTCTTTTTATTAAAAAGCCACCAATGCTGCTTCATTCATTTCTAACTAACAAGGTTATTATTGTCTTGCGAGGATGTGGAGGTAGGCCTTTGTTAGGTGGTATCAGGAATTTAAGTTAGGAGGAAAGGTTAAGGAAGTTGTGCTTGATTTCGTTGGAAGAGATTAAAAACTTCAAGGTGATTCAAATTTAAGTTTTCAGGATGATGAAATGGATGGAAAAGAAAAACTGATCCAAATTGGTAAATGGTTTGAATACCACATGTTGAAAATTAGTTGGGAGTGAGAAGGGAAGTCAGGGGGAACTATTTTTTCCAAGAGGGCGATAGAATCGGGGAATACGTTACCGAGGGAGGTCACTGAAGCTGGCAGTATAAGAAATCAGAAAGCAGGTTTTCCTCATCCAGAACAATCCAGGGCATAAAGAAATACCTGGGTGCAGCAGAATCGGGGGTGGGGGGGCGGGGGGCGGTGGTAGGATCGCACATCTGTGACAGAGCCTGCCCAATTCCCATCCATGAGTGGAAAATCAGGCAGACTCCCGTATGGGATGTGAACCTCTCTGCTATTTAAATGAATGATAAATTAAATTATGGGATGCGATCCTCGCTACCGAGTTTTCCTCTACTCCTTCTGCCCAGATGATCCTTGTCGCTCAAGTACATTGTGAGGAAAATTGGCCCTCGCTTCTATAAAAAGAGAGAGAAAGGACCGAGGGATATGGTGAGTGCCTGAGTAGGTGGAATTTATCTATGAAGCTCCTTGGAACTTTTTTTACTATGTTAAAGGCGCTATATAAATGCAAGTTGCTGCTGTTGTATGAAAAATGGACGGGTTTGTTTGGCCCTATTGGCTGTTTCCTGATTCCAAAAGTTCTCACCAGTAGAGACGGTGAAAAACATGAGTATTTGTAACTGTGATGACCACTAACCCCTTTGTGCATCATTTTACTGACTGATCAACAGCCATACCAACTTCAATAGGGCAACACAAAGCATGTGCAACAGAACTTGACCAAGATTTTTCAATTCCTCAGTATAACAACTACATGAGCACTGCCCCAAAAAAAGGTTTCATCGGTCCGGCCTTCCAGCATTTTGCTGGTTTTTTTTTCGTATGTTTAACATAGAAACATAGAAAAATAGGAGCAGGAGTAGGCCATTCAGCCCTTCGAGCCTGCTCCGCCATTCAATATGATTATGGCTGATCCTCGATCTCAATACCATATTCCCGCTCTCTCCCCATACCCCTTGATGCCTTTTGTGTCTAGAAATCTATCTATCTCCTTCTTAAATATATTCAGTGACTTGGCCTCCACAGCCTTCTGTGGTAGAGAGTTCCACAGGTTCACCACCCTCTGAGTGAAGAAATTTCTCCTCATCTCAGTCCTAAATGTCCTACCCCGTATCCTAAGACTGTGACCCCTCGTTCTAGACCCCCCAGCCAGGGGAAACAGCCTCCCTGCATCCAGTCTGTCTCGCCCTGTCAGAATTTTATACGGTTCAATGAGATCCCCTCTCATTCTTCTAAACTCTGGTGAATACAGGCCTAGTCGACCCTAATCTCTCCTCATACGACAGTCCTGCCATCCCAGGAATCAAACAAATACTATTTCTGGCTCTCCACCCATTTACTGTCAGGCCATTTACAGGCCAAGTGATACCACATAGGTTCTTCCACTTTTATCCCCAACCACCCCCACCCCCATGCATTGACCTTTCCCCATTATTAGATCAAACCTACATGCTGGCTCCAAGACAAATCCAACTCGGGCCTCTGCGGCATTTTAACATTTTTCAGGAAGACTGTAACTGCTTTCCCTGCTGCAGAGTTTCCCCAAAATCCTGTGCACCCGTCTCGTTACGGTTTACTCGTCTCAGTAGAACTTGCATTAAAGGGGCACACACGGATCATCCCATTTAAAGAGGGGGCGGTGAGTCAATACAACAACCGCTCCTATAAGAATGAAAGGTAGGAACAAGAAAACACCTTGCAGCCCATCTAGAATGGACAGACTGCAGAGTCGCCACAGATACTTCTGCACAGAGGCAACGGGGGCAATTTTAACCTAATCCGCCCGTCGGGACACTGGAGGGATCGGGTGTGACGTAAGAAAACTACTAGGCACTTGGTCTAAGCGTTAAACAAAGCTTTAATCAACTGTTTTTCAACATGGAGGTCTAGTTGTGTCCAAATCTAGTTCCTGTTAAAGAATGTCCTGAGCAAGCTGGGCCCATGCCCAAGTATTTATACTCTCCCTGGACAGCGCCACCAGCAGGCCGCCCAGTATTATTTCATAAGTCATTTCCACATGAATGACAAGATTCATGTCAGGGTACAACGCTGGTTTTACACCCCGCCCAATTTTACTCTCCATTGAAGTCAATATTGGGCGGAGTGTAAAACCGGCGTTCCACCCGATCCCGTGGGTTTCCCCGCCTGGTGAGTTAGATTAAAATGACCCCCAAAATGTGTGACTTCATCAAAGACAACAGGAATTTTTACCTAGAAAGATAACTTCTTGACAATTGCACTGTGAGGAATTCAGCTCCCAACGCAAGAAATGGAGAGACAAGAACAATCAATGAATCATCATCATTGTACTTCAAACCAATGGACAAGAATAGTTACCAGCGCGTACACCCAAGAAAACGGTATTGGAAAACTGCAGGACACACACTCGAGAATTATATTAGAGACTGCAGGACCAGTAGCGAGAAGCTGGGATCAGATAAAACCGCAAAGAACTCAGATTAACAAACCAAAAAATTCCAAAACATTGTGTACTAAAGGAGCACTCCAGAGACTGACTGACTGCTCCAGGAGCTCGCAGCTTGCTCTGTTATTGATGTCAATAGCCGTGGAATCTTTTTAAGAACCAGAAGCATTCTTCAAACACTTTATTTAAAAAAAAACCACAAAGTTGATTCCCAGGTTACTCCCACTACGTTACTAGTACTGAACTTCACAGTTCAAGATATCTTCACAGCGAGCAATCCGGAATATTTTGTCACTGATAATGGAGAGGAAGAAAGGAGGAAGAGTGGTGCGCTACTTACATCACAATGTCGTTCCTTACATCCAGTGTCATGGGGTTTTCCCAATCTAACAACTCCTTTTACATTACCATTTGTAGGTTAGGTAAACAAAGGATTAAAAACTTATAGTTTTCATGTAGTTTCACCAGAATGATACCTGGGATAAAAGGGTTAAATTATGAAGACATGTTGCATAGACTAGGCTTGTATTCCTTTGAGTATAGGAGATTAAGGGGTGATCTAATTGAGGTGTTTAAGATAATTAAAAGGAGTTGATAGGGTAGATAGAGTTAAACCATTTCCTCTGATGGGGCAGTACAAAACAAGGAAGCCTAACCTTAAAGTTAGAGCTCGGCCGTTCAGGGGTGATGTCAGGTAGCACTTCTTCACACAAAGGGTAGTGGAAACCTGGAACTCTGTCCCCCAAAAAGCTGTTGAGGCTAGGGGATCAATTCAAAATTTCAAAACTGAAATTGTTAGATATTTGTTAGGCAAGGGTATTAAGGGTTACGGAACCAAGACGGGTAGATGGAGTTAAGATACAGATCAGCATTGATCAAATTTAATAGCAAAACAGGCTCGAAGGGCTTAACAGCCTACTCCTGTTCCTATGTTCCGACCTGCAACCACTTTGAAACTACTTCAACAGTTAGAATATCCTCAGCGATTTTATTACAGAAAAAGACTTGCATTTCTAAAGCGCCTTTCACGGCCTCAAGACGTCCCAAAGCACTTTACAGCCAATGAAGTACTTCTGAAATGTAGTCACTGTTGTAATGTAGGAAACGCGGCAGCCAATTTGCACACAGCAAGCTCCCACAAACAGCAATGAAATAAAGGGCCAGATCAGCTGCTTTAGCTGTTGGTTGAGGGATAAAATGTTGGCCAGGACATCGGGGAGAACTAACCTGCTCTTCTTCAAATAGTGCCGTGGGATCTTTTACGTCCATCTGAGAGGCCAGACGGGGCCTTGGTTTAACGTCTCATCTGAAAGACAGCATCTCCGACATTGCAGCAATCCCTCAGTAATGCACTGAAGTGTCAGCCTAGATTTTGTGCGCAATTCTCAAGAGTGGGACTTGAACCCATGACCTTTTGACTCAGAGTGCTTCACTGAGCCACGGCTGACACGTATGCAAGTATCATAATTGACTATTTTTGGCAAATGAAGACCATGCTTCTTAAAGACGAACAGCAACAGACAAACACTACAGCCTAGAAATTCGATATCCCCGAAAAGGGGCGTGATAGCAACCCGCGCCCGTTCAGAGGACTGCAGGCAGCACGTACAATTCGTGCTGCCTGCTACGTTACAAGATTGGAGCGTTCAGCTGAGGTCCAACTAAAGCTAGCCTCAACTTCTTAAAGGGAGGCTGCATCTCTTAAAGGGGAGGTGCCTTCTGCCTGCAACAGGTGCTGGAACTGCTTGTGGAAGCAAGTGTTATAAACAAGAAAGCGGAGTAATGGCTCAATAGGCCAGAGAAAGGGTTCCAAGGTTCTCTGATGCAGCACTGGGGGCCTTGGTCCAGGGGGTCAACTCCAGGAGAGAGGTCCTCTTCCCAGAGGGCCAGGAGGCCCTCCAAGCAACAGACAAGACTGCAGTGGAAGCAGATAGCCAATGTGGTCAATGCCAGTAGTATAGCTGCAAAGACCTGGACTCAGTACAGGAAGAAGTTTAATAATCCCACACGTGTGGTCAAGGTCAGTGAATTCATCTTCAAATGCCATATCTCACCATCTGCATCACTAGCCTCACACACTGCTCAATGCACCACACCCCCATCACTCACCTACCAACAGTCTCTACCAAGCACGACTCATACCTCACAATCATAGCTTCACCTCACCCTCACACACTTACCACTGCTGCAAGCCTCACACCCACATCTCACACCTTGCACACACTGCCAGTTATTCAAGCATGACAGGCACATCACCCAAACACATTGCACCACACTCACTGACACACTTCCCTTTCTCTTGCAGGATCAGGTGGCGCATAACCAACGCCAGCAGACTTTAACCGGTGGGGACAGGCTCGCCTGCATTACCTCACCCCCTTGCAGAGATGGTGCTGGCCATTCTTAGCAGGGCCATGGCTGAGCTCGTGGCCAGCAGCAGGGCTGAAAGAATAGAACATCCCGGTATCCTCATACGTTATCCCCTTTCTCACATCCCACTTCCCCCTCATCCCACAATCTCTACTGATTTACAATCTGCACATGGTGTAAGCATGCAGCTCTTGTTTCCCCCCTCCCCTCACCACAACCCTACCCTTGTGCCTTTCTCATTTCAGAGACCCAAAAAATCCAGCCTGCCCAACCAGTGGTTGAACAAGAAGAGGGAGAAGAGAGTCAAGAAGAAGAAGAAACACCGTCACTCGATTTCACACTCCCAGCCACCAGCTCAGACACTGACACTCCGTGTACTTTAGAGGATAGGTTAGACACGGGATCTGCACATGGGGAGACACCGGGCACGAGTGTCTGCAGCCAGGGCAGGGGGAAAGGGTAGCTCAGGTGCCAGCTCTCCGGTGGAGGAGGTTGCACACGAGTTCTGCCGCACAGGACTCAGATTAAGACTTCAATGGGGCCGCCTACAGAAGAACACTGGTGGGTATGCAAAATGAAATGCTTGGTGCAATGGCAGGCCTGATCTATGAACGCACTTGTGGACCCAACCATCATGCTGCGCTCGATGACCAAAGTCTCAGCTTCCATTGCAGCACAAGCAGAAGCCACCCAACGTCTGAGTGCTGCAATGGAAGCTCAGACTGAAGTCATGCAAGCACAGACTGCTGCCATCATGGCTGGATTTACCAGTGTTGAAAGGGGCTTGCGGGGTGTCACAGCAGTCCAGCAGGCTGTACTCCAGCAGATTACTAGGATTGCTGAGGTGCTGCCCCGGGGGAGTGGCAATGGATCCGTGGAGACCAACCCTGCTGCCCTCTCTCAGGATGACAGCATTCGTCCTCCCACCACTGCCACTCCCATCAGTGCCCTTGCTGTTGCCTGTCAGCCAGCCAGCCCAGACTGCTGCCGCTCATGCCGAGGTGGTGCAGTCCGAAGGCAAGCCTACTGGGCCTAGAGCTCCTCGAGGTCGTCCTGCAAGGACATCTGCAGTCTCCCCCACTGAAAGTCAGCAGCCTGCCAGCAGCCATGCTGCAGCCACTGGGGTAGCACAGCATAGAAGCACTAGAATTAATAATGGCACATGCAAGACAGTCACTCAGGGAATGCACAAGGGCGATTAGTTGAATTTGATTTAATATTGGATGGATAGATGTATAAAGTTGGATTGGAAAGTTTATTTTGTGGTGGCTTTTATTTCAGCATTGTGGCCAAGAGGACGCTGCGATGGTCAGAAACATTGGGAAGGTAAGGTGTGGGACGAATGTTGAATGGGGAATTGGGATTGCATTCAGTCGTACCGCAGGCAGTTGATTTGATCCCGGCCAGAAAGGGGTTGTCTGGGTTGCCTCCTTCCTTTCGCTTCCTCCTCCTCTTCCTCCTGCTGCTGAGCTGGTGTCCGTTGCCTGGTGTCAAGGGCTGTGCCCTCATGATGGCCAGGTTGTGCAGACCACGAATCAGGACACACACTTCGGTGAGTACTGTTGGGCTCCTCCAGAGCGGTCCAGGCAACGGTACCATTGCTTCAGCACCCCAATGGTCGGCTCTATGAGGTTTCGTGTGGCAGCATGGCTCTTGTTGGTCAAGGGATAGCCCTTGTCGCCCAGTAGCCACCCTCTGGTTTGTCTTGGTGGCTCAAAGGCTGATGGAACAGCGGACTGGCGCAGAATAAAAGCATCATGACTGCTGCCAGGATACTGGGCATTCACCGTCATGATGTGCTCAGCATGGTCGCACACCAACATTCAGCGAGTGGTAACCTTTGGGGCTGCGGTACATCTCAGCATTTATATACGGTGCCCACAAAGCCATGTGCATGCAGTCGATGGCGCCCTGCACCATGGGGAAACACGCTATCCTGGCAAAGTCACGTGCACGCTCCGCCTGCTTCTCTCTGGTCAGAGAGAAGACAATGAAGTTCCCTCTCCTGGCATAAAGAGCCCCTGTCACCTCTCTTATGCAGCAGTGGATGGTGAACTGTGAGATGTTACAGATGTTGCCTGCTCCAGCCTGGAAGGATCCCGATGTGAAGAAATTCAGGGCCACGGTCACCTTCACAGCCACTGGCAGCGCTGTCCTTGCCCTGGAGTGAGGCTGCAGGTCTGGTTGCAAGAGGTGGCAGAGTTCTGTGAGCACCTCTTCGTAAGTCGCAGACGCCTCACACACTGCTCCTGACTCAGGCTGAGGTAAGAGAATTGCTCTCGGAAGATCCTAGGTGGGTAAGGCCTCCTGCTGAGAAACCCTTCTCCCCCTCCCTCTACAAGCAGCTTGTCCTCTTCTTCGCTGCCTCTGCTCCATCTCCCTGTCATGCTGCGGGCCAAGGGGGATGACAACGAGAGCACCCATGACTGGGAGCAAGTGGTCTGACCAGAACCCTTGAATTCAGAAGCAAGGCCTTCTCCATTTGCAGCACCACTCCCTGTCACCTCACCAACTTTAAACAACTCTAGAAAGCTCCAAACACTTCCACAAACTTACACAGAGCCAGTAGAAATGAAAAAGCAAGTTACCTGAAAGTTGGTGGTGATCCCTTTAAATATCATTGGTTCGGAGTCCTTCCTGTTGCTGAACAAATGTTCAGCCGTGCGAGGTTAGGAGAGGGCGTTAGCTCCAGCGATGACGACGAAAATAGCAGCGCTGGCGTCAAATCAGCATTGCCGCACTACCGCCTTCACTAAAGTGGCGTCCGGCGCGGCCCGCACCAGAAGTGTGTGCGGGCTGCTCGGATGCCATTTTGGTCCCAATTCAGCACCTGTAGCGCGGGCGCTACGCAACCGAATTTCGAGGTTTACGTCTTAGGAATGTTTTTCGTCTTTTTTTTTTAAAAACACATATCAGTGGAGAGTCCTATTTTGGAGAAACATGTTTAGTCTTGGGTTCCATTTTCTGCTCTTTACCAGCACCAAAATAATAAAATCACACTATTTGCCTAGGTGTAGTGACTTTTTCCCCTATGTACAAGCAGTCAAATTTGAACAATTAATAAATGGTTTTGTTCACAGCTAAACTCAGCAGAGTCAAAAACGAGGCTCATTATTAACTGCAAACCATTAGCATCGCAAGTTTTAACACCATGAAAGCAGCTCCTCCCTTCAAGTTCCAGCTCCGAGCCTATCAAACATGCTCCTACTGGGTAGGACATTATTCAGTCGGTCAGACTGCTTTGCTCCCTTGCTCCCAGTTAAGGCTCTGAAATTAAGCAAACAATTTTCATAATAGAGATCCTGTTGTCAAGGCAGTCTGGCTTATATAATGCAGGGCTACGCGTTGTCAAGGCAGTCTGGGTATGCAGAGTACAATAGGCAATTAGCACAGAAAATGATGAGTCAGTCAGAATCAGCATTGAGAATACTAAACCTTGGAGGCTTTAAATATTACCTGCCACAAACATAAGAAAAAAAAGACAGTGGCAGGTTCACGCATTCCTTCAATGTTCTCACCATACAAATTTCCAATGCCAATTTCGCCATGCAAAAAATAACTGTTAAAATGTTTACGCAGTCATATAGAATATGAATAATAAATCATATAAAGCATGGCAAATAAATCTTAGGTTTGCAAGCGCACAGCACAGGATTGCCATAACAACCTGTGCAAGTGTTAGACTGGTGTAAAAGTAATACCTCTGATTTTTACCCCAACAGTTTGTGCAACAAAAAAAAAATCGATTGGATCAGCGCATCCCTGGCTTCAGTCGTCATAGAAACCTGTCTAAAGGTGCAATTTATGCACTGGATTTTACAGGATCTGTAGGAATTTTATAGCACCGTAAATTGTCTAATTCTGAGCTGTCCAAATGATGGACTTTATGCAGTCTGTGAGCTCTGGTGTTCTGGCTCACGGAGCCCTAACAACTCAAGCTTCTATTTGCATTACTGTCGCTTAGTCGGCTCATTTCTCCTGTTTCGATGTGGTAGGCCCAGAGGTTTGGAAAGGTCTGTGTTCAGCACTGTACCTTCACTGGTGGACAAATGTGAAAGCATGGGCAACATTAGGTGTATGCAAATTAACGGGCAAACTGGCATACTCTTTCCACGTAGCCTGTATGGTACCCATCTAAGTGGTGAACGAAAACAAAATATTTGAGGCCTCCTGCTCTGGTAACTAGGGAAGATTTTCTGGTCGCCAAGGCCAGTGGTGGAAGAACGTAGGGATCAGAAAACTGGCTCGGATCCATAATCGCTGGATCTGCACCACTTCAATACCGAGTGCAGGCCTTTTGGACCAGCTGAAAATGATCTCGCTGGAAAAAAAAAGAGCCACTGCTTCATCAAAATATCATCACTGGACTAAAGTCTGGTGCGGTTTTGCATCCGCTTCGGATGGGTTTGAGCTGCGCACTCCCTTGAGCATTCAGAGCTCTTGAAGGCTCCAAGAATTTTTAGCCTTTCCCAGTTTTACAGTATGCTTTACGCATGGCTTCTGTTATTTGTTTTTGTTGGCATTTTTATGAAAAATTGTGTCATCCATGATTTTTAAAATATATATACACACAAATATTTTGGAGAATTTTGTTTCCTCCTAACGGTGCAAATTGCTCTCGTGGAATCCAAAATAACCTAAAATATTGTTTGCTCGCTCATCAGAAAGCTGACTCCAACCGAAACACTCCCGAAATTTCAGCAGAACGGGAAGAGCAGAGGAGGAAAAAAAAAAGAGAGGCATGAAAAATGAGCTTCTACATTGCAAACTTTCATGGGAGCTCAGAGAACAACAAAGCATCAAAGTGAAAAGTCCTATGGCGGTTGGCAAAGTCAAATTAAAATTAATGATGGGGGGATGCTACCAGCGCTCCACTAATATATCATGGATGAAGTAGTGTAAGATGAAAGGAGGTACTCAAGGGAGCTTAGCAGGCACCAAAGCCTGACTCGCTATAACCCCTGCCCCCTCCTCTGTTACATCATCAACCATATCTGCAGGCCTAGCACATCCACCTGGCAAAGACTGTAGCTTGGCAGTCTCTGGGTCACCACAGAGTCAGTTGCGGCTCTGTGCCATGTGCTGTAATGACATCGGCAACCAAAGGCACAGCACTGCCATTGGAAACCAAGGTCACATCCTCTGACAACCATTTTTTGCCTCTGCTTCCTTCCAGGCTAGCATATGAGTCATCTGAACTATCCACCAATGCGCTGCCCACACATGTAGCAAACAGGTGACGAATCAATAGGTCAGCATGACCAGTATTTTCCTCTCCTGTCCCACTGAATAACAGCAGCACCATGACGTGGCTTCCCAATATCACTTGCCATTCCCAAAGTGGAGGGGTGATTGATGCCAGCCATGTGGCCATCCTGCAGAGCAATCTATGTGTCAGTAGGTGACCATACATCATGCAGATAGGTGTTTCACAATGAGTTTACGTGCCAAGCCCTTTGAAAGTGCGAGTGTGCCAATAATATCAGCTGTAAGTTGAGAAGGCAAGTTGAGCGTGCATGATAAGCAAAGAAAGAGCTGCAAGGTTGCGTAGGGTTTGACATAGACCAGCAGTAAATGTGGGACAGGTTGACTTTATACTATGTGTACTTGGGCCATATGCTTAGTAAATGATACCGTTGGATAGTCTTACTGTGACAGCTCCCCTGACAGATGCCATCTTCTTCTACGTCAGTTCCCAGGTCATGCCAGTACTATACACAGTGTTGACTCTTCTGCTAGGCACTTCTGGGGAGAATGCCCTGGGGTCGCTTCACACATCCACCTCATGAAGCAGCACCTCCACTTTGTCGGCTACCAAACAATCGGTGCCGCTAATGCATCACTCCATCACTTACCCCCAAACTCAATTTCCTGCCTCCACGCTTACTTTGCCTGCCACTTTATTTCTTTGCCTCTGTAAGGGCTGAAATATGCTTTTAAAATATGACTTTATAAAGGATACAACAATTTTTGATCCCACATATAGTCAGTTACCTTCAAGTGGTAAAATCCTTTAAATTTTAGCAACAACCCTTTAAAAACTACTGACTTGTGCTATTTTCCCCTGTTTTCTCCTTGTCGCCTCCCAGTGCCAGGCTCAATATGTGCCAGGAGCTCATTATGAATAATGTATTACGCCAGGGCCCGAAAATGTACCCTATTGCACTTCAGCAAGCAAAGAATTCTTTAAAAATGTCACTTAAATACTTGAGACAACAGCACATTTCACTGTTTCTTTTCTCCACTTTTAGAACCCCAAGGATGTCCACTGCCTTGCTGCTTTCAGTGGGAAGGGAGAGATGGTATAGGTTGCTGCACATGATTGGCCATCAGGAAGTGCTGCCTATCATCACAAGTGGTGATTCTGTGAAATCGTGTACCCAACGATCAAGCCTCTGTGCCAAGTGCAAGTTTGTAAACTTACCCCTATAGTCTCTGTCCCTCTCTCGGTGCCACTATCACTGGGGCACATCAAGTGGCCTGGCTAAGAGCTGGCAAAACCTGCCCAATGGCAGTCAATGTGCAACGCCATATTAAGGCTGGGGTTTGAACGAAGACCTCTTGGTTCAGTCGAGATGGTTTGGTTGGGACTTCAGTGCTTTCTAGACTGGTGCTCGGGATCAAGCTCCAGTGGAGACCAGTGACCCTTGAGTCAATCTTTGAGGACCAGCGACCTCTGTTACAGAGGCCATAACATTTGCCATGTTTCAAATCTCCATCCTTGACACGTTGGCACCCGGGTAACAGGGATGCAAAGTTTACCTTGTTTACTGCACTGTGTGCGGTCACTGGAGTGCAGTCCACACTATTGCTACCAGTAGCACACAATGAATACAAGGGTATCTAAAAATGTAGAAACAGGAGCAGGCCATTCAGCCCCTCGAGCCTGCTCCGACATTCAATTAGATCGTGGCTGATCTGCACCTCAACACCATTTATCGGCCTTTGCTCCATATCCCTCGATAACCTTACCTAAAACTTCCTATTATCCCTGTAGCCACAACCTATTGGGGGGGGGGGGGAAGAGAATTCCAGATTTCGACTATCCTTAGTGTGAAAAATGTGCTTCCTGATTTCGCTCCTGAATAAGCCAGCTCTCATTTTAAGAACCTCTCCTGCTCGTTTTGTGATTTCCCCCACCGGAGGAAATAGTTTCTCCCTATCTACCCAATCGAATCCTTTTAACCTCCAACTCCTAGATTCTATGTTTCTATGTTTCTATGTAACTCCAAGAGCTGCTGGGTCACCTCGTTGTAACAAGGTTTTAAAATTTCAACAACTGAAATAAACCCTTAGTCCAAGGTGACAGAAAACACCCGCTGAGCGTAGTTCATTCAGACAGCGGTACAGCACAGTCAAATCAGCAGGATAGAGGTGAGCTGTAACAAAGATAAAAGTCACTGGAGTGTTGAACTAACCGAACAAGATTTTCAAACCACTGAGTCAGAATTGCTGCTGTTATCACTTTGAAGGCAATTTCACATTGGATATGATGTGATAATTATCTCTCAGCATTGAAACTTAGCATTTAATCCTTTGGATTCCCTTCCACAAGAGCCTCCTCTTTCATTAACTGGGAGGGAAAGCAGGCAGATCATCCTCCCTACATATATATTCTTTCATCAGGGTCACATCGTGTTCAGTGCAATCTTCAGTGCAGCTGAGAATTCAATTCTCTTTGGAAATGTGAGTTTGGAATCAGTGGCAAGGCTTCAAAATTCAGGATTCTGCAAAGTTGAAACCAAAACCATAGCTAATGTCCAAATGTCAATATTGTAAATGTACTTCAAAAACATGGGCAGCTCTTATCCATAATTTTCAGCATAGAACTATTCTCTGACCTTGCATACACCATGGTTGTAAAATACTAGGCGTCAGCCTTGGCTCAGTGGTGACACTCTTGCCTCTGAGAGACAAGGTTGCGTGTTTCAAGCCCCACTCCACAGTCTTGAGCACATAATCTAAGCAGACACTTCAATGCGGGGCTGCACTGTCGGAAGCATCGTCTTTTGGATGAGACATTCAATCGATGCCCTCTCTGACGGACATAAGAGATTCCATGGCACCATTCGAAGAAGAGCAGGGGAGTTCTCCTGCTGTCCTGGCCAATATTTATCTCACAACCAACATAACTGAAACAGGTTATTTGGTCATTTATCTCATTGCTGTTTGTGGGAACTTGCTGTCCACAAATTGGCTGCCGCATTTCCCTACATTACAACAGTGATTACGATTCATTAGCTGAAAGGCGCTACATAAGTTCTTTCTAAGAATCATAGATAAGAATTGCCACCATTTTGAGTTGTGTTATACAAGTCATGTGGACAAATGTCAACCTTGTAGCCACCCAAAGGGTAGCTTACCCAATCAAATTCACCACTGCCAACCGCCCCCCCACCCCCCCCCACCTCCACACTAGACTGCCAGAGATTGGCATGACCTCCCTCCCACACCAGTTGGATAGAGACTGCAGAAGTACTCATGCAATCTGCTTTTAATTTAATTTGTTTTTCAAGCTCAGTAACGTGTGAGAAGTCATTGCAAGGAATTGGAACAGATTTTTACCCTGCTTTGGGCCAGCACAGTCAGCACCAAGAGTCAGGTACAGCATGAGTCAGAGGCAGAGTAAAGCTCCTTCTGCAATGCCCCAAAAACATACCTCCATCCCAATCTGAGCCATGTGACTTCTTCCACCTCAAGGGGCTAAATAGCCAATTCCTGTTCCTAATTTTCCTATGTTCCTTGGGATTGTTCTCCTTAGAACAGAAAAGGTTAAGGGGAGATTTAATAGAGGGGCTCAAAATTCTGAGGGGTTTTGATAGAGTAAGGAGAAACTGTTTACACTGGCAGGAGGGTCACTAACCAGAGGACATCAATTTAAGATAACTGGAACCAGAGGGGAGATGAGGAGAATTTTTTTTAAACGCAGCGAGTTATGACCCGAAATGCATTACCTGAAAGGGTGGTGGAAGCAGATTCAATAGTAACTGTCAAAAGGCAACTGGATATATACTTGAAAAAGAAATAATTTGCAGGGCTATGGGGAAAGAGTAGTGGGGTGGGACTAACTGGATAGCTCTCTCAAAGAGCCGGCACAGGCACGATGGGCCAAATGGCCTCGTTCTGTGCTGTAAGATTCTATGATTGCACGCCTCTCACACCACCACTTTCATGGCCTTTTTAAGTGAGATTGCTAATTAACGTCAATATGCATCAAATTGTGGTCAGTTTTGTGCTGCACCAGCAGAAAATGGATTCAGACTCCTTAAATATTTTACAACCAGCAGAGATAACAATCATTCATCCCAGTGATCTAGCCTGGATTTACTGTAGAAGTGAAAGGACAGTGTACTAATACACTGCGCCTCTAGCTTTCACGTCTGCTTAATGCAAGGGAAAACAGAATGAAGACACATTTTTCCCTTTTGTATGCAATATCCAAAGATTAGTCAGAAACTGTGATCATAATGTTCTGGCTTCCAAGCCAATTACTCACATTTGGGAAATATGACAGTCATTTCAACAGACCAAATATGGAAGAAAAATATGATTTTTTACAACAAAGATGCTGCTGGGACCATTTCAAAAATATACTGTGAGTGTTAAAAGCTTCTTATTACTGCAGTCAAACTTCAAACCCCTTGTTCAACAGGTACCATTGTCAGACAGGTGAAGGGTTAATGTGAACAGATTTGGCCCAGTGTTGACATTTTTGATCGCTTTACTTCACAACAGCATTTGAGATTAGCAATTGAAACATCAGTAGTAAGCCAAGCAAATCAGTCAAACTGTACAATAGCTTTGTACACACACATTTAGTCATTTGTAAAGTCTCAGTTCCCCCCCACCCTCCCCGAATCATGACGTATGTAACTACAGACTGTTTGCTAACAGATTGGCCTCTTTACTTGCGCGCTGTTCTTTTGCTATGTAAACTGTGGTTTAGCCTCTTGAGACCACCTTTTTATCCATCAAAATAAAAGCTAATCAGTGCAATGGAAAATGTTTTATCAAAGTGAAGCAAGAGAGCAGATAAACAATGTTCAGAGGGAAGGCAGAATCTCACACATACAAACTTCACAACTCAATTTACTGTTCAGAAAAAAAATTAAAGCATTTCTTCTGAGGCAAGTCCAATCTGTTAAGCTCTACTTAAATAGTGACGTTAATTGCTGCTAGTGGAAGCAGAAATCAATATTGCAATTGCACACCAACGCCCTGACGATTAAGATAATTATGATTATTATCCTGCGAGATTTTCTCCCCCCCTCTCCTGAAGGCATTGACTGGTCCCCTGATCCATGGGTGCCAGCAACTCTCTGGCCATTCTTCATGTGTGGGTTGGACAGCAAGACTCCAGGGTTTACTTGACCATAGTGTCACCATGTGTCATCCAATCCTGTCCTCTCAAATTTTAGCTGGGATCACTGGGTAGAAATCGGCTGCGAGGACCCTGGCCGATTGATTCCCCTCCCTACAGCAAGGGCAGTGAGGTCAAGTATAGTGCCCATATACTTGGGATACAGTATATGAGTAATTTGAGACATAGCATGTGGTAAGTGTAGCATGGTTGGGAAGAACTTCGGCGGCAGTAAACAGCAGCGGGAGCCCAGGAGAGCGCGAGACTCCGGCGGCAGTAAACAGCAGCGGGAGCCCAGGAGAGCGGCTACAAAGGACCGGTGAGTGTAAAGAAGTAAAAAGTAATCGAAGTGTGACGTCACCAGAAAGCAGGTAAGTGATTGATTGGTTGGTGAGTATTTCTCGATTTCTCGCTTTTTTCCCCAAACTTGGGCGTCTAAATTTAAGTGCCTTGGTGTAGATTAAAAGGTATACGTGTTCCAAAGTGACGCCGGCGCAGGGGAAGAAGCTGATTGGTGAGTAGTGGGTGAGTGCTTCCTTTTTTTCTCTTCAATTTTAAGTCTATTTCTTTTAAGGTAGTTCATAGTTAAGGTAGTTTGGGAAAGCGAGAATCCGAGAGTTTAAATTTAAGGTAAGAGTTTTTTTAATTAAAAGTATGACAGGGGACCTCAGTCCCGTGCGTTGCACGGTCTACAGCATGTGGGAATTCCTAGATGCTTCTTGCAGTCAGGATGACCACATGTGCAGTAAGTGCCAACGGTTTGGCCAACTTGAGATCCGGTTTTCGGAGCTCGAGCGTCAGCTGGAGGCACTGCGGTGTATCCGCGAGGCTGAGAGTTACGTGGAAAGCACGTTTTTAGACGTGGTCACCCCGCAGCTTAAGAAAGTGCAGTCAGAGAGGGAATGGGTGACCACCAGTCAGAAGAAGGGGGGCAGGCAGGTAGTCAGGAAAGCCCCAGAGTGCATCTCACGCAACAACCGTTTTTCTGTGTTGGAAAACGGTGAAAGTGACGGTTCCTCTGGGGAGTGCAGCCAGAGCCAAGCTCACGGCACTGTGGGTGGCTCAGCTGCACAAGGGGGGAGGAGTAAGAGTGGAAGGGCAATAGTGGTAGGAGACTCAATAGTGAGGGGTGCAGACAGGCGTTTCTGCGGCTGCAGACGTGACTCCAGGATGGTATGTTGCCTCCTGGTGCCAGGGTCAAGGATGTCACTGAACGGCTGCAGGGCATTCTTAAGGGGGAGGGCGAACAGTCAGAGGTCGTGGTTCACATTGGTACCAACGACATAGGTAGAAAGAGGGATGAGGTCCTGCAACAAGAATTTAGGGAGCTAGGTAGCAGATTAAAAAGCAGGACCTCAAAGGTTGTAATCTCTGGATTACTCCCGTTGCCACGTGCTAGTGAGTATAGGAATAGGAGGATAGAGCAGATGAATGCGTGGCTAAAGAGTTGGTGCAGGAGGGAGGGCTTTAGTTTCCTGGATCACTGGGTCTGCTTCTGGGGAAGGTGGGACCTGTACAAGTCGGACGGGTTGCACCTGAACTGGAACGGGACCAACATCCTTGCGGGGAGGTTTGCTAGTGCTGTTGGGGGGGGTTTAAACTAACTTGGCAGGGGGATGGGATACGGAGTGGAGCTATAGTAGGGAGTGATGCATAGCCAAATATAGAGGAAAAAACAAGTCAGTCTTGAAGGCTGAGCAAATATGTAACGGCACAAGGAAGTACGGCAAGGCTGGATGGCATTTAGTTTAATGCAAGGAGTCTTGCGAGTAAGGCAGATGAATTGAAGATGTTGATGAACACATGGGAGTATGATATTGTTGCTATCACAGAGACATGGTTGAGGGAGGGGCAGGACTGGCAGCTCAATATTCCGGGGTGTAGAATCTTCAGGCGAGACAGAGGGGCATGTAAAAGAGGAGGGGGTGTCGCAATATTAATCAAGGAGTCAATTACTGCAGTAAGGAGGGATGATATCTTAGCAGGTTCCTCTAATGAGGCCATATGGGTAGAACTTAAAAACAAAAGCGCTTTGCTGGGAGTATACTATAGGCCCCCAAACAGTCAGGGGGAGATAGAGGAACAGATATGTAGGCAAATCTCAGAGAAGTGTAGAAATAATAGGGTAATAATAGTAGGGGATTTCAACTTCCCCAATATTAACTGGGATAGTCAGAGTGTGAAAGGCTTAGAGGGTGCGGAATTCTTAAAGTGCATCCAGGAGAGCTTTTTGAGCCAGCATGTAGAAGGTCCTACAAGAGAGGGGGGGTGGTACTGGACCTAATTCTAGGGAATGTAGCCGGGCAAGTGGTAGAAGTGTCAGTAGGAGAGCATTTTGGTGACAGTGACCATAATTCAGTGAGATTTAAGGCAGTCATGGAAAAGGACAAAGATGGACCGGAAATAAAGGTTCTAAATTGGGGGAAGGCCGATTTTAATATGAAAAGGCAGGATCTGGCCAAAGTGGTCTGGGATGAGCTACTTGTCGGAAAATCCACATCAGAGCAGTGGGAGTCATTCAGAAAGGAAATAGAGAGAGTACAGCGCCAACATGTTCCCGGAAAGGTCAAGGGTGGGACCAACAAGTCCAGGGAACCCTGGGTGTCAAGGGATATACAAGAATGGATCAGGAAAAAAAGGGAGGCTTTTGGCAGATACAAAGGACTAAAAAAAGTGGAAGCCCTAGAGGAGTATAGAAAGTGCAGGGGGGTACTTAAAAAAGAAATTAGGAGAGCGAAGAGGGGGCATGAAAAAACACTGGCGGGCAAAATAAAGGAAAATCCCAAGGTGTTTATAAGTATATTAAGGGCAAGAGGATAACCAGAGAAACAGTAGGGCCCATTAGGGACCAAAGTGGCAATCTGTGTAAGAGCTGGACGATGCAGGTGAGCTTTTAAATGAATATTTTGAATCTGTGTTCACTGTGGAGAAGGACGATGTAGGCATAGAAATCAGGCAGGGGGATTGTGATATACTTTGAACAAGTTAGTATTGAGAGGGAGGAGGTACTAGCGGTTTTAGCAGGCTTAAAAGTGGATAAATCCCCAGGCCCAGACGAGATGTATCCCAGGCTGCTGTGTGAGACAAGGGAGCAGATTGCAGGGGCTCGGACACAAATTTTCAGAACCTCTCTGGCCACAGGGGAGGTGCCAGAGGACTGGAGGACAGCTAACGTAGTACCATTATTCAAGAAGGGTAGTAGGGATAAACCAGGGAATTACAGGCCAGTGAGCCTAACATCAGTAGTAGGGAAATTATTGGAAAAAATTCTGAGGGACAGAATTAGTCTCCACTTGGAGAGGCAAGGATTAATCAAGGATAGTCAGCATGGCTTTGTCAGGGGGAGATCATGTCTAACCAATCTGATTGAATTTTTCGAGGGGGTGACTAGGTGTGTGGATTTGGGTAGTGCAGTTGATGTAGTCTACATGGACTTCAGTCAGGCTTTTGACAAAGTCCCGCATGGGAGACTGGTCAAGAAGGTAAGAGCCCATGGGATCCAGGGCAATTTGGCACATTGGATCCAAAATTGGCTTAGTGGCAGGAGGCAGAGGGTGATGGTCGAAGGTTGTTTTTGTGACTGGAAGCCTGTGTCCAGTGGTGTACCGCAGGGATCGGTGCTGGGTCCCTTGCTGTTTGTAGTGTACATTAATGATTTAGATATGAATGTAGGAGGTATGATCAGTAAGTTCGCAGATGACATGAAAATTGGTGGAGTGGTAAATAGCGAGGAGGGAAGCCTCAGGCTACAGGACGATGTAGACGGGTTGGTCAGAGGGGCAGAACAGTGGCAAATGGAATTCAACCCTGAAAAGTGTGAAGTGATGCATTTTGGGAGGACTAACAAGGCAAGGGAATACACAATGAATGGTAGGACCCTAGGAAGGACAGAGGATCAGAGGGACCTTGGTGTGCATGTACATAGATCCCTGAAGGCAGCAGGACAGGTAGATAAGGTGGTTAAAAAGGCATATGGGATACTTGCCTTCATTAGCCGAGGCATAGAATATAAGAGCTGAGAGGTTATGATGGAGCTGTACAAAATGCTAGTTAGGCCACAGCTGGAATACTGTGTGCAGTTCTGGTCGCCACACTATAGGAAGGATGTGATTGCATTGGAGAGGGTGAGGAGGAGATTCACCAGGATATTACCTGGGCTGCAGCGCTTCAGCTATGAAGAGAGACTGGACAGGCTAGGGTTGTTTTCCTTAGAGCAGAGAAGGCTGAGGAGGGACCTGATTGAGGTGTACAAAATTATGAGGGGCATAGGGTAGATAGAAAGGAACTTTTCCCCTTAGTAGAGGGGTCAATAACCAGGGTGCATAGTTTCAAGGTAAGGGGCAGGAGGTTTAGAGGGGATTTGAGGAAAAACTTTTTCACCCAGAGGGTGGCTGGAATCTGGAACTCACTGCCTGAAAGGGTGGTAGAGGCAGGAACCCTCACAACATTCAAGAAGCATTTAGATGAGCACTTGAAATGCCATAGCATACAAGGCTACGGACCAAGTGCTGGAAAATGGGATTAGAATAGACAGGGCTTGATGGCCGGCGCGGACACGATGGGCCGAAGGGCCTCTTTCTGTGCTGTATAACTCTATGACAGATGACCTTGGACCTATGGTTCCCAAAGTTCTCCACCATTGGGGTTTTCCTGACCTGAAGTCTGGGTCTGTTGTAGACTAACTGATAGAGATTGATTGCTATGATTAGTCAACAACTCGATTAATGTTGTATCATACGCCTAGCAGGATGGTAGAAGGCGAACTAGATGGATCTTGGTCATTGTTCGTCTAGCAATTCCTATGCTCCATCGTGCCTCCCCCTCTCCGCAGCCAGTATCCAGCAACAGCACAAGTCAGGAGTGTGATGGAATACTCTCCACTTGCCTCGATGAGAGCAGCTCCAACACCATTCAAGAGGCTCGACACCATCCAGACAAAGCAGCCCACTTGATTGGCACCCCATCCACCACCTTAAACATTCACTCCCTCCACCACCTGGTGTACCGTGGCTGCAGTGTGTACCATCTACAAGATGCACTGCAGCAACTTGCCAAGGCTTCTTCGGTAGCACCTCCCAAACCTGCGACCTCTTCCACCTAGAAGGACAAGGGCAGCAGACGCATGGGAACACCACCATCTCCAAGTTTCCCTCCAAGTTACACACTATCCTGACTTGGAAGTATATCACCGTTCCTTCATCGTCGCTGGGTCAAAATCCTGGAATTCCCTCCCTAACAGCACTGTGGGAGTACCTTCACCACACGGACTGCAGCGGTTCAAGAAGGCGGCCCACCACCCCCTTCTCAAGGGCAACTAGGGATGGGCAATAAATGCTGGCCTCGCCAGCGACGCCCAAATCCCACGAACAAATTAAAAAAAATAGCATAGGATCAGCTAGGTTGGAGGTGCATGAGAAAAATTTAATGTAAATAAAATTAAAATAAAAAGTTCATCAACATTTTCAGGAAAGAATCTTAACTATAATTTTATTTAATTTGTATGGAATAATTAATTCACTGGATTCCCAGTGTGGAGTATTTTTGGTCATTATCCCTAAACATCCCAGGTTAGATTCCCAATGAGCTTATCCCAGCAGGGGTATCAGTAGGAATACTACAAAGGGGAGGAGACAATTGGCTCAGGATGCCACTGTTGGTCACTATCCAGCAATCTCCAGAGGAGGAACGTGTGTATGGACAGGAGCAGGCTCAGCTGCAATCTCCCCATGGAAGCACACCCCTGTCAAACATCAGCTACACTCACATTTAAAAAATCGACAATTGGACAAGGCACCAGAGGGTCTACTGGCACCCATGGAACCATACCTCAGCAGAAGCCAACGTATTCAGAACAGGAGGAAGAAGAGGATAGAACGTTTGCCTGAAAGAGAAAGATGAAAAACAAAACTGCACTGGCCAGGGATATCACTGCTGGAACATCTCCATTTTCCACACAGTGATTCTCCCCTTGGGGGACAGGACACTTCCTCACAGGCAGACGGAGTGCATGGGTGCCATCTCACGTATTTCTCAGAGCCTGTACAGGAGCAATGATGGATGGGGCCTTGTGAAAGTCTCAGGCATAAGAGAGGGCGCATGAACCCATACTGCTAAGGAATATAGGAGGGCAACAACAACAACAACAACAACAACAACTTGTATTTATGTAGCACCTTTAACGTAGTAAAATGTCCCAAGGCGCTTCACAGGAGTGTTAAAAGACAAAGAATTTGACACCGAGCCACGTAATGAGAAATTATGGCAGGTGACTAAAAGCTTGGTCAAAGAGGTAGGTTTTAAGGAGCATCTTAAAGGAGACAAGAGAGGTAGCGAGGCAGAGAGGTTTAGGCAGGGAATTCCAGAGCTTAGGGCCTAGGCAACAGAAGGTACGGTCACCAATGGTTGAGCGATTATAATCAGGGATGCTCAAGAGGGCAGAATTAGAGGAGCGCAGATATCTCGGGGGGGTTGTGGGGCTGGAGGAGATTATAGAGATAGGGAGGGGCGAGGCCATAGAGGGATTTGAAAACAAGGAGGAGAATTTTGATAGTGAGTCGTTGCTTAACAGGGAGCCAATGTAGGTCAGCGAGCACAGGGGTGATGAGTAAACGGGACTAACGCGAGTTAGGACACGGGCAGCCGAGTTTTGGATGACCTCAAGTTTACATAGGGTAGAATGTGGGAGGCCAGCCAGGAGTGCGTTGGAATCGTCAAGTCTAGAGGTAACAAAGGCATAGATGAGGGTTTCAGCAGCGGATGAGCTGAGACAAGGGCGGACACGGGCGATGTTACGGAGGTGGAAATAGGTGTTCTTAGTTATGCTGCGGATATGTGGTCGAAGCTTATTTCAGGGTCAAATATGACACCAAGGTTGCGAACAGTGTGGTTCAGCCTCAGACAGATGTTAGGGAGAGGGATGTGGCTAGGGAACGGAGTTTGTGGCGGGGACCGAAAACAATGGCTTCGGTCTTCCCAATATTTAATTGGAGAAAATTTCTGCTCATCCAGAACTGGATGTCGGACAATTTAGAGACTGTGGAGGGGTCGAGAGAAGTGGTAGCGAGGTACAGCTGGGTGTCGTCAGTGAACATGTGGAAACTGACGCTGTGTTTTTCGGATGAGGTCGCCAAGGGGCAACATGTAGATGAGAAATAGGAGAGGGCCAAGGATAGATCCTTGGGGGACACCAGACGTAACGATGCGGGAGCAGGAAGAGAAGCCGATTCTCTGGCTACGATTAGATAGATAAGAATGGAACCAGGCGAGTGCAGTCCCACCCAGCTGGATGAGGATGGAGAGGCGTTGGAGAAGGATGGAGTGGTCAACCATGTCAAAGGCTGCAGACAAGTCAAGAAGGACGAGGAGGGATAGCTTACCTTTGTCACAGTCACAAAGGATGTCATTTGTGACTTTGATGAGAGCCGTTTCGGTACTGTGGCAAGGGCGGAAACCTGATTGGAGGGATTCAAACATTGAATTGCGGAAAAGATGGGCACGGATTTGGGAGGCGACAACACGTTCAAGGACTTGAGAGGAAAGGGAGGTTGGAGATGGGGCGATAGTTTGCAAGGACGGAGGGGTCAAGGGTTGTTTTTTTTCATGAAAGGGGTGATGACGGCAGATTTGAAGGAGAGGGGGCAGTACCTGAGGAGAGAGAACCGTTAACAATGTCAGCTAACATGGGAGCCAGAAAAGGAAGTTGAGTGGTCAGCAGTTTGGTGGGAATAGGGTCGAGGGAGCAGGAAGTGGGTCTCATGGACAAGATGAGCCTGGAGAGGTCATGAGGGGTGATCGGAGAGAAACTGGAGAAGATGTGAGTTCAGGGCTAGGGTGGGGGTGAACGTTAGAAGAAGTTTGGCCCAGTGGGCTAGGGGAAGGAAGGGAAGTGGCAGATGGTCTCAATCTTAGAGACAAAGAAGTCCATGAGCTCCTCACACTTCTTGTCGGAGGCGAGGGTGGATGAGACAGGGGAGAGGGGTTTAAGAAGATGGTTAGCAGTAGAGAATAGGCGCCGGGGTTTATCTTTGCATCCCAGAATGATTCTGGAATAGTGAGCAATTTTGGCAGACGAGAGCAGGACCCGATAATGCTTTATGTGTCCAGCCAGATCTGACGGTGAATGGCTAAACCAGTTGTCCGCCATATCCGTTCAAGTCTGCGTCTCTTGGACTTAAGGGAGCGAAGATGAGAGCCATACCGGGGGAACGGCCAGGGTGAGAGAGAGTAATTGTTTTAATAGGAACTAGGGCATCAAAGGTTGTGGTGAGGGTGTGGTTGAGCAGATCGGTAGCTGCAGAAATGTCATGGTGAATGGAGGGCCAAAAGCTGGACAGTTGGGATTTCGCAAGTGCAGTTGTAAGAGAGATGGGAGAGAGTTTTTTCCAGGGGTGGACACAGAAGGAAGTAGGGTTGGGGGGTGGGTGGTGGAAGGGGGATGTGGGTGGTGAGCGATACGAGGAAGTGGTCAGAGATGGCCTTATTTGCAATTGACACAATGGGAGTAACGAGGACACGAGAGATGGCAAGGTCGAGGGGGTGGCCGTGAATATGGGTTGGGGAGTTTACATGGAGGGAGAGATTAAGGGAGGATAGGAGGCTAGTGAACTCAGAGGAGAGAGAGCATGATGAATTGAGATGGAGGTTGAAATCACCGAGGATGAGAAGTCGTTCGGTGCAAAGGCTGAGGGAGGAGAGCAGTGAAGATATCTCGGTGATATAATTTTTATGGTACTTGGGTGGGCGGTAGCGAACAAGAATTTTAAATGAGAGGTGAGAGGGGCGGAATAAGGTGAGATGCTCGAGAAAGTGCCGGAGGAGTAGGGGGACAGACCAAGGTGTGATTTGGTGATGAAAGCCACACCGCCACCACGGCGGTCTGAGCGGGGCAAGTGGTGGAAGGTATAGCCAGGCGGGGAGACTTCATTTAAGGGTAAGGTGTCATCACCCCTCAACCAAGTTTCCGTCAAGGCTATGCTGTTGATGCAATCATCCGCGATAAGCTCATGGATGGCAAGAGCCTTGTTTGCAAGTGGACGGACATTCTGGAGGGAGATGCGGAGAGGGTCAGTGATGGCTGATCCACAGCCAGCGTCCACAGGGTCAGCACTGTGGGGGGATGGGCAGGAGGCAGCTGCACTGGCGGTAGGCCAGTTGGTTTTTATCCAGCGTCAAACAACTTAACACTGGGTGCAACGCACAAAATAATCAACTAGCAGCATTGAAACCCAGACGTCACAAGTTGAATAATTATCTTCTAGTACTCACACAAGCACAAATGATTAGAGTTTAGGGAAAGCCTATCTGTTACATGGGCTACTGTACTGAAAATTTTGCTTTGCCGTTAATGCAATGTGACCAAAAGAGTTGTCCAACATCTTGTTATTGGGATGTTTTATCACAGTGTGTGTTGCTGTACAACGGTTTTGTGCAAAAAGTATTTTCTATCTTTGTTATCATAGAATGATACAGCACAGAAGGAGGCCAATCGGCCCATCGTGCCTGTGCCGGCAAAATCATTTGGATTTATTATGCCGGTTTTCTTTTTTTTGTGCCTTCAGTGCCAGTGCTTGATTCCCCATATGGAGGTCCTCTCATCACTCATTCTCCACCCATTTCCCCAAGTGCTCTTCAAGCTATGACCCTCGCTCTCTCTACCACAGGCCTGGTCCCCCATTTGCCGATATGTGCACACCTCTCTGGTCTTGAATATTCTGTCCATCTGCCCACCCGGCTCATTTCTCCTTTTCTGTCTGTATCCCTTATGCATCACCCTGGCGATCTCCATACCCAACTTACCATCTGTTCATGGACTTGTGCACATTAGTATTGACTATTCTTCACCTCTCCCTGGGCCGCTATAGGACTGCTGTGGCTCAGTTGGTAGCACGCTCACCTCTGAGTCAGAAGATTGTGGGTTCAAGTTCCACTTGAGCACAAAAATCTAGGCTGACGCTCAGTGCAGTCCTGAGGGAGTGCTGCACTGTCAGATGAGACATTAACCCCGTCTGCTCTCTAAGATGGCTGGAAAAGATTCCATGACACTATTTCAAAGAAGAGCAAGTGAGTTATACCTGGTGTCCTGGCCAATATTTATTCCTCAATCAACATCACTAAAACAGATTATATGGTCATTATCACATTGCTGTTTGTGGGGGCTTGCTGTGCGCAAATTGGCTGCCGCATTTCCTACATTACAACAGTGACTACACTTCAAAAAGTTCTTATTTGGCTGCAAAGCGCTTTGGGATGTCCTGAGGTTGTGAAAGTCTTTTTTTAATTCATTTTCACTATAATGATGTGTATAATTAAGTAAAATATATGAGGTCTGAGGAGGTGAAAAATAGCTATTAGAGTTATTACAAATCAGAGAACCATTTTAATAAAACACAATGCGGGGTAGGTGTCAAATTTTAATTATATATATTGCAAGCAATATTCTAATTTTAAGCATATGAAATGCAAAATGGGGTATGTCGTTTTATATAAGATTATCATAATGTAACTAGTTGTGCAATATGATTTGAATTACAAGTTCTGTGATTTATTACATATTGTAAATAAATAGTGGCCTGATCGATTATACATGGTGCAATTATATGAATATCTCTCTAAAAGTGACATTTCTCTGATGTAAATGTATTATACTACAGTAATTATATTGCTAGTTTCAATCTCATGCACAGAGTATACTCATTTTAATTCTATTCCTTCTGATGAAAATTAGATTTCACAAATGTCACATGAATTGTACTCGTTCTATTCTAATTATTAACGTGCAGTTATTGATGGATCACGTTGCTGAGGCAACTTCAGCAAGGATGGCCCTGAATTTCCATGGGGATTCATCTGATCTCCTGCTGTAACTCCAGTGGGAAGACCAGTGCACTCCACAGAGCAGAAACAACAGCTTGCATTTGTATAGCGCCTTTAATGGAGCAGGCTCGAGGGGCCGATTGGCCTACTCCTGCTCCTATTTCTTATGTTCTAATGTAGTAAAAACGTTCCATGGTGCTTCATGGAGCGTTATCAGACAAATTTGACAAAGAACTACATACGGAGCTATTAGGACAGGTGACCAAAAGCTTGGTCAAGGAGGTAGATATTAATGAGCGACTTAAAGGAGGAGAGGTGGAGAGGTGGTGAGGTTTAGGGAGGGAATTCCAGAGCTTAGGGCCTAGGCAGCTGAAGACACGGCCACCGGCGCAATGAAAACCGCAAGAGGCCAGAATTGGAGGAGCGCAGAGTTCTCGGAGGGTTGTAGGCCCGAAGGATGTTACAGAGATAGGGAGGGGCGAGGCCATGAAGGGAATTGAAAACAAGGTCCAGAATTTTAAAATCGAGGCGTTGCCGGACCGGGAGCGAGTGTATCAGTCTAAATGGCCCACCAGAAATGAGCACAGGCTTCATTTCAATATTGCTCATTTCAGGCTCGGATTAAATCCGTTTGCCGAGTCGGAGATTGCGATGCGCAGGCTGTCATTTTCGGGCATGGAGCAGCTGAACCAATGGTCCTTAAAGTCGACAGCTGGAGGCCGCACAAAAAAGGCCCCAAAAACTTGGAAGGTTTTTAGTATTTTGTGGAGTCGGAAGGAGCAGGAGTGTGTGTCCAGGCTCTACAAAACAAAGGGCCAGCTCTCGCTCGCCACCCTCTCTCTGATTGGCGCCTACAGCTCGCCTGAAGTATTCTGAGGAGGACCGGGGATGAATTTACTTCGGTCCTCAGGCCTCTTCGTGCTGGCCCGCCATCGCTCCGCCACCTGGAATCACACCCGGTGTGGACCGCTAAAGAATGTAGGCCCCACTGAGTATCTGAATAACATAATAGAACAGACTTGGATGTTCATAATATTATGGTTGCTAGCACAATGCGAGATGGCCTGTGTAGATCCTTCCACCACTCTGAAGGCAGATGCCCGCTATATAGCTGAAGAAGAAACCCTGATATCTGGGACGACAGCTGCTGGAAGGCTTTAGCTGTAGGCTACATAAAAGAATACGCACTTATGTATCTAGGGCTCTGTGCCAACCAGAATTGGGTTGCATAAAGGCAAGCAATAGAGCTACCACTCTATACAGTATGGTGTGTGCCCATGCCCTGGTCAGAAAACCGTCATCCATATGTTTTATGGCAAGTTGTTCTGCTCACTATGCTGCTGGTGAGGAGCTCCTGGTAATTGCTGCCCATCAGGTGAGGGATCAAACCGCACTTGTAATTTGTTTAAGAACCAGATAGTGACTATAATCCTGGGTTGGGAAGCAGGAGGCAAGCAAGGTCTCTTTGGGGTCGAGGTGACTCCCACGATGAAACACCTGGTGGTGGAAGTTCGGAACGAGGTCAGCCCTCTGTGGTGGACTCAGTAATCCCATCAGTTGGGCCTGCAGTACTTGTTGATGATTGATCAGCCAGCTTGGCTCAGTAACAGAACCTGGACAGGTAGGCCCATCGCTGGAGACTGGGATTCTTCCCGCTTAGTTCCAGATCATTCACCATGTCAATACCTTAATAGGTAAGCTGCTGCTAGCTGGACAAGCATTAGGAAGCTTACTGCTAAGCTGCATGGTTTTAGCTGGTCAAACTCCAGCAATAACCCTGCTCACACCTGGGGGGATCCAAGCTCTGTTGACCTGCACCTCAGCTCTCTAGACTTAGGTAAGTGGGGGGGGTGTCCCTCCAGGGAGAGAGTTCACTCTCCATATAGGAACAGGAGTAGACCGTTCAATGAGATCATGGCTGATCTGTATCCTATCAGGTAACGGCAGAACGTGGCCTGAGTGCAATTCTCAGCAGCTTGCTTTGGAGGCTCTGAAACATGGTTATGGGAATTCAGCAATGTGACGGGTCGCAGGCATGAAGCCGCTATTCTTGCCACGGGTGCACTGCCTGTTCCCACTGTCTTACGCCACAAGCACAAATTCTATTGGAGGATCGAGGCTATTTGCGGCCAAGCTGCCATGCCCACCCATCCGACAGGCAAAAGACTCGCGTCACTGGCTCCAACCGGCCATCGCATTGTCTGGCGTACAAATATCCATGCAGATGGAAGAACAAAGATAATCTGGCAACATTAAAGTACAATTCTCCAAACACACGCACACAGCCACATTAGATCTTACTGCATCCTTACACTGAACTCCGAAAACCATTTTTTTTTTAAAAGGAAGGTTGTAGCACAAAGTAAATCTTTAATGAAATACGAAATCTTCCACTGCTTAATCATTTCTTTTGCTCACTAGCTTTCCTTCATAGAATCAAAAACAGAGTTTTTAAAAAAGTTACACGCAAGAGAGCTCTAACTTCAAAAGTTAAGACATTACATAGAACTGCATACAATTTACAGCACAGAAACAGGCCATTTGGCCCAACCGGCCACTATGCCAGTGTTTATGCTTCACACGAGCCTCCTCCCACTTTATTTATTTCATCCCATCCTATCAGTATATCCTTCTATTCCTTTCTCCCTCATGTCTTTGTCTAGCTTCCTCTGAAATGCACCTCTGCTATTTGCCTCAACCACTCCATATGATAGCGAGTTCTCACCACTCTGAGTAAAGAAGTTTCTCGGGAATTCCTTATTGGATTTATCAGTTACTGTTTTATATTTATGGCCCCTAAAAAGACGCATGCAGATGGACTGCTTTCTTCCCTCCACCCCCACCACCCACGATAGTATAAAATTATCCATCCCGCCTACATCAAAAGGCGATTAATTACCGTATTGCTGCTGTTGTCAGTTACTAGATTTGTAGAACAATGCATACTTTGTACTAGCGTTCAGTAGTCGCTTCCTGAGGGACACATTGTGACCATGTGCATGTACAGTATTTCCAAGCAATCCACTTCAAAAAGAAATTGAGCATTTTCAGCCCAATAATAAAAGCAAATGGAGAGAGTGGTTTCAATTGTTTTTTGTTGACAAAATTCACATTTTCCATTGTAACTAGAAAGGAGCTTTAAGGTCTCATTCCAGTGCTATCGAAAGAAGCTGTAACTAATTAGTGAACAAAGGAAATCACTCACCTCTTCCACAGTGAGAGGCATGCAGATCCTGTATTCTTTCAGCAACATAATGGTGCTTCAGCCTGGAGGAAACAGGAACTTGTTGAAGGCACTCTTAGAGGATCACTTCTGAAACCACTGATGGTTAACTGAGGTCATACATTAGTCCCCTCACCAGTTGACGATATAAAAACTGTCCTGTCCGCACTACAATCTCTTGTGGCGAAGTACTTGCAGCAAACAGCAACACCAAGCCTCGTGTGGCAAGATCCCCAAAGCCGGGATTCAAAGCTCAGCTTTTATTATTCTGTGGGGGGGTGAGAGGGAAAAGAAAAATGCAAACCAATTTAAAATAGGTAACCGACCTTACAAAAAAAAAGTCCTTTTTGTGTTTTAGTTGATTAAAACTTTTGTTTGAAGAACTTGGCAACGCTTTACTATAATGCTGCTGCAGACGTAAACATGCCTTGTTGGCAGAAAAGATTAGATTGATCTACCATGTTGTGGTAAAACTCAAGAGAATCAGCTCAGAGAGTGATACAATGGCGCAATGCACTGCCACTCCAGTAAAGTTACCGCCCCAGCACTTTCCTAAGACCAGCAACAGCAGTGGAAAAGAGTCCAAATGACATCTATAGCACACTTGTACTGCTTATGCAAATGCATGAAATATTAGAGATCAATAGTTTCTAAAAAAAGCAATATTGATTTGCGAGCACATCAGCAGTAACAATGTATTGAAAGGTTAGCCTTTTCCTGTAACACTCAATCTATTCAATCCGATTCAAAGTTGTGTTCCCTGTATATTTGTGCAATGAAGCTATTTAAAAATTTCCAGGGTGGTTATTAAGGAAAAACACTAACAATGTTTAATAAATGATCATTTGTAAAAGATCATTTGCACCGCTACCTTTTTGCTGTTGTCTGCAAACACAAGTTCTCATCTGTGGTCAGTCCCACCACAAACAGTGCAGGAAAAATAATTAGGGGGGCAATTTTGCTTCATCAATTCTTATAGAATACTGAGGATTTAAATAGCTTGTTACTTTCAATGTGCTAATGGTGACGATTAAGGTTTGCTCCTGTGGGGCTCAGGACCTGCCCCCCTCCCCCTCCCAGTGAAAGCCTTCAAACCCCGAGCATGTTGGTTGACCAGTGAACCAGATCCTCTCAAACAGTGACTAGATTCCAGCATTCTGAATCAGGGTGTAATCCTCCTCTTCTTGATTCCTCTCCATGGGTTGTCCATTAGCAACCGTCAACAACTGTCAGCAACCACAGTTGTACAACTGCTGTGCAACTATTTCACCTAACTGGTAGAGGTTGTCATTGGGGCATTGAATCTAGTAGATATTGGAGCTAATTTCCATCGGATTAACAGCACAGAAACAGGCCATTCGGCCCAATTGGTCCATGCCGGCGTTTATGCTCCACACGAGCCTCCTCCCACCCCTCTTCATCTCATCTCATCCTATCAGCATATCCTTCCATTCCTTTCTTTCTCATGAGTTTATCGAGCTTCCTCTTAAATGCATCTATGCTATTTGACTCGACCACTCCTTGTTTAGTACTACATAGAACAAAATTGAAACTAAAAGGAAAGGGGGGGGGGAGTTGGTTTTAAAAATATTTGTGCAATTTGATCATTTAATAGGTTGTGCAACACGAGGCAATTAAATCTAAATGTACTTAAGTTTTTACTTTGAATTTGCAATCAATTGTACCTGATTTTATTCTTTCCCTCAACACATAGTTTTGCAGTTCTAAGATTTACAAAAATAAAGATGATAGTTTTATGCTCAATTAGGGATGAGATTCCCCCCCAACGCAAAACACAAGGCTGTCCATTTTCTCCACAGTAATTCTTTTAAAACCTGCTAACATTCGCAGGAATCTGTGACTTTGAAATGCACAATTTCTGACCATGCAATTTTGCTCATGGGCCATTAAGAACGGGCAGTCGCCCACTTTTCACCGAGAGAGGAATTTCACCTCCTACTTAGTGACCAGTTCACATCACTGCACACTGGGTTCGGTCAGCAACCAACGCAAGCAGCTTCCTTCCTGAGCAGTCAACTTGCCAAAAAAAAATCCAGACTAGCAAAAATAACCGAGAATCTGTGGAGTTTTTAAGTGAATAAAATATATTTTACAACGTGTAGAGCTCAACCTCTTTGAAAAGCAGTTCAGTATTATATCCATAGCATTTCCATACCAGGAGATTAGATACTGATATGTATAATTAAAATACTTTATATATATTATATGCTTCTGTCTTACAGTTAGCCCTGTACATCACTTAAGTTACTGGACTTGACTCGTGTGTACGAAGCTCAGATAGACAACAATGCTTTGCATCCCAAATTAATGACAGTACTGTGTCCTTATATATTGTACTTCAAAGCTGTGCAGCTCGGTTAGAATACCGCATACAAACTGCATTCATTCTCCACAATGCCTTAAGTACAGCCTGGCTACGTGCAATAGTAATCGCATTTTAAACACAGTAAGTCATGGTCACATCGGGCTTTTAAATAAAAATTGACCGTAAATAATTTTTCTTTTAAAATCTAAAATACTGCGCATGTTCCAAACAAAAGCAAGACTGACCCCCAGATAATTCGCCAGAAAGTGTGTCCTTCGGATGAATCCTCTGCATTGAAAAAGTTCAGCGTCGATGTGCTGCTGCTGCTGTGCTTTTGTTCGATCTTCCCGCGAGCATGTGGAAGGGAAGGGGAGTTTTCAATACTCTCAGCAAGAACCACCAGATTTGAAAATTAAATTTAAAAAAAAATTGATGCCTTTAGTTTGTTCTTAAAGATGCATGTTCTGGCTTGGCAAGCACAAAAAAAAATGACACCCCCGACGGCAGTGCGAAAACTTTCTTACTGTCTCACAGAGGCGGCCAGCTTGCATTATTTTCGATTCTCTCTGTTTTCTGATTCTTTTTTTGTAGGTTTCAATCCTAAAGCAGAGGTGAAACTGACCAGTCCGTTTGCGTCTTTCAGCCCCGTTCAACTCTCCATAGCTGAAGAGCGCTGCTCTTGTGTCATAACTCTTACTCTACCTTTATATCTAGCTATCTCCCTCTCTCTCTCTCTCTCTCTTTTCAACAACGTGATTGAACCCCGGCTTGTTGACGTTTTGTTTCTTCACACTCAGGACCCGCTGTTAGACGTCGAAGAAGGGCCTGCTGGAAAATGAAGGAAGAAGAGAAAGAAAAAGAAGAAAAAAAAAACCCCATCAGAGATGTAAAAATGCTGCCCACAGCACTGGAGTGGGTTTTTTTTTTGCATCGCAGGCGGCGCACTGCCTCCTACAGGAGAGTCTCAGCAACTGCTGATAATACACGCAGCAGATGCTTCGTAGTTGCAAACTTACCAAAAGCATAGCAACGAGATGAATGTGCGTTCGGCAGTAACCGTGCCCCTGAACATACCGATGTTCCATTATACAGTTTGCACTTCAAGAATCACATTACAAAGCCGGTCACTTAATCACAAAAGCACTAAACATGCAAATGAATTATGCACTGTCTCATACTGCAGTTTTGCATATTTAAATGTGTCAGGTAAGTAATGTGTTCACCATGTTCAAATCTTCATTGACTATGCTAACATTATTAGCATTTTTTTTCAATGTCCAAGGTTGTTCACAATGCAACTTAGCACATTGGTTAAGTTTTGAGTTCTAACGAGAGGTCATCGACCTGAAACGTTAACTCTGTTTCTCTCTCCACCGATGCTGCCTGACCTGCTGAGTATTTCCAGCATTTTCTGTTTTTATTTCAGATTTCCAGCATCCGCAGTATTTTGCTTTTGTTTTAGCACATTGGCTGCTTTTTTTTAAATATGGACATTGTGGCCAATCTATCAAGTTAGGTCCCCAATTTTTTTTTAGAGTTGATAAACCAAGCTGATGGGCCCAGCCCCCTAAGGCAAGACATCAGAAGGTTGGAAAGAGTAAAACATGAGGATAAAGTAGACCAGCTAATAATAATGTGGTAATGCGAAGCTTCAGGTTTTAAAAGCTTGAAGATTGTAGACAGGCTACATAATGGGCAATGTACTGCCTGCATATCAGCCCCAGTACACAATAACCACAGCCAGTTTAATAACACTGATGGCAGAGGACAAGTTGTATTCACAGATACTTTTATTGAAGCTTAATTTTTCGATAAAGCAAGGGAATGCCTTGTGGCAGTTTCAGCTTCGGAAAAGGTTTCAAGGTGTACACTGTACAACTTTTCATGGGCTTGTATGTCAGTTACCATCTTTGACTATCCTGAACTGGCTGCTTTTAACCAAAACGATGGCCTGATGAATCTGATACTCCTTTAGATAGAAAGCATTCATGTTACCGTCCACAATGTTGCAGGAACAGTGCACAATTAATTATAGAATCATAGAATGTTACAGCACAGAAGGTGGCCATTCGGTCCATCGTGCCTGTGCCGGCTTCTTTGAAAGAGCGATCCAATTAGTCCCACTCCCCTGCTCTTTCCCCATAGCCCAGCAAATTCTTCCTTTTCAACTATTTATCCAATTCCCTTTTGAAAGTTATTATTGAATCCGCTTCCACCACCCTTTCAAACAGTGTATCCCAAATCATAACAACTCGTTACTTAAAGAAAATGTTCCCCTCATCACCCCCTGGTTCTTTTGCCAATTACCTTAAATCTGTGTGCTCTGGTTACCAACCCTTCTGTCACAGTTTCTCTATCAAATCTCCCCTTAACCTTCTCTGCTCTAAGGACAACAGCCCCAATTTCTCTAGTTTCTCCACATAACCGAAGTCTTCATCCCTGGTACCATTCTAGTAAATGCACCCTATCTAAGGCCTTGACATCCTTCATAAAGTGTGGTGGCCAGAATTGGCCACAATATTCCAGCGGGGCCCTAACCAGCGATTTATAAAGGTTTAGCATAACTTCCTTGCTTTTGTACTCTATGCCTCTATGTATAAATGCCCATATGCCTTTTTAACAGCCTTCTCAACTTGTCCTGCCACCTTCAAAGACTTATTATCTCCCTCCCAAGGCAGAATGATATTTCTCAGTAACTTGTTATTGGGTCAATAACAGATCCTGCATGCTGCCAATCACAGTAACTCTACCTGACGAAGGGGCAACAGCTCCGAAAGCTTGTAATTTTAAATAAATCTGTTGGACTATAACCTGGCGTTGTGCGACTTCTCATTTTTGTCCACCCCAGTCCAACACCGGCATCTCCGCATCATAATCACAGAATAACAGGACGGTCGGAATTGTGATGCAAAAAGTAGAGTCAGTCAGATGCCTCAGGAATCTATGCACCAAACCAGTAAGACTTCACATTTATCAGTAGCCGTTCGTTTAATCTACTTCAGCGTTCCTCACATTCTCGGTGTGACTACCCCGAGGGATGCGACTGAAACATAGAAACATAGAAGATAGGAGCAGGAGTAGGCCATTCGGCCCCTCGAGCCTGCTCCGCCATTCAATGCGATCATGGCTCATCATCCAAATTCCCTGCTTTCTCCCCATATCCCTTGATCCCCTTAGCCTTAAGAAATATATCTAACGCCTTCTTGAATATATTTAATGAATTGGACTCAACTGTCTTATGTGGTAGAGAATTCCACAGGTTCACCACTCTCTGGGTGAAGAAATTCCTCCTCATCTCAGTCCTAAATGGCTTACCCCTTATCCTTAGACTGTGACCCCTGGTTCTGGACTCCCCCACCATCGGGAACATCCTTCCTGCATCTAGTCTGTCTAGTCCTGTTAGAATTTTATAAGTTTCAATGAGATCCCCTCTCATTCTTCTAAACTCTAGTGAATATAAGCCCAATCGACCCAATCTCTTTTCATAAGTCATTCTTGCCATCCCAGGTATCAGTCTGGTGAATCTTCGCTGCAATCTCTCCATGGCAAGAACATCCTTCCTCAGATAAGGCGACCAAAACTGCACACAATACTCAAGGTGTGGTCTCACCAAGGCCCTGTACAACTGCAGCAAGACATCCTTGCTCCTGTACTCGAATCCTCTCGCGATGAAGGCCAACATACCATTTGCCTTCTTAACCGCCTGCTGCACCTGCATGCTTACCTTCAGCGACTGGTGCACAAGGACACCCAGGTCTCGTTGCACTTCCCCTTTTCCCAATCTATTGCCGTTCAGATAATAATCTGCCTTCCTGTTTTTGCCACCAAAGTGGATAACCTCGCATTTATCCACATTACATCTGCCATGCATCTGCCCAATCACCCAACCTGTCCAAATCATACTGGAGTTTCTCTGCATCCTCCTCACAGCACACACGCCCACCCAGCTTTGTGTCGTCTGCAAACTTGGAGATATTACATCTAGTTCCCTCGTCTAGATCATTTATATATATTGTGAATAACTGGGGTCCTAGCACCGATCCCTGCGCTACCCCACTAGTCACTGCCTGCCACTCGGAAAAAGACTCGTTTATTCCAACTCTTTGCTTCCTGTCTGCCAACCAGTTTTCCATCCAAGACAGTACCTTACCCCCTATCCCGTGGGCTTTTACTTTGCACGCTAATCTCTTATGCGGGACCTTATCAAAAGCCTTCTGAAAGTCCAAATACACCACATCCACTGGTTCTCCCTTATCTATTCTACCAGTTACATCCTCAAAAAATTCCAGTAGATTAGTCAAGCATGATTTACCTTTTGTAAATCCATGTTGACTTTGTCTGATCCTGTCACTGTTTTCCAAGTGCTCTGCTATTACATCTTTTATAATGGACTCTAGCATTTTCCTCACTACCCAAGTCAGGCTTACTGGTCTATAATTCCCCATTTTCTCTCTACCACCTTTTTTAAATAGTGGGGTTACATTAGCTACCCTCCAATCCATGGGAACTGTTCCAGATTCTATAGAATTTTGGAAGATGACCAGCAATGCATCTACTATTTCTAGGGCCACTTCCTTAAGTACCCTAGGATGTAGATTATCAGGCCCTGGGGATTTATCGGCCTTCAATCCCATCAATTCCCCTAACACCATTTCCCTACAAATACTGATTTCATTCAGTTCCTCCCTCTCATTAGACCCTGTGTTCCCCAACATCTCTGGGAGGTTATTTGTGTCCTCCTCTGTGAAGACAGAACCAAAGTATGTATTTAATTGGTCTGCCATTTCTTTGTTCCCCATTATAAATTCCCCTGATTCTGACTGCAAGGGACCTACACTTGACTTCACCAATCTTTTTCTCTTCACATATCTTTAGAAGCTTTTACAGTCAGTTTTTATGTTCTCCGCAAGCTTACTCTCATACTCTATTTTCCCCCTCTTAATTAATCCCTTTGTCCTCCTTTGCTGAATCCTAAACTGCCCCCAATCCTCAGGTTTGCTGCTTTTTCTGGCCAATTTATATGTCCTCTCCTTGGATCTTATGCTGTCCCTAATTTCCCTGGCACAATGGTATAAACATGGAAAAATCAGATTAAGGATCATAATCATGAATTGTGGCTCCAGAAGATCATTTCTTTATCTAAATTGAAGTGACTGGGGTGTACATTAGACAATCGATAAAGCTTTCTCACCTTGGGGTGGAGTCGATTCTGGAATTTAACTTCTGCAAATCTATCAGACATACCTCAGTCTCAAATACTTGTTCCTGGGCGTCTTTGCGAGGTACATTAGCCTCTATCTTTCCAATACACATACTGTCCAATGGCAGGGCACTGTTCCTGGGAAGAACCTATTCTATATGGTATCCAGCCTCACAACTTTTAAGGAAATAAAATATGAGCTTCTTCAGTGCCTAGTGGGGAAAGACATTGCCCAACGTGATATTAAAACACATGGACCAGGTTTAACTCACAATCGGCACTGCTATGGCTCTGTCTCAGCAGTAGGGGCAAAGCAAAGGAAAAAAGACTTGCATTTATCTTCTTCCTAGGCAGTCCCTCGGAACCGAGGATGACTTGCTTCCACATTAAAAATGAGTTCTCAGGTGACTGATGAGTCCAATGCGGGACCTACAGTCTCTGTCACAGGTGGGGCAGATGGTGGTTGAAGGGGCGGGTGGGTGGGGTGACAGCGTTGGGGTCTGTCGCTGTTGGGGTTGTCCACGAGGGTCCTGACATTCAGGTCCCGAACTTCATTTTAAAGGGTGGAAGATGCCTGTGTGTGGATTCTTTTAACGTGGGGTGGCCGTTGCACACCAGCTACCACACGGGCTTGACAGAGCAAGGTCTTGGTCCAATGGCAAGGGGATCCAAGACGATTGGAGGCCAGGCTCTGCTACATCGGCCTCGCACACACACATACAAACTTGCATTTATATAGCACCTTTCACGACCTCAGGATGTCCCAAACTGCTTTACAAAAGTGACTACACTTCAAAAGTACTTCATTGACTGTAAAGGACTTCAGGATGTCCCGAGGCCATGAAAAGCGCTATAGAAACGCTATTCTTTCTTTTCTTTTATTTATTTCCTGGTGATTAGCCAAAAATGGACATATTTCAGATGTATGGAAACATGATGCACACTCCTGTAGCTGCAAAGATAGAGGGCCTACCTACTGGGGAGAAAACAGCTTTCATGCTCTTTATAGGAGATTAAAAAATCATTATTTTAATTTATATTGTGCATGTGTTTGTTATCCAGTCCTCTGCTGTGTTGACAGCATGTATCACTTTGAGTCTGGTGAACAAATTTTTCTGCTTCACTGAAATTTCCTGTATGAAGGCACTTATAAATAAATATGGTTATATAATACAGGAAAGACAGTCCTAAATATTTAAGAGAGCCGTCTGTGATGAGAAGTCTGTGTTGAGAACGGTTGCATCATAGGGAATGCATTATCCATAGAAAATGGAAATCGCGGTCAAGCAGATCAGTAAAACTGTAGGGGTTGGCATTTGTGCACACTTTACGGGATTGTCACTGATCGCACATGATTTATACAAAGATCAGTTGATAAGGTAGGCACATTATCATATACTCTTCCCATTCAACCACTTTTTGTCCTCTCTCATGCAGGTTTTCCTGCATGCACACAACAGCTGATGCTGTCAGTAAATTAGGAATCATAAAGCGCAGTGGTCTATAGTTTGGAGCTGAATGAATCTAGTAACAGTGCACGGAGATATCTCCCACACTTGCCTTATTAGATATGCATCAACTCAAGCAATGATGGAAACGTGGAGATTGATAGCACCAATAGCCAGAAGGATGTGCTGTCAAGGCATTGATCAAGCTGTCAACTCCAATTACTGCAGTGCACGTTAGGCAATCAATAAGGAAATATTTTGGAGCAGAACAGTGAATGTGATTTGTTCCAAAAATAGCTCAATAATTCATTCTGAAGCCCCTTGGTCTATCCCAACCTTTTCACTCCCACTCTAGTACTTCACTTGGTTTTCAACTTCTGTATCCCCCTTTGTAGGCATAAACCATCTCAAATATACTCTTCCCACTGTTTCCATTTGGGCTATCCTTCTCTCATTGTTTTCATTTGTTGCTCGGTCTGATCATGTCACCTTCAAGTTCTTTCTTAGGCATCTCCTCTTATTTATTTATGACTCTCTTTAAAATGGCTCATTGTTTTTCCCTCTTCCAATCTTTCTCCCCTCCATTCCTGAAGGAACTGGCTTATACTGGGACATGTGCATCTTCAGTACCTTGCCCAAATAGCCATCCCTCATCTGTCAACCTAGACCATGAGTGTCAGCAGGTGGGGAGCATCACAGGACATCCTGATCCTGTGATTCCCCAATGGCTACGCATACGGCCCTTCCAGCAGGGGTCACTGGATGGCAATCGCGAAGAACAATCCCGGTAGAATTTCCCCCCCCCCCCTCCTTACCCCAGGGAAGCAAAGGCCAGTACTCACATCTGCCACCTTGGATGAGATTAGCTAAACCAGCACAAATCAGGGATTGAACCTGGAATCTCCCTGTTCTGTTTGATTGTACCATGCCGGTCTGTGCATTTAACTGCCGAGCCTTTGAGCAGATGCCATTGCTCATGTTTTACCTTGAGGTTCAATGCTATTGTTAGTGTCAGTCATACTTTCTTTGTGATATTCCCATTGACTGAAGCTTGTTCAGTTTCTGGGACAAGCTGATTGACAGTTTTGTCCACCTGCACAAGCATATCTTGCCATTATTACAGAATATTAATATTTCAGCCTTGGATCCCTACCAGAGTAGCCCCTCCTTGTACAAAAACAAGAGCTAGTTTGTTCAAACAGCAGTATTCATCTTCCATTTGTCAATTTCATAAATTTGCATTCAGGTGAGTAGTTCCTGGATTAGCCTATGAGCTGGGCTGTTGACAAATCATGGCAGCAAAATGCAAATAACTTGTAACTCTTTCAGAAAATATCAATTTTGGATACAGTGTGTGAGTAATTTGAAACATGACATGTGATAAGTGCAGCATGATGGGAGGAACACGTGACTTTGGACCTATGGTTCCCAAAGCTCTACCACCACTGGGGTTTTCCTCGGGTCATGTCTGGATCTGTTGTAGACTAATTGATAGAGACTGATTGCCATGATTAGTCAACAACTCCATTATCGTGTGTCATGTGACTACCAGGATGGTAGAAAGTTAACTAGGTGAACCTTGATCTTTTTACACCTAAAATTTTTTAAGATAGTTGGCAAAAAGTCCAGAGGGGAAATGAGCAGATTTTTTTTTACGCAGCGAGTTTTTATGATCTGGAACGCACGACCTGAAAAGGCGGTGGAAGCAGATTCAATAGTAACTTTCAAAAGGGAATTGGATATATACTTGAAAAGGAGAATATTGCAGGGCTATGGCGAGTGAGTAGGGGATTGAGACTAATTGGATAGCTCAACCAGCATCACTAAAACAGATTAACTGGTCATTATCACATTGCTGTTTGTGGGATCTTGCTGTGCACAAATTGGCTGCCGCGTTTCCTACATTACAACAGTGACTACACTTCAAAAAGTACTTCATTGGCTGTAAAGCACTTTGGGACATCCTGAGGCCTTGAAAGGCCCTATATAAATGCAAGTTTTTCTTTTTTTCTTTCAAAGAGCTACCACTGACACGATCGGCTGAATGGCCTCCTTCTGTGCTGCATGATTCTATGATTCTATGAACAATTCCTATGTTCCTATGTAGCCTTCAAAAAGAAGCTCTCTGCGTCAATCCCACTTATTCCCTTTATGATTGTTAGAATGATATGAATTATGTCCCCTTCTCCCAGTACTATTTTTCCAGTTTTCCAGTTTCATTGTTGCCTACTACTTTTTCCATAACAATTGGATGCATTACTGACCATTCCATGTACCTATTTAAGAATACCAAGGACACCTTCTTCCACTTTACTTTGATCTTTCTTAAATCATTTCAAATATTTTATACTTCAACTTTATGCATTCTGTAACTTCATTATTTAATCGTAGGCTTTGATATTATCCTTTTATTTATATAAATCATTTCTGCATTTAATTTGAACTCTCTCCAATATATATATTTTTAAATATTCAATTTGATGTTTAGTTTTTCTTCTCTCCGAATTTGCCTTCTTCACTGCTTCAGATCAGCCTCCCACTCGCTGGTACATGTATTGTATGATTCCTTGCTCCATCCCATGCCACAAGGTCAAATCTGACACCATTATGATTGCTGCTTCTCAGGTGCGCTCTAACCTCTGAATTTTCCATGATCTGCGCTGAAATCCGGATCAAAGTGACATCTTCCCTCCTACACATTTTAGCACTCTGCATCGAGAACCACTTTTCGCACAAGTTCGATGAGTTCGCTCCTCCTCTTTTGAAAGATCGTCACAGTACTCCACTTAATTTTTGTGATCATTAAAATCAGCCATAATTAGAAACCTCCCTTTCTCTGACGCTTTCCTTGACAACTGAAGACATCGTAATCTTTTTACTGTAAATGATTGCAGCTGTCATCTATACATAGCTCTGAGCAGAGGGGCTCAAAGGAGCACAAGTACTCTAAAGCTGTAACCAAGCTCCCCCCACCCACTGCCAAACATTTTGTCAAAATGAATTTATTAACCAAATTTGCCCTGACTCACAAAGGCTGTGCGGAGGCGGGCATGCAGCATAAATACATCAATCTTCACATTTCTGGGCCTCTGCCTGCTTCATTGAGCTAAAAAAGCCAAATCCCAGCAATTCTACATCCCTCCTCCGAAAGAGATTTGAAGTGACAATGTCCCTTTCTTGCCTTTGAGCGTTTTTTTTGCAGAGACTTGTATCGCCAGGTTAGCTTGGCAAGTATTTTATCCAGATTAAAATGACCTAAATGAACCTTGTAAAGCAGTAAAGGAACAGTTAACCAGACAGTTAAGAGAATGAACTATTGACCCCTGCAGAGGATGTATGCCACACACATTCCTTTTAACTGAAATTAACTTGAAGTTCAGTTAGTATTGCAGAATTGATGGGGGGTAATTTTGACTTTAGACTTGACTTCAATGGAAACGAAAATGGGGAGAGATGTAAAACGGGCTGCCGATTCGCTGTCACCCAGAGAAAATGGCAGGTGGAGGTGCTCACATCATCCAATTATATTATTGCTCTGGCTCTGCTTCCTCCAATGGCACGGGGGAAAACATAGCACTTGATGTGGTTCTCTCCTCTTCTGGAGGTTTGACACGTTGGACCCCCTGGGACACATCTCATTGTCTTGGCTGTGCTCTTTGTTGTAGGGAATAATGTGAATAGATTTTGTCTGGGTTTAAATTGTGAATTCTGGGAGATTCTCTCATTGCTAACTTACCTGACGAAGGAGCGAACTGCTTCGAAAGCTTGTAAAATTAAATAAATCTGTTGGACTATAACCTGGTGTTGTGCGACTTCTCATTTTTGTCCACCCCAGTCCAACGCCGGCATCTCCACATCATGACTTCTGGAGGTAGAAGAGCCACTTCATTTACCTGACAGCACCGCTGCCAAAGTGAAGGCTGGGCTGCCACTAAATGTAGCCTGAGTTGAGTACAGTATGGCAGGCCCCTTACTAACATAACAGTTAAACATAATTCGTGACATTCGAGCAGCACAGGAGATTGAGAAAATATTGTTTTCAGTGTTGGAAATTTTTTGTTTCCTTGCTCGTTTTCTCCCTCCCTATTCTGAAGATGCTGACTGGGGTACGGTTGACAGGCAATAGCTGCCCTCCCGTATAAGCCAGTATCACCCAATCCAGCACTCAACATGTGTCCACACACATGCACTTTCCAGCCAGAGTCAATGGTAGTAAGCAGGAGCCGGATCCCTGGCTGCTTTTTGTCCCTCCCTAGCCCAGGGGCGCTAAGACCAATTGAATTACCTTGACTGAAATTAGCTATTTCAAAACTGACTAGGAATCAAACCTGGGACTGCCTGGTTTATATGGCTTGATGCTACATTGGCTGGTGCCTTTACCCATTGTGCCATTGAAGGAGCCAGTGTTGGAAGTTGGAAAGTGCCAACCATGGCTAAATGGTAGCACTCTCGCGTCTGAGTTAAAAGGTTGTGCGTAAAATTCTCATCCTTGATTTCAAATCCCTCCATAGCCTTGCCCCTCATCGAGCAATACAACCCTCCGAGATCTCTGTGCTCCTCCAATTCCGGCCTCTTGCACATCCCCAATTTTCATCGCTCCACCATTGGCAGCGTGCCTTCAGCTGTCTAGGCCCTAAACTCTAGAATTTCCTTCCTAAGCCACTCTTTCTCTCTCCCTTCCTTTAAGAGGCTCCTTAAAACCTACCTGTTTGACCAAGCTTTTGGTCACCTGTCCTAATATCTCCTTGTGTGGCTTGGTGTCAAATATTGTTTGATAACACACCTGTGAAACGCCTTAGGACGTTTTGCAACGTTAAAGGTGCTATATAAATGCAAGTTGTTGTTGTTGTTGATATGGTGTGGTAGACACAGTTCATCATTGTGCCAGCTTTCTGGATGACAGAATAGTGGGATGGCGGATGTTTCTTCACAGTGAGGAAGGGAATATTTGAGGCAGGAAAACCACAAAAGGGTTTTGCACATTCGTGGCATCCAGTACAGTTCACTGGTGACTGAATGCAAGGAACGCGTTAAGAAGCAGTCCTTGTGATTTGTTATCAGTGCACAGGCAGGGATACCTTTTTATTTGTAACAAGAAAGGAAAACATAAGCGACACATTAAGGAGATGGAAATGGACAGTGTATTCCCTGGGATCTGTTTTAGAAGCTGAGAACCATTAGCAATGTCTCTGAAATCTTCCCAGAATCTTGGCAAAAATGAAAAGGGGAAAGAGATAAAAGGAGTCAGATGTTTGGATTATCAGTGCTGTGTGCTTTATTTCCCTATCCATCAATGTGAATGTGGTGATGTCTGTGTGCAGCTATTAACTGATGCTTCCACACCAAAGAGAGAGAGTCAATTAATCTATTTACAGTATCTGTTTTAGTTGTAACTGTTCAGTATCAAATTCTGGAATGAGTGAGTGAGACATTCAGCTTGTCTTTTCATCCAACCTCCATAGAACGGCCTCGTGAATGTTCTGTATGTTGTAAAACTGCCACCAGCAGAACAATTTACCAAAATAAAATCTTAAGAAGATGGAAGAGGAAAAAAGGCCATTCAGCCCATCCAATTTGCACTGTTGTTTTAGATTATTTTGCAAAGCCTGAGCACATCAATCCCCTCCCTGCTTGATGCCTTTATCTGCCTGGTGGAGGTTGTGTGCGACTTTCTCCTGCTAGAAAGATGTGATAATGACCAGATAATCTGTTTTTTCAGGTGTTAGTTGAGGGATACATATTGGCGAGGACACCCTACTGTTCTTTGAAGTGGTTTAATGGGATCTGGCAGTGCAGCACTCCCTCAGTACTGCCCCTCCGACAGTGCAGCACTCCCTCAGTACTGCCCCTCCAACAGTGCAGCACTCCCTCAGTACTGCCCCTCCAACAGTGCAGCACTCCCTCAGTACTGCCCCTCCGACAGTGCAGCACTCCCTCAGTACTGCCCCTCCGACAGTGCAGCACTCCCTCAGTACTGCCCCTCCGACAGTGCAGCACTCCCTCAGTACTGCCCCTCTGACAGTGCAGCACTCCCTCAGTACTGCCCCTCTGACATTTCAGCACTCCCTCAGTACTGCCCCTCCGACAGTGCAGCACTCCCTCAGTACTGCCCCTCCAACAGTGCAGCACTCCCTCAGTACTGCCCCTCCGACAGTGCAGCACTCCCTCAGTATTGCCCCTCCGACAGTGCAGCACTCCCTCAGTATTGCCCCTCCGACAGTGCAGCGCTCCCTCAGTACTGCCCCTCCGACAGTGCAGCACTCCCTCAGTACTGCCCCTCCGACAGTGCAGCACTCCCTCAGTACTGCCCCTCCGACAGTGCAGCACTCCCTCAGTATTGCCCCTCCGACAGTGCAGCACTCCCTCAGTATTGCCCCTCCGACAGTGCAGCGCTCCCTCAGTACTGCCCCTCCGACAGTGCAGCACTCTCCAAGTACTGCCCCTCCGACAGTGCAGCACTCCCTCAGTACTGCCCCTCCGACAGTGCAGCACTCCCTCAGTACTGCCCCTCCGACAGTGCAGCACTCCCTCAGTACTTGCCCCTCTGACAGTGCAGCGCTCCCTCAGTACTGCCCCTCTGACAGTGCAGCACTCCCTCAGTACTGCCCCTCTGACAGTTCAGCACTCCCTCAGTACTGCCCCTCTGATAGTGCAGCACTCCTTCAGTACTGCCCCTCTGACAGTGCAGCACTCCCTCAGTACTGCCCCTCCGACAGTGCAGCACTCCCTCAGTACTGCTCTGGAGCATCAACCTAGATTTTGTGCTCAAGTCCTTGGAGTGGGTGTTGAACAACCACATGTGTCAGACACTGCCAGTGGGTTCTTTTCTTTTCCATTCCATCTCATGGAGTTGACTATCCAACAACAAGGTAGGTTTTAAGGAACGTCTTAAAGGATCAGAGAGAGGTGGCAAGGTTTAGGGAGGGAATTCCAGAGCTTAGGGCTTAGGTAGCTGAAGGCATGGCCGCCAATGGTGGAGCGATGAAAATCGGGGATGTGTAAGAGGCCAGAATTGGAGGAGTGTAGAGATAGGGAGGGTGAGGCCATGGGGGGATTTGAAATGAAGGCTGAGAATTTTAAAATATCAGTCTAAAACACTGTGCCCATGAAGGAGACAATCAGTGCTACAGTGACAACACTGGGAACATAAAACCATTCCTTGTGGAGCAACTGTTAAGATCAAGATGAACAGCAGAAATACACAGAAAAGTTGACTGGCATAAGTGGACGTGCAATCATACAACAATCGACACACATGCTCCATCCATATTGTTCAACTTTTTCTTGATGATAGCCACAGAATAAAAGATTAACACAGCTGTTATAATTGAGACTTTCTCCCAATATTTTCACCTTGGGTTCAGAATAAAAAAGAAACCACTGTCAGGCTGAAACTAATATTTGGATTTATTTGCATAGAAAATAATTACACAGAAGCAAAATAATACATCAAGAAACTAGAAGTACAGTAATTGATCTACATGATACATAACCATTGTAAAATAATAAAAAATCTGAAATCTTCACATTTCTTTTCAGTAACATTCAACTGAGTATTTTTGGTGTGTATTCAGGTCTATTTTCTCAATCAATATGTTGCTACTCCAACAAGGAAAGACACACCAATTAATTTGGTTCTAGATAATGAAGAAGAGCATTAGGCAACCTAAAAGTAGGAGAACATTTGGGGCATTGGTGATATAATAACATTCAGTGTAAGAATAGACATGTATAAAGAAAAGTTGAGGGCAAGGGTAATTGAATGGAAAAGGGAAAGTTATCGCAAGAGAGCAAGGAACAGCCCCCAGGTTATGAGAAAGCAAAAATGACAAACAGAAATATCGATCATCAATGGAAATATTTAAGCACAAGATGCAAAGGGTACAAATCAAGCACATCCAGTAATGAAAAAGGGAATGTATTGAAGGTTAGGGTTCCATGGATAAAATACAGAGTTTATAGGAAATTTGAAAATGAAGAAAGAAAAATTTAGTGCTGGGAGGGCAGATAACAAAAATAAAAGCCAAAATATATGTAAAAAGTATAGAAAACTACAAAAAGATTAGAAAGGCTAAGGGGGGAGTATGAGAGAAAATTAGCAAAAAATATAATATGCAATAAAGAGAGGATAAGTAGGGCAAGGGTAAAGATGGCAAGGGTAAAGGTACTAAGAAATGAAGGAGGCAAGCTTGTAGTGGATAGTAAAGGAATGGCAGTTATACTAAATAAGTACTTTGCCTCAGTTTTGAGGGGAGATGGACACTGGGGCTGTAGAACCACCAGAGGGAGATCAGCTAATTTTCCATCCATAATGGACGTACAACCCTCGCTGCCCGACTCTCCTCTACACACTGCACTGAGGTAATCCAATACATCCTGTGCAGGAACCAGAAAATCTGCCCCTCTGTGCCTCAACTAAGTAAAGCCAATTCTTAATCCTCATTGCTCTGTCCATCTCAAACTGATATAAGGCAACAATTATCCAGATTGAGATATGACAGTGCTCTTCTTCCATGGCTCAAGAATACAAGAGAGACTGCTCAGTCATGCTTCATAGTATATAAACAATCCCTGTGTAATTACACATAACAAGCGCAACTAGCAATTGTGTAGTTAATGGGACACTAAATATTGTAATTACTTGTCTGTGGTTATTTTATCAATATGAATCAACTTTTATTTGTCCCCACAAACTTAGTAAACAACATTATCCAGCCAATTGTTGACACATACAGATTCAGAAAGTCCCAGGTTTCAATCCTTGCTCTGTATTGACTTAACTGATCTCAGCCGGGATAGTGGTAGGATGTTTTACAATTGGCCTCAGTGCCCCTGAGTTGGGGAGGGAGAAGAAAATCGCTCAGTATGGTGCAACCCTACAGTATCAGGCTTGGCTGTGGTGCTCTCCCCCCACCCTGTGGTTGCCAACACTCACTCTTAAGGCTCATGCATGCTGGATGGTTACTTAAGAATGGTACCCAATGTCCATGGGTCCATCCACAGCAAAGAGTCAACATCCACAAGAAAGAAGTGGAGTGTACAGAATTGGAGAAAATTAGTAAAAGATTTAAAAATAATTATTCTTAGGTGCCTGGATGGCAATATGTGTTGGTTCAATCTATTTCATCATTAAGTAGCAAGATATGAGCACTCAGCCATTATTTCCAGCACAGTTTTGGGTCTCAGCCAGGAAATTTAATGCAAAGTTCCAAATGGAGGTCAGGGCCCTGAAAACCCATGGGGTGTGATTCCAGCGGCTCTGTACCACTGAGATTTGCAGGCCAGCGGGTGGGCAACTAGTTTGTGTGGGGTTGGCAGGCAGAAGCACCATTGCAGAAGCATCTCTAGTGCCCTCCTGCCCTATCCAGCTGGATAATCCGGTGCTTGCCTACTTTTTAGAAGGGGGTTGCCCAGACCCCCATCCCACCCCTCCCATCTAGACTCCATGGAGGCTTCCCACAGCTCCCTGTGTAAGGGGCGGGGGGGGGGCGGGGGGAGGCATCATTGACCTGGACCAACTGGTGGGGCCCACTTCTGCTCATCTGGAGATGATACGCCTCATCTCACTCAGCCAACTGGCCTCCAGTGCTATACCTTGATCCTAGGTGATCCAGGTAAGCGGGAGGTCCCATTGTAGGGATTGTCAAACCCCCAGCTCTGCCCCCTGAGACTTCCCTCTTGCCGTCATTTGCCAGAGTTTCGGTGGGATTTTGGCACAACCTCCAAGGAAATTCGGGGATGAGGTATTGCCCTAAGAGAAAGGGGAAAATTAATCAGAACATAAGATGTAGGAGCAGGAGTAGGTCATTTGGCCCCTCGAGCCTGCTCCGCCATTCAATAAGATCATGGCTGATCTGATCTTGGCCTCAACTCCACTTCCCTGCTCGCTCCCCATAACCCTTGATTCCCTTACCATTCAAAAATCTGTCTATCTCCACCTTAAATATATTCAATGACCCAGCCTCCACAGCTCTCTGGGGAAGAGAATTCCAAAGATTCACCACCCTCTGAGAGAAGAAATTCCTCCTCATTTCCGATTTAAATGGGTGCCCCTTATTCTGAAATTCTGCCCCCTAGTTCTAGATTCCCCCACGAGGGGAAACATCCTCTCTGCATCTACCCTGTCAAGCCCCTTCAGAATCTTATAGGTATTGTTGTATCAACAAAAACAACATCTTGCATTTATATAGCGTCTTTAACATAGTAAAACCTCCCAAGGCCGTTCACAGGAAAGTTATCAAACAAAGTTTGACAGTATCCCTTTAAGTGGGCTGCCCAAGAATTGGATAGGCTAAAATCTTGGAAACAAAGGATTTGAAAAACCAGGACAAAATCAATGATATCACATTCTGGGTCTGTATAACTATTCGATGATTTTTTATCAGACTTCTTTTCATCCCACATATGCTTCAACCGCAAGACTGTCAAATGAGTCAGTGGACAGCTATCGAAAACGGCCAGTACAAATGCTTAAAACAAGAATCCTAATCGAAAGAAAAGGAAGATGAAAGGGAAGCGTTACAGACATGCTAGCATTACAGGCAGCCCTATGTTGACAATGCAGGAGGAGCTGAGGACAGTCCTGTGCTGTGTCATTGTCTTCCATCCTGCTCTAAAAGCGCTCCTTTTATTCCACGAATAACGTTCTTTAAAAACAGTCCGATCAATTTATACAGGACATGTCAATCATTCAAGCAGGACAATTTCACGAGAATATCAATTCCATGGGGACTGCAATCAGATTAGAAACTCGGAGTGGACATTACTGTACTGACTGCGAATTGTGAAAGTCGGGCTGACTGACCTTTACTCAACTCTGGTGGATTCTGAAAACGGATGATATGTGAGATTTGATGTTCGTAAGTCTTGTGTTGAATAATATCTGTACAGACCGCTCCTTGTTCATTGGTCTTGTATTACTGAGGACTTTGCACAAAGGAAAGGTGGCGGTGGGTCTGTGATACTCAAACGTGATGTGAAATAAGTATTCTTCGATAGCAGAGACATTCCTCTGAACATCTGTCCTGTTTTGATATACACAAAATTATTTGTAAAAACTGTCAATTCACTGAGGGTGATTTTAACCCTACCCGCCTGATGGAAACTCCCTACAATTCTTGCTATCCTAGTCTCTCAGAGGCCCAGCATATCTTTAGATGCTGGTATGCTAATATGAACGAGGTGCACCGGCTACTTCCATGGGTTTGTGGGGCCCACCATGGGGATCCAGTCCAACGACCACGGTCTGGAAACTCTCCCCCCTCCCGAAAAGAAACGTCTACATTTTTTCATTGTTGGGGTTCTTGCAGCCCCATTACTGGGGCCACTGTTAAGTCTCTGTTGGCAGGTGGGTGCCTGAGATATGACCTGAGTAGTATGGGCACCCGCCACCTGTAGATAGATGAATTGACCTCCAACCGGCCTTGCACATTCCAAGGGGGTATTAGCGGTGGAGGTCACCAGCGGATCCAATTCTGGCTTAATAGCTGGTACTGCAACCCAAGAAATTTCAATGTGTGAAGATTTGAATGTGTGTCGTACTTCTACGCATTGGTTTTTTTGAAGAGCATCATAGTCTTACCATCTCAATGAAAATATTCCGAATCCCTATATTACACTTTATTTTGTGCTTGAACGATGTTGTGTTACAACACTGCATTTTCCACACTACATTTCATAGAACAGTGGGTAATATTCAGCAATGTCGCTGCTCAGATCACCTAGTCAAATACATAAATAACTAATACAATAGCAAAATACTGCGGATGCTGGAAATCTGAAATAACAACAGAAAATGCTGGAAACACTCAGCAGGTCAGGCAGCTTCGAGGAGAGAGAAACAGAGTCAACGTTTCGGGTAGAGGACCCTTCGTCAGAACATAAATAATTATTTCAGCTCCTAACATCTGAAGAGTTTTGGTGGGTGAGGAGGACAGTGTTGGGTTTAGTCCACCCAATCCAGCAAGCTCTACACCCTGACAACTCTGCTGTTTACAGGTGCTGCTTGTGTACAGATTTGTGCTCAGGTGATGGGCAAACAACATTTTTTGTACAGTGAGCGACAGGGATGGTTGTATCTCTCCTCTCTGAAGATCTCGATGTAGCTGTAGATTGGCACACATTACCTCAACTTTTAATATGAAACCGAAGAAGTATAAATGACTAGATTCTGGCTTGCAGTTAGTCCTTAGTCTGACTGCAATCTGTCGTTCTTAATTCCCTGTTAACAGTGCCGGCCTCCACCCACCCATCAACCCCGACTCTCAGTCCATCATTGAGGCATTTGCTCCCTCATACTGCAAAGTTTGGAAAGTTGCTCACCCCATATGTCCCATTTAGTCTCAACAATAAAGCAGCAAGGAGAAAAATTAGCAGTCGCACAGCAAAAAGAAACTTTATGTGTGACCTTCTGAAGAAGCAGAGCTCAAATGGTCTCCGCTTCTTCAGATCAAATGATAATGGAAATGAAACCGAATGGAAAGGATCCCAGATGCTCAGACTAGTCTGTGAACAGATTTCAGACTCGTTCGTCACGTACTTTCACAGACAGTTCTTTTCTCCCAGTGTCTGTTCAGTGTACATTTCCCCACGAGGTAGGTGCATGTGTTTACTTCCCATGAAAAAATAATGTCAGTTCATAAATGAGCCTTGTAGTCGTGACTGCAGCAGCATGGTTGTGCTGGATTGTAACAGTGAGTTTCTGTTAATTCCACAGTTCAGGTGTGGAATAATCAACCACAGGGGCAATAAACAGGGATGCAGTCAGTATCCCTGTGAAATCTGATTCCTGTAAATGGCCAAAATATAGGAAAAAACCTGGAAATCTGAAATGAAAATGTGAAAATGCTAAGCATCTGATTGACTGAATCTGAAAAGCATCTGAAAAGAAGGAAAGGATAGATTTGAAAAAAGTAGCAGGTTGTGAGAATGGGTTTTGGCAAATACACAAGAAGAGATGGGGACAACATAGATGGTAAGCAGGATGAAAAGAGAAAGGAAAAAAAAGAGAGAAAAGGAGAAAGTGAGAGAAATAGAGAAGTGCAACTGTGATACCCTCAGCATATAAGTTCTTGGTATCAGCCTTGTCATTGAGGAGATGCTGAGTGAAAGTCAGGCACTTTCCCACAGGGAGAGAGGGTGAGTCACCCTCATATCTTTCTCCTCTTATGTGGTTGGATCAGAAGTAGCATAGTTGAAGGATTGGTAGCTGATTGCCATCTTAACCATGCCCCCCTTCTCCCGCTAATTGATGGAGATTGAGTGCTATGTTTAATCAACAACTCCATTATTGTTGTATCATGCGACTACCAGAATGGTAGAAGGGGAACTAGGTGGACATTGGCCTTTATTCGGCTATGTTCTAATCAACCATCACTGAGATATTAGCTAATATAACATTTACACTGGAGATTAAGGGGTAAAAATTCAGTTGGTTGCGCCTCCCGTTAGCGCCTTAAGAGGGCGCTAATGGGGCGCAAAGCCGCTAACGCCTGGGCGCAGCGATGTTTGCGCTGCTCGGGAACTTAACTAGAGATTGTGCGGCGGCGCTAAACTTTACCGCTGCGACCACCTGCGTGCGCAGTTTGTGACGTCATTCCATGGTGCAACGCCCTTGTGGCGCCCCGGAGCGGAAATTGAGTGGCGCCCCCTGCCTTACCGCCTGGCGCATCCAACGACCAGAAGACTGGAACGCTATCAATCACTGTGGGGCTGGGGGGGGCGCTATTTAAAGGGGGCCTCTTCCTGTCTTTTATTGTTGGTGGCATTTTTGAACTACGCATTCTGAGAGAGAGAGGGAGAGACTTCTGGAGAGATTCAACGTTGTGTGAAGGAGTTTTGGGTACTGAGCAGCACTTTGCAGGTTCATTTTGATTTGCCATTCCTTGTATCGATTTAGCAGAGACTGTGGGAGCTGCACTCTGAGCTCTTTGCCTGGTACTCTCCATTGTTCTTTCCAGCAGATTTGATGTGCAGGTCTCTCCAGGCCGAGATTCAAGGCTGCAATGAACAGGATGTGGATGGAAAGCAAGATTAACCATCCCCTTTAAGAACTGGCCCGTGCCATTGTGTGTGTGTTCCATTGCTGACTGACATTACATGAGCTTCGCCAGCGCTCTGAGTTAGCGCCTCACTCCTTGGCCTTTGCGCCTTAAGACAGGTGTGCAGCGCCTGATTTAGCGCTCCACTCACCTCCCGGGGCGGTAAAAGTGAAGTTTCCAGTCAGTGCTGATAATTAGCGCCAGGCGCTAATATTTGCGTCCAGACGATATTTGCGCCCCAAATGGGGCGCGACCTAATTTTTCCCCCTAAATCTTTGTGTTATCAGTCACAGATTACTTCTTTTGACGAATTGGTGGCAACGCACCACATTCATTAATTGTTCTGTGAAAATAACATCACAGAATGAAACAGAATAGATCTGACAAGCACACCACCACTGAAACATACTCCAAACTGAATAGGTTAAGGGGACCATACACCCCCGTTTTCCAGGGACAGTCCCTAGATGAGGTACTGTGTCCCCGGGCAAACAATGTCCCCGGAAGAGTCCCCGGTTCACGAAACTCATCCCCGAATACCCTAACTTTCATGTGTTGGAATATGTACGGTGGTGTCTAGTCGTGGTAGTAGTAGCATACAGTGTGTCAGCGAAAAAAAATAAAGCCTGAATAGGCGTGTAAAATGTTCAGTGATTATAATTAGTTATCGCAGATGTTTACAGTCAACAACATTGGACGTCACGTGCTGGTGGCGCCGCCCACTATGTTGTCAAACCGAGGTGACCGATGATTGATGGCAGAACTGACCAATCAAAGCAGGAGAAATTGAGCTGCATTTACATCATAAATAAACTAGACAAATAAAGTACGGGCATGGCAGGGTTATCCAATGAAAGACAGAGGGCGAGTGGGTGGTATATTTGTGAAAGATCAGAGTAAGAATGGAGCAGCGAGAACGCGCCAAATTTAAAAAAGTAAGTTTATTTAACCAGTATCTTTTAAGTACTTGGATATATTGTGTTCTTACTAATTGAGGTGCTTTATTCAACCCCTAGTTCTAAAGAACTCTGGTCCCAAAAATGTATTTATTTTCATAGATGCTGACTGAGCTGTTTGTTTTTGTTTCAAATTTCTAGTATATGTAGTTTTTTTTAATGTTTCGCTCGCAGATTCACTTTTTAGGCTCTTTTGTCTTTGTTTTTAGCTTGTGTGCAGTGATACTGAAATAAACACTGGTATTACATTAGTCACTAATGATTAGTGGCCAACAGTTTAGTGCGAATGGGGTCAAGTGAGCCAGGAAGTGTGTCTCATTCACACAGATAGAGCAGGAGGTAAGGGAGAAACTAAAGAAAGACATGAGTTCAGGGCTAGGGCACAGGGGAGCCTTGGGAGAGGTTTGGCTTGTTGGACAAGGAAATTGGGGTGTGTTGCAGAGGCAGATGGACAGATGGTCTTAATCTTCGTGACAAGCATGTCTGTGAGCTCCTTCCACGTATTGTTGGCGAGAACTGTGGAATTTCCATAATACATGCACTGGAGAAAATTCTGAAAGCTGTTTTTTTTTAAAACTCAGCTATAGGAGGGAAGGTGGGCTGAAGCCGGAGCAGAGATGGGCAATGTTACGGAGGGTGGAAGTGGGCGGTCTTTGTGATAGAAAGGATTATGGAGTTGGAAGTTCAGTTCAGGGAGGCTGCGGCGGCAAACCATTTGGTTCCACCTGAGATAGTGGCCAGGGAACGGTGGAGGAATCGGTGGCCAAGGAACAAAGTTTGTGGTGGGGCTGAAAACAATGGCTTAGGTGTTCCTAATGTTCACCTGGAGGAATCCTTCGCTCATCCAGGACTGGATGTCAGATGAGCAATCTGACAACACAAATGCAGTGGAAGTGTTAAGACAGATGGTGGAGAGGTAGAGCTGGGAGTTTGTCAGTGTACAGAAAGCTTGGAACTAACGGGTGGATGCTGCTTGGTTGTACTTTGTGGTCATCAACGTGCAAACTAAAGATAGGAACATGGGCAAACCGTCAGAGGCTGGTGACGGTTGATGGAGATTAATCTCTACGCGTATTCCACTAGCAGAAGCAACAAAGTCGCCATGCCAGTTTTCTTTAAACACAAGAGATAGCACAGCAATCATTAATAAATCTGTGAAAAATAAATGACTTGGGCTGTGATGTGAAGAAAGAGATTTTCTGAATAGGCTGGATAGACAGTGGGTACGAAAAACTGACGCTCCTGAACAGTGTTATTATATTATTTATAAACGGTATCTGAATGCGCGTCAATAGTGTGACGTCACATCCGGGGTAATGATATGCACATTTGTTTTGCATTTTTAGTGTAAATGTGGAACTGTTAAAATATAGGCTGCTAAAAAATGTTGCCTCACTACGCTGCGCAAGCTACATTTTCCGTCCTGGCTACTTTGCTGTGCTTCCACCCGTTGGCCGCGAATTTAATTGAGGAGGCAGCTTGGAGTCGGGTTGTCTGGTGGGCGGGGTCCGGTTGCAGCTGCTCCTGAGTTGAAATTTTAATTTAATTGGCCCCTTAAGTGCCGTGGTGCACGCTGGCTGGTCCAATGACTGGGATCGGGCCTGTTAGTCGCCTCTGATGACGTCATTGGTGCAGATGTTTTTAAGGGGCCCATGCAGCCTCAGCCTTTCACTTCTCGTTTCTGCTGGTCTGTGAATGTGCCAAGGCCACAATGAGTGGTGCAAAACCGAAGGCTGCTCCACGTTTCAACGAGGAATCCTCCAATCTCTGTGGAGGGAGTAAGAGGGCGCAGGGAGATTCTGCTCCCTCCCGATGGCTGCACAGTGCTGAGGAGGTCAGCGCAAGGTCCATTTGTTCACGCACCTGGATCCAGTGCCGAAAACGGTTCAATGATCTTCTGCAATCAGCAAAAGTGAGTATCACATCACACTTACCTTCAATCTGCTTCCCTTCTCTTCTCATCACCAGCACTCTGCATTGTCAGCCTGCTCCTCCACATCCCACCTTACCCTTACTTCCCTTGCACCCTTACCTATCCATCTCTCTCTGTACTGAATCACTTCACCATCCTACTATGCACCCCTCACACTCACTCTCACTGTTATGCAATGACAACAACTAACAACGCACAGGGAGCTAGCTTCCTCTTGGCACCTCACTCCTTCTTCGTCTCCCTCTAAGCTTCTATGTTATGGATTCTTCACAGTCACGCCATCAATCTCGCTGAAACTCCACTTGTGTCCCTCCTTGCAGGAAAAGTCCACAATAAGAGGGAGAGAGCAAAGACAGGAGGAGGGCCACCATCCCTCGCTACATTGATCAGTGCTGAGGAAGCTGCGCACGAGATCATGGGAGGTGGCGAGGAGCTGGAAGTGGGGGTCAGAGAGACGGGTGCACTAGACGAAGCTGGTGACAGAATAGAGTTTCATCCCTTCATTTAGATTTCATGATTGACTGCAATGGCATGTGGTGTTCATAGAAATTCACTTTGTATCATCTGCACAATAGGATGTGTCTGCTACCTAAAAATCAGATATCTAACTCATGCCTTTACTCTCCCACAGTACCATCAAGAGCCCCCTCCCCACTGTCCAGGAGGAAGAGCCGGATGAATCCTCAGAGGAACCTGCAGCCTCTGAGGGAGCAGCGTCACCAGGACTCAGCGCACCCAGCACCAGCGCAGCAACGCACATCTCGGTGGGTCCTTCGCAACATAGAGTAGTGTTGTCACCTGGTGTATCACAGCTCACAAGTGAGCATCAGCAGATGGTGGAGACAGCGACAGCAGTGGAGATGCCTCGCTGGAGGTCACAGGACTCTCCTCACTCTGCTCAGCTGCATGTAGACGCTGTGCCTCTGGGGCCATACAGAAAGAGAGCGGTGCTGGAACTCCAGGAACAAGTGCAAGAGTCTTTGACAGGTTTTGCATCCACGGTAACTGCGAGTGTGCAGAGAATGGAGGAGTCCATCTCAAACATGAGCACTGCCGTGGTGGAGGCAATGGCGCATGAATGTGCCGCCATGGAGAGGGTGGCAATCTCCTTGGAGGACATAAGTCACCAGACTCAACAGAGCATGGTGACTTCTCAATAGATGGTCTGCTATGGAGGATAGATGGGCAGCTGTTGAGGAGAGACACCAGAGGTACATGGATGTCCCCGGTATGAGGATTGTCAGTACTGAGACGGGTCCTCATGGCCCCACTGAGGTGCAGCAAGGTGCCCTCCAGCCACTTGCTAGCAGTGAGAGGGATGTTGGTGGCAGACAACCAGGAAGTGTGGACTCCTCTCCAAGCACTCACATGACCATGCCACTGCGGAGCCCTCGATCAGAGCCCTATAGTCCTCACCCAACTGAGATGGCCGTTTCAGCCCCTGCACAGCCGCAGGAAGAGCAGATTGTTGCAGAGCCCTCCCAGGCTCCCAAATCCAGAGGATGCCCGCCAAAGGCATCTAAGCAGGCACAGCATCAAAGTGAGCAAGGTGCCTTTACATCTGCTGAAGCCACAGGGGAAGCACCACGTAGAATCACATGTAAGAGGAAGCTAAAACACAAATAGTCACAAGGGTAGTCACTTGAGTATTTTGTTCTGTTGTCTTTTGTTCTGTTTTATATTTGCCATTGTCATCCTTTTGTGAATGTATTAAACAAAAGTGATGACAAACAGTTGAGGTTCTGGCCTATGCATTCTGTGAAATGGAAGTTGCTCATTGAGGGCTCAGGGCGACTTGCATTTGTAATGATGATGCTGAGAGTGATAGGAAAGCACCGTTTATTGGAGAGATGATGTATGGCATTTTAGGAAGGTCATCCACACATTCATAGCCATATGCTAGCCACCTGTGGTTGAAGAGTAAGCTTACACGAATCTGGCACGGATGAGTGCATCTCTTGCGTGACGGCCAGCAATGAGCTCGAGTGCTGCTGCATTGGCCACATCAAGACCCGCAAGGCATGCCTCCTCCCCGTCCTCCTCATCCTCCTCCTCGTCCTCCTCCTCCTCGTCCTCCCCCTCTTCTTCCGAGGATGCTCTGCGCTGAGTCACTTGTTCCTCAGGGAGCGCTAAGCCACGCTGCTATGCGATGTTGTGCAGGGCACAGCAGATGACGATCATTCTGGACACCATGGCTGGTGCATACTGCAGGGCTCCACCAGATCTGTCGAGGCATCGGAATCGCATTTTGAGAAAGCTGATGGTTTGCTCTATGATGCTTCTGGTGGAAATGTGGCTCACATTGTAGCGCTCCTCAGCCTCATTTGGTGCCCTCCTCATCGGTGTCATGAGCCACTTTTTCAGGGGATAGCCCTTGTTGCCAAGTAGCCATCTGGAAAGTTGGGTTGGCGGATTGAAGAGCTGAGGCACAGTAGACTGCCGCAGGATGAAGGAGTCATGGCAACTGCCAGGGTACTTGGTGGAAACATGCATGATGATGTTCCTGTGGTTACACACCAGATGGACGTTAAGGGAGTGGAAGCCATTGCGGTTGACAAAAACAGCTGGGTTGTGATGGGGTGCCCTAATGGCCACATGTGTGCAGTCTATGACACCCTGCACCCTTGGGAAGCCTGCCAGATTTGCAATGCCAACCGCATGCGCGTTCACACTTGATCCATCCGTGGAGAAGTGGATGTAATTGTGCGCCTTTGCAAAGAGGGCATCGGTAGCCTGCGTAATGCAGGCGTGTGCGGCCGACTGAGAGATGCCGCTGACGTCTGCAGATGATCCCTGGAAGGAGCCCGAAGCAAAGAAGTTGAGTGAGGTGGTGACTTTGACAGCCACTGGTAAGGAGTCTCCACATGCTCCTCTGGGCTCCAGGTATTGCTGCAGCATTGTGCAGATGTCAGCGACTACCTCTCGCAGCAGTCTCAGCCTCCTTTGGCACTGCTGCTCAGTCATGTTGAGGAAGCTCACCCTCTGCCTGTAAAGCCGGTGTTGGGGGTTTCTCCTGCGGCGAGGTGCAGCCCTGCGCTGACGCCCTCTGCCCTGTGCATCATCAGGTGGCTGAGGAGAAGGTTGGCACTCCTGCTGTTGGTGCTGCTGCTGTGCCTGGTTGCACTGCTGCCGCGGCTGCTGTTCCTCCGAATATGACGACCAGGCTGAGAGGATATAAATGGTTCCACTACCGCTGGTATATATCTCAGTCGAGGAATGGAGGTTGTGTGCGCTCAGACAAAGTGGCCAGAGGGTTTTCCAAGGAGGTCACACAGCAGATGGATTTCAGCCTCTACACTCACAAGATTAATTGAGCTGCAAAATGTGTCCCAAACCTCAAAACTCTAAGTTGTGGCCTGTGAAAGAATGAGAGATTGCAGGACCGCTTTTAAGCTGCTTGAGCAGCTGGCCACAATTCAGGTCCTCGCTCAACCCGGCTCGATTCACCTGGCGTGTTTTTATGAAGACGGGCAGCATGGTGAAAAACCTCCAAAATCAGATCAGGCCTTTAAAATAGGATTATCCAGGCAGTTAACGACCTGTTAACTGCTTTAACTGCCTCTCCCGCCGTTTGGTGTCGGGTCAGTTCGGGAGCTGATGACCCGACACTTCCCAAAGTCGCGTGGAGGCGGGATGGAGGTGGGTTCGCAGCCCGCCCCCAATTTCCACGATTTTCACAACAGACCCGCCTCCAAACCCGCCCCCTCAGCGCTATTAAATTCTTGGGGGGAAAAATTCAGCTGCTTGCGCCTCCCGTTAGCGCCTTAAGAGGGCGCTAATGGGGCGTAAAGCAGCTAACGCCTGGGCGCAGCGCCGCCCACGCCTCCCGAAAAATTTAGTGGGAGGTTAGCGGCGGCGGCAGCCGGTAGCGCCCTGTGGCGCTGCGCCGCCGGCGATGACGTCATCGCCGTGCGCAGCACCCCGCTCGCGCCCCGGCCGTGATCTTCAGTCGCGCCCCCTGATTTACCGCCAGACGCTATGTCCGACGGGTTCAGGGAGGCGTACGTGCGGCCGGGGCGGCGATATTTAAAGGGGAGGTGGCAGGCGGCCATTTTTGTTGCTGGCCGCCTGCCAGCACCTGCCCCCGTTGCTGTCCCCGGCCCCCGTGAAGCCCCCCCACCGTGAAGTGCCGGCTGCGCTCCAAGAGCCCGGCACTTCTCTTGAGTGCCGGGCTCTTTTGCCGGCACTCCCGATCCCTGGGGGCCCAGCTGGGCCCCGGTTCGCGCTGCGCAGGGTCCCTCCCCTTTAAGAAGGGGAGGAAGGCCTGCAATACCGCGGCACGTAGCGCCAGGATATTCACTCGCAGCGCCCCAAGAGGGATGCGGGGTGCTTCCAGTGGCGCCCCGCTTCCCTCTTGGGGCGCAACCACTGAAGTTCCGGCGCGGGGCCGCTAATTTTTTCGGGGCGCTAAACGTCGCGCCCCGGCGAGGTTAGCGCCCCAAATGGGGCGCGACTCAATTTTTACCCCTTGGCCTCTGTGACCCCAAATTTGGTTTAGTAAATATGGTAACCCTAGAATCGGTTCTTGCTGCTCTCCTTTACCATTAAAACAATATGATTCCGCAACTGTTACTTAATCTTAACGTGGAGACGAGAGTTTTGAACAGCTCCGTTGTTACAGTTTGCAGTGATCATCTGATGCCCACAGCTTGCAAGGCTGCCTTGCAGTAATGCTGGGCAGTCATTATTCTTTGGAGAAAAGCATCACCGATGGCTCGGCAGATTTTTACTGAGCTGGCAAAGAAGCTTGATTACTCCATTTTTTTCTCGACACGTCTGCATTTTTACTTTGCACTCCCAAGGGAAATCTGTTGGAATCTACAAAATTATACTCACTTGCGTCAATTGGAATGACTGAAATTAGGGGGCACGGAGGGTTGACTTGCTGCCACATTGGCTCAGGAAAACAGCTGAACTGTGGATTAAGTGGCTGTGGTCTTTCTCAACAACCCACTTGTCAAATTCAGCTCCACTGCATAGGTCACCTAAACGAACGGTAAACAATTCCAATTTCTTGAATGGAAAACATTCTCAGATCACTGAGGCCTTAATGGTGGATTCTGTTCAGAATCGCGAGCACAATACAAGAACAAACCAGTTTCCATTAATTTATTACAATTGGGCCAGAAATTCGGGTCGGGGGCTTCCTGCGGGTGCAAACCCCCGACCTGCATTTGGATACCGCGCCTGCCGTTGTGCTGTGGGCCCGCGTGGAATTCGGCTCCTGGGCCTCCTGCAGCTGCCGGTGTGCAGTGCTCGCGTATCCCAGGGGCGCAACTAGTTCGAAGATCCCCCTGGGATCACGTGGGCCATGGAGAGCCAATCGGAGCAGGGAATCTTCATTCATAGATGTGACAGGAAGACCTGTCACATCTATGAATAGAGATCGGCCCCAAAACCTCACTAAAACTTCAAATAAATTTTTTTTTTAAATCACATTTTTAAAATAACTATAAATTACATAAATTAACTACCTTAAACAAAAAATTTTAATTTTTGAAAAAATTAATTACACTTTTTAACGGTGCTAAAAATAAACTTACCTTTCTTTAAAGTATGTAAAAAAGATAAACCTGTGGAAAAAATGTTTAAATTGTACTTAATTCACCACTTACCTTGTTAAAAGCAGGCCTTGCGCCTCCTTTTTCCCCGCACAGCTTCTCCGTACTTACCCTCACGGAGAAACCTGAAAGAAAAATCAAAGTTCGAGGTCTACGCGCTGCCTCTCCGGCGCACGTGTTCGACCTCTGAACCCCTTCCTTCAGGGGAACGGAAGTTCCGGTTTCCAGCGCATGCGCAGTGCATGCGCAAAACCGGCACTTTCGTTGGGTCTACGGGTGAGTACCCAGCGCGTACTCACCCGTGGAGACCCGAATTTCTGGCCCAATCACAGCACACTGTTGTAACACAATGGTGGTGAAATTCCTCCTGTTGATAACTTTAGTGAAAAGTCGTCACGAGTGCAAACTGCTATTATGGTCTGGATTTTCCGTTCCCCATGACGGGGTATGCATCGCGTACACCATCGTAAGCCTTGTAAGAGGCCCCGCAAGTTCCGGGTTTCTGCATGCGCTGCGCATGTGCAAAAACCCGGAACTTGCGATCGGTCAAGGTTCGCCTTGAAAGATCTACCTGCACCGACCCAAAAATCACTTTCGCTGGCGCAGAGTTGGGCTATTTGCCCAACTCCTGCCCAGAAAATATACAGAAAACCCTTATGCCCAGGACCCAAACTCTCCGAAGCCCAGGAGCCAGCAGGTAGGTGCTGATTTTTTTATCGGGTCGGAGGCGTACTCCGGAGGTACGCCTCTGACCGCAAATTCTGGCCCATTATCTTAAGCCACCTGGGCTCTGTATTCCCATTATAACAACCGCAGTGGAGCTAAAGCCAATGTAATTAATTTATACTGTCCTAAATTAATTGTTGAAACTCAATTGTACTATTAAGAAGGTGCTTATGGAACAGCTTTGAGCACAATGTTCAAACCGAAGGGTATAATACCGTGTTTTTATTTTGCTCTGCAACATAACTGATACAATGTGTGTTCCAAATTGTATATGAAAATCTGGCTAATCAATTATTCACTTAAGGGTGCTCTTTATCATGAAGGAAAGAGAGCTTGACAGATCTCTTGCTTGTGAAGAGAGACATGTGTCCGTCTTGTCACAATCACTGCAATTTACACCACTGTTCGAAGTGATAAATGTAAAAATCATTTTGTAAAATCAATTGTAGAACGAGTTGCACGATTACTCACGATTCTTCATTGTCTTCAATTTCACTGTCTCACTTGTACAGCCTAAATATCAACTCTGTATTTATAAAGAACCAAAGCATAATTTCCTCTTTCGCTTTTTAAAACCTCATCTAATTTAACGTCATTTAAAATCAAAAATTATCCAATGTCCTCTGCCTAGTCTTCCTCCACAAGCAAAGCTTTGCCAAGCACTCTTCTTTTTCATGATGAGGTGTACATTTAAATGAATAATTAATTAACAACATCTCCATATAAACTATCTGGGATACACATAAGCAAGATATTCTTTGTGCAGTTGGGCTAATTCAGACTCAGGAGAACCTTCTTTGCATAGTTTAATAAAATTAAATCCATCTATTGAATAATAGATGTCTAAAACCAATTGCAAGGTAGAAATCTCATTGGGAGTTCAGGTGACATAAAGCTCTTGATGAGATCACTCTTGAGTCACTGTAGGATTCTCCATTATTTCGATAATATTTACTGGGGGTTTTGCTGACAGGATACTAACAGTTAGCGTGCCCCATATCACTGACGTGTGATGTGCTCGCTTGACCTACATTGGTTCCCGGTCCACCAATGCCTGGATTTTAAAATTCTCATCCTTGTGTTGAAATCCCTCCATGGCCTCACCCTCCCTAGCTCTATAACCTCCAACCCTCCAAGAACTCTGTGTTCCTCCAACCCTGGCCTCTTGTGCATTCCCCACTTCCTTCTCCCTGCCTTGGGTGGCCGTGCCTTCAGTCATCTAGACCGTAGTCTCCAGAATTCCCTCCCAAAAATTCTCTACTTCTCTCTCCTTTAAGGCCCTCCTTAAAACCTCCCTCTTTCATTAAACTTTTAGTTACCTGTCCTGATATCTCCTTCTTTGGCTCGGTGTCAATGTTTGTCGGATTACGCTCCTGTGAAGCACCTTGGGACGTTTTACTGCATCACAGGCGCTATGTAAATGCAAGTTGTTGTTGAATTGTTAATGATTGTGACATAATCATTGTACCTTACTGAGTGATAACTGTCAATTACCAAAAAATAATTGTATGTATGAAGGGCAGGACAGTAAGTTAGCACTTTGAAGAACCAATGTGTAGCACACACAATAATGGGCACAGGGTCATGCCTGTGTTCTCCACAATGAATTCTTAGATTTGGCAATGCCACTGTAAGCAGGTGCTGAGCAGAGGCCATGCACGGTCCCATAGGGAGAGAAAGAAAATCGGAAACAGTCAAGCCCAAGTCCACTCCCATTTGGCTCCCAGCATCCAGTTTCACACCAACATTGGATGATGTATAAGGCAAGACCTAGGGGAAAGGGCAGGAAATAATTTTAAGAGCATAACCCACAAAAAGAAAATGAAAAGACAGTCCACATATATATTTAAACGGGAGAAATGGATGGCTGGGGTGAATTACACTTGCGAACATGCTTACAAGTTGTTTTGGGGCTATCATCTCTGGACCCCTCCTTTCCTTATTGACTCCTTTTTGCCCCTGACCTCCATTCCTGAAGATGGGCGAGCGTGTGCCAGTGAGCTGACAGTACAGGTGAGGAGGTGCTCACACGAAAGAACATCAAGTATGAAACCACTCAGAGATGCACAACCACAATGGACATGTAGCCCAGGATGTGTAAAATGACAAGGAGAATACAAGATAGAAAAGAGAAGGTGGTAAAGGAATGCACATATTTAAATACTGGTTAAAGCTAACCAGGATGAAGCTGTTACTGATATCAGTTTAGACTTATCGAAATACTGCCCCTTTAAAGACGCTGAAACTTTAACAAAAAAAATGGGCATCTTCTGAGCAAAACGGTCACTATTTACATTTACTCCTGAGATTTATAGCACCGTTAATTTTAGATTGTGCTATTTTGAGCGACTGGAATATAACGTGACAGTGATAAACGCCAAGGTTTTTAATAGAGAGGCTCAGATCCGTGTGTTAAAAATAAAGTGAAGGACATAAGGTTGAGCAATCAAGGGACTTGATTTATCTGCCCCTGCGGATGCGAGATGGGGTACCCTGCAATTTATCAAGTGCCCAATAGTGTCTTCACATGTCTTCGTAAGCTGCGTCAGGATTGATAGAAATCCCCTGGGCGACCCATTAAGCATCCTGTGAGCTGCACATGTCATGAAGCATGCCTGACAGACTGCACAGAACTACTGCACACAATTTGGTGTTTGCAACGCAGGAGTGAATGGTTTCTAGTCCATGGCAGTGCGGGGATAATTTCACTGCCCAGTGAAGGCAGAATTCACGCCAGCCAAAAATAAAAATAATATAGAAACAGGTGACTAACACATGATGTTTGGCACTGAATTGTCTCCTCCTTCTAAAATATTTAATATTGCGGAATCGTTCTTGTCTATTGAACAAACCAGAAATCTCCTGTACAGCCCGGGTTCAAGCCCTCGGGTGGAATTGCCGCCCGGTGTTGAGCTCGCTGATCTCAGCCAGAAAGAGTTGTGGCGCTGGAAGAATCCACCTAAAGCATCCCCAGGCTGGGACAAGGGAGGGGTGCAAATCTGAACCTGTGCAGATGTTGAGATGAAGACAGGATTGGTTATGGCTGCGAGGTCCTATCGTGATTGAGTGGTATGCTGACACTGACATGAGGTGCCAGCCACGACTCAGTAGGAACACTTTTGCCCCTGTGTCAGCAGGTCGTGGGGTTCCAAGCCCCACTCCAGGACTTCAGCAGATCATCTCGGCTGACACTCCAGCGCTGCACTCTCAGAGGTGCCGTCTTTCAGATGTGTCTTTGAACCGAGGTCCTCTCTGCCCTCCCAGGTGGACTATTTGAAGAAGAGCAGTGGAGTTCTCCCGGTGTCCGGGACAACCTTTAACCCACGATCCCTAAACTGTTTAATTGGTCATTTGTCTCATTGCCAGTTTAGGGCCTTGCTGTGTGCAAATACCTACGAAACGCCAAAGGCAACCGATTAAAACAATTCGGCTACTTTTTTTAATATCTTGTCTGAAGAGGATCACATGGTTCCTAGTGTTCAAGCACATCTGTACAACTCGTGGGCTTTACTGCATAACGGGAGAAAGAAAGACACCAACCTCTTTCATCTGGTCGGATCTACGAGTTGTCGAAATATAGCAGCATGTCGGGACCTATGCAGTGTTTTATTTATGTAACAAAAGTACAGAGAAACAACTGCACTTCCATTGTATCAAGTTACTTTGGATGGATTGGCCTTGATTTTAAAATTCTCATCCTTGTTTTCAAATCCCTCCATGGCCTCGCCCCTCCCTATCTCAGTAACCTCCTCCAGCCCTACAACCCTCCGAGCTCTCGGCGCTCCTCTAATTCTGGCCTCTTGCATATCCCCAATTTTTATCACCATTGGCGGCCCTGCCTTCAGCTGCCTGGGCCCCAAGCTCTGGAATTCCCTCCCTCAGCCTTTCCGCCTCTCTACTCCTTTAAGACACTCCTTAAAATCTACTTCTTTACCTGTCCTAATATATCCTTATGTGGCTTGGTGTCAAATTTTGTTGCTAATGCACCTGTAAAGCGCCTTGGGACGTTTTACTACTTTAAGGCGCTATATAAATGCAAGTTGTTGTTGTTGTTCTTGTTGTTGGATAATCAACTCCATGGAGATGGAATGGAAATGAAGAGAACCCAATGGCAATGTCTGACACATGAAGATCCTTTGCAGCTCATGAGTCATATCACATCAGTCAAAACAATTCGATTCATGTAACGTTTGGTTTGCTGATCCTCATCGTCTACACTGCCAAATGTAAAGAACAGTCTGAGACAGGCAGCTCAATAAGCCATTCATTCAGCGGCATGATGCCCATTAAACAGAATTAAAAATAAATAATCATAGAATCATACAGCGCAGAGGAGGTTATTCAGCCCATCGTGCCTTTGCTGGCTCTTTGAAAGAGCTATCCAATTAGTCCCAATAAGCTTCACTTTGCACAAAAAATATAAAACACACATTTTTAGTCTGTAATGGTTGTAACATGGTGTGGAGTGACAACAAAATAAAGTGTAAAGTAGGTTGTTTCATGAACATTTATTGGGATGCAGGAAAGTTATCTCAACATCAGATCTCTTTTTCATACCTGCAGCATGTGTGCAGTTTATAGAGAATGAATGGTTCCAGAAAGTGAAAGGGGAGAGAGAAAAGAGTGAGGGTGGGAGAAAACGAGGAAGAAAGGAGCCACGTATAAGTAGCCATACGATCATTGTACAGCAAATTCCTGAAATTCTATACTTTGAACACAGCAAGTCCCCATACCATTGTTTCAGAGCAGGTTGTTTACCTCTGTACTCAAAACCACTGTCTATGATCAGCTAAAAAATGTTTTACTCCATTTCTTTCCTGCTTAGCTCTTCCCTCATATCTGACTTCATTTCCAAGCCACAGGAGCAAGGGGAGATGAAGTAAGCTGTTGTCAGGCTTCAATCAATACTGTAATTAAGGTGGTTGTGAGGCAGGGCTGACCGTTCCTTATTTAACAGTGAATGCATGAGCCAAATGACCCTATTTCAAAGTACAGTATGCTGATACCCTGACTGGCACTCTTTATAAGGCAGACAGGAAGACAAACAGCTGTGCTATATCAGCCTAAAACTTTTAGTGGGTTTCATTTTAGCCAGTTCATTCATGTAAAAGCATTCTGACGTCAAAGTACTTGTGCAAAAGCAAAAAAAACCCACAATTTCTATGCATGACCCAGACAGAGTCCTACAGCTCAGACATTTGTTGGATCTACTCTTCAGTCTCACACCTCAACAGTCTGATACATGAGCAACTTCAGTAAAGATGTAACATGGGCTCAGACCCTGTCACGAAAGAAAATCTGTTTGATAACCTCTCTCTTCTGAATGCACAGGTGGCTACAGACTGACCTGCCAGCCTGCGCTAGCCTCGCCCCACAAGATCGCAACCCCCCCATGCTCATCCTACCTGCACTTGCCCATCCACCTCGCGCCTCCACCCGCATGCCCCCCCACCCATGCTTGCCCCCACCCGTACTCGCCCCCCCTCCCCCGGCCCTTTCCCTCCCCCTTACTCCCCTCCTTTCCCGATTGCCTCAGTCTCCTCTCCCTTCCCAGTAGGTTCTTGTCTGGTAGCCCCAGCTAGTCGATTATGGTCCAGTCGCCTTCTGCTGATGCGAGGACCAATATCGCGTGGCTCTCTCGCCGATCAGTTTAGGCGCGGTGGTCGGGAGCCAGGCAGTTTTGTACTCCATTACACAAATGTATGCTAATGATGGCCATCTTCAAAATGATCTGTAGAAAAAAGGAACCAAACAGAAAGGACACAATCCCTGGCCCTGTGCTCCTTGGATAAGCACAACAGAACATCATCTGGAAACCAACAAGAACAATGTGCATTTATATAGTGCCTTTATCATAGTAAAACACCCCAAGGCGCTTCACAGGAGCGTTATCAAACAAAATTTGACACCTGAGCCACATAAGGAGATATTAGGACAGGTGACCAAAAGCTTGGTCAAAGAGGTAGGTTTTAAGGAGCGTCTTAAAGGAGGAGAGAGGGGTGGAGAGGCGGAGAGGATTAGGGAGAGAATTCCAGAGCTTAGAGCCTCAGCAGTTGAAGGCTCAGCCGCCAACGGTGGACTGATTAAAATCGGGGATGCGCAAGGGGCCAGAATTGGAGGAGCACAGAGATCTCGAAGGTTTGTAGGCAGAAGGAGGTTACAGAGATTGGGAGGGGTGAGGCCATGTAGCGATTAACACGAACCACGGGGTCATCCACAGGTTTCATATAAATGCATATGACTTACTGCAATATGACATGTACCCGGTATCAAAGAAGGAGCACATACATGCAGTATGAGATGTATCCCTAAACAAGACAATGGCAAAACTATTGCATAAGAGTGCGCATTATCCATCAGGACTTCTAATAATCATCAGTTACAAAGATTATGGTTTTAATATCCTTCCGTCCTTTTGCTCACAGGAAAGTATTTTTAAAAATTAGGTCTGAAAAGTTCCTTTGTCATAACAATGCTACTGATTCTTTCTCTGCTTTGTTCCTATGTTGTTTCATAACTTCTGCCTTCTTTATTTATGTGTTTTTTATTGTTTCTGTTTTAATCGACCTTTCTTGACTGGTTCATTTTTATTACTTGAGTTTAATATTATTCCGATGTTAGAATTATTTATTTAATATTTTAACCAGGTCTCAAACAGGCTATACTGGTTGTGGCACTATCCATCACATACTTAATGGGAACCAACCAGATCCCAGAACCTTAAGCAAGCAAGCTCTGGAGTTGCCTCCAACCTCACCACTTGTGAGCTACAAGCAATCTATTGGTACAGAATAAAAATATATTTATTAACCAAATAATCAATTGTTTTGTGTGATGTGCAATCAACTCCTTTGAGTCATTTCAACTTTCAAACTACGTTAACGGAACATCTTCTCAATTGATTTTCTCCAAGTTTAGAATGAGAAACATTATGACCGAATTTATATTCAGGTTTAGCCTTGCAGCTTTGTGGAGCTATGATAGCAGCACTAAGCCCATAACAAGTATGATGGTTTAGGTTGTAATACGTACAAAAACGAGCAAAGGGATTGTAAAATGTTTGAAGAGAATGTTACTGGGTCTTGAATCAACGAGCTGTGAAGAAAGGTCAAGGATAAATCTGTCCTCGTTGGACAAAGGAAGACGGAGAAGGGCAGCAAGATGTGAGTTTTTATAATCTTGAGGACTTTATGTGGGATAGACAGGAAAAGAAAGCATCATGAGACGTGATTGGAAGCTAGGAAATCTCAAGTGGAAATGTGGTTAAAGCAGTAACTATAATCTAATGTAATTTTAGTGCCAAATAAAAGCCAAAACACCAAGGCATGGAAATTCTGCAGGGGGTTCTCCCTATCTCCACCATGACTGTTTTGGCCATTTCTTTGGGGGTTCTGCCAATCTCTTGCTGAAGTTATGATGAGAGAATAAGAGAACACTGAAGACTGTCTGGGCCCAAATATTTGGATCATTTGCTGTCTCTATGCCCCTGAGAACTTAGTATATTAAGAAAAGATAGCATAAAAATATTTCTACTGTCAGAGTTCCTGACACTTTCAAAGCTGGCACATTGCAATGATAAATTTACATGACATTTGCTTAGTAGGAATAATCACTGCATCATCACAGTATCTTTATGCTCCTAGGATACCAGTTTCACCGTATCTTTGCAGCCCTTGGATACCAGTTTCACAGTATCTTTATAGTCCTTGGGTACCAGTTTCACCATATCTTTATAGTCCTTGGAAACCAGTTTCACCATATCTTTATGGTCCTTAGAAACCAGTTTCACCGTATCTTTATAGTCCTTGGAAACCAGTTTCACAGTAACGCTGGGTCTCTGTTGTTTCCCTGGGGGTCTTCTGCCAGTCTCCCACCAGACTTACAGTGGGAGACCAGACGAACCTCTGTGGAATTTCAGGGCCAGTATATTTCTTTGTTTGATTTTGTACCTTTTGTTTCCCACAGGCCCTTGAAAACCACCTCACTGAGCATTGGGAACAACTAATTTGTATTTCACTTTCAAAATGTTACGTACTTGCTTTCACCTTTGTGTTTCATCTACTTAGGGTTCACATACACAGTTGCATACAGACTGCAAGTCATGCAAATGAATCCTTTTCAGGACCCAACATCCTGATCATGTTTCCCTCACCGCCCTTCCTGTTACAGTAGAAAGTGTGTTTTCCAACCTAAGTTTTAAGTTACTTCTGCATTACCTACTAATAATTAAACTATGTAACAGCACGCAAATACTAGCCTCTTGATGCTGGTTATCATCACCTCTGTTCTTCATTATAACCTTTCAGGAAATCCCTTTATTCCATATTTATAGCTCACATCACATTGATCGTTATGTGAACAAGCTTTCATTTCTCTCCTGAAGACATTGTGCACCATTGTAGAGGTAGTGTTAAAGGAGATTCAAATTGGCCCCTGGGTTGATATCTCTAAAGCGTGACCCTGGTAGTTACTGAAAGTACTAAAGTGCCATTGACAAGTCAAAGATTCCCACGTGCTGCAACAAGTTTGGTTTAGCGAGTGAGGTTAACTCAGCACTTGGCCTTCTGCATATCTGGGACAAAGCTACAAGAAGCTCTTGTGTTCCTGGTTAAGCAGCGCCTCGATCATCCTTGTTTTCAAATCCCTCCATGGCCCCACCCCTCCCTATCTCTGTAATCTCCTCCAGCCCCACAACCCCCCGAGATATCTGCGCTCCTCCAATTCTGCCCTCTTGAGCATCCCTGATTTTAATCGTTCAACCATTGGCGGCCGTGCCTTCAGCTGCCTAGGTCCTAAGCTCTGGAATTCCCAGCCTAACGACGACGTAGCTAAAAAAAGGGAAGAGGTCCTACAAGTAGAATTTAGGGAGTTAGGAGCCAAGCTAAAAAGTAGGACCTCGAAGGTAGTAATCTCTGGATTACTACCAGTGCCACGTGCTAGTAAGAGTACAGAGAACAGGATAGTTAGGCTAAATACGTGGCTTGAGCAGTGGTGTAAGAGGGAGGGTTTTAAATTTTTGAGGCATTGGGACCAGTTTTGTGGTAGGTGTGACCTATACAAAAGGGACGGTCTACACCTGTGCAAAGATGGAACTGATGTTCTCGGGGTAAATTTTGATAAAGCAGTTCAGGAGCATTTAAACTAGTATGGCAGGGGGCTAGAAACCCATGTAGTGAAATAGAGGAAAGTGAAAGGCAGACAGAAATAAATGGTAAAAAGGAGAGGAACAAAAAACAAAGGGCCAAACTAATTCATAAAAAATGTGAGCATAAAAAAAGCCTGAGGGTTTTATACCTTAATGCGAGAAGCATCAGGAACAAGGTAGATGAATTAGCTGTGGAAATAGAGGTTAATAATTATGATCTAATTGGGATTACGGAAACATGGTTGCAGGGTGAGCAGGGCTGGGAGCTTAACATACAGGGGTATTCAGTATTTAGGAAGGATCGACAAAAAAGAAAGGGAGGAGGGGTAGCATTGCTGGTAAAAGAGGGGATAAATGCAATTGAAAGGAAGGATATTAACTCAGTTAATACAGAATCTATATGGGTGGAGCTAAGAAATAGCGAGGGGCGAAAAACATTAATAGGAGTGGTATATAGGCCTCCAAATAGTAAAATAGAGGTTGGGGAGGGCATCACGAGGGAAATTAGAGAAGCGTGCAATAAGAGCACAGCTGTCATCATAGGTGACTTTAACTTACATATAGATTGGACTAGCCTAATCAGTAAAAATAATGAGGAGGAGGAATTCCTTGAGTGTTTAAGGGATGGTTATCTGGATCAATATGTCGAGGAACCAACTCGGGAACAGGCTATATTGGACTGGGTACTGTGCAATGAGAAGGGACTAATTAGTAATCTTGTTGTACGGGGACCCTTGGGTCAGAGCGATCATAACATGATCGATTTCTCACTCGAAATGGAGAGCGAAGAAATTGACTCAGAGACTCAGGTCCTGAATTTAAACAAGGGGAATTATGATGCCATTAGACGGGAACTGAGTAGGTCTGATTGGACAACGTTCCTGGGAGGACTGGAGGTAGATAAACAATGGCAAGCATTTAAAGATAGAATGACAAAATTGCAAAAATTGTTTATACCAATCTGGCATAAAAGGAAATCTAGAAAGGTGACTCAACCGTGGATAACAGGGGAAATTAGAGACAGCATAAAATCCAAAGATAGGGCGTATAAAATAGCCAAAAAACGCGCCAGAGCGGAAGATTGGGAACAGTTTAAGATAGAGCAAAGGAGGGCAAAGGGCTTAATCAAGAAGGGCAAAATAGCTTACGAAAGCAAGCTGGCGGAAAATATAAAAACTAACTCCAAAAGCTTTTATAAGTATATCAAGAGGAAAAGACTGGTGAAAACCAAAGTTGGTCCATTGCAGTCAGATACGGGGGAATATATAATGGGAAATAAGGAAATGGCAGACCAACTAAATGCATACTTTGGGTCAGTCTTTACGAAGGAAGACACAAAAAACCTCCCTGGGATATCGGGAAAAATAGGGACATTGGCAAAGGAGGAACTGACGCAAATCAATATCTCTAAGGATATGGTGTTAAGGAAGCTAAAGGGATTGAAGGCGGACAAATCCCCAGGGCCTGATAACATGCATCCTAGGGTACTGAAGGAGGTGGCCCTAGAGATAGCGGATGCACTAAGCATGATTTTTCAGAATTCATTAGACTCGGGAACAGTGCCCATGGATTGGAGGGTAGCTAACGTTACCCCACTATTCAAAAAGGGGGGTAGGGAAAAAGCAGGTAATTACAGACCTGTAAGCCTTACATCAGTTGTGGGCAAAATGCTGGAGTCCATCATTAAGGATGAAATAGCCGAGCACTTAGCAAATGGGGACAGGATAGGACAGAGTCAACATGGATTTACAAAGGGTAAATCGTGCTTGACTAATCTATTGGAATTTTTTGAGGGAGTAACTGGTAAAATAGATGGGGGAGAGCCAGTAGATGTGGTGTACCTGGACTTCCAAAAGGCCTTCGATAAGGTCCCACATAAAAGATTAGCATGGAAAATTGAAGCTCATGGGATAAAGGGGAAAGTATTGACGTGGATAGAGAACTGGCTGTCAGATAGAAAACAGAGAGTTGGAATAAACGGCTCATTTTCTGAATGGCAGGCAGTAACAAGTGGGGTACCACAGGGATCTGTCCTGGGTCCCCAGCTGTTCACAATTTATATTAATGACCTGGATCAGGGAGTCGAATGCAGCATTTCCAAATTTGCAGACGACACTAAACTAGGAGGGGGGGTGGGCTCAGAGGAGGAGACCAGGAAGCTCCAGAGCGATTTGGACAGACTGGGTGATTGGGCGGATAAATGGCAGATGCACTATAATGTGGACAAGTGCGAAGTTATCCACCTTGGGTGCAGGAACGGGAGGGCAAATTATTATTTAAATGGCAATAAATTGGGAGAGGGGGAAGTACAGAGAGACCTGGGTGTTCTTGTACACCAGTCACTGAAGGCGAGCATGCAGGTGCAACAGGCGGTCAAGAAGGCAAACGGTATGCTGGCCTTCATAGCAAAAGGGTTGGAATACAGGAACAGGGATACCTTGCTGCAGCTGTACAGGGCACTGGTGAGACCACACCTCGAGTACTGTGTACAGTTTTGGTCGCCTCATCTGAGGAAAGATGTTCTTGCCATGGAGGGGGTGCAGCGGCGATTCACCAGGCTGATACCAGGAATGGCGGGATTGACCTATGAGGAGAGACTATGTAGTTTAGGGATGTACACACTGGAGTTTAGAAGATTGAGAGGGGACCTCATAGAAGTGTATAAAATTCTGACAGGTCTAGACAGATTAGATGCAGAAGGAATGTTTCCCTTGGCGGGTGAGAACAGAACTAGAGGACATAATTTAAGGATAAGGGCTAAACCATTTAGGACAGAAATGAGGGGGAATTTCTTCACTCAGAGAGTGGTGAACCTGTGGAACTCATTGCCACAGAGGGCAGTGTACGCCAGCTCATTAAATATATTTAAGAGGGAATTAGATATATTTCTACAGGCAAAAGGGGTTAAGGGTTACGGAGAGAAGGCGGGGACGGGATACTGAATTGAAGGATCAGCCATGATCTCATTAAATGGCGGAGCAGGCTCGAAGGGCCGGATGGCCTACTCCTGCTCCTATCTTCTATGTATCTATGTATCTATGTAAATCTCTCTGCCTCTCTACCTCTCTCTCCTCCTTTAAAATGCTCCTTAAAACCTACCTCTCTGAACAAGCTTTTGGTCATCTGCCCTAATTTCTCCTTATGTGGCTTGGCGTCAAATTTTGTTTTAAAACACTCCTGTGAAGCTCCTTGGGATGTTTCACTACATTAAAGGTGCTGTATAAATACAAGTTGTTGTTGTTGTTATCAGTCTGCACAGCTTTAGACTGCACTCAGTCAAGTGGTAGATTCACTTTTCTGCAGCTTCTCAAGCAGGCCTATGCAATGTCCAATTACTGGATGGCTACAGATTGTGTAATAAACTAAATCTACCAAACTTTCAACTCTACTCTTCCAGCTTACTGTTGCCATTTATTTACCTCAGTGCAGGTGGTTGCAATCCCGCCTCTGAGTCAGAAGGTGCAGGGTTCTAACCTCGCTCCGGACAGTCCCGGCGAGCGGAGACTGCAGCTCTGAATCCTGGGTTGACATTCAGTGATTAACTCAGGTCCAGTGGGTGTGGGTGATGCCCCTCATCGTATGGGTTGCAGGAGCCCATAAAACCCATCCTATCAGCTGGTATACAGACGGTTACGACAATGGAAGGAGTGTTCATGTCAGACTACTGATCGGCCAACGAGTCCTTCCACTACTTCACACTACTTTCCAAAAGGGAAGAGCGTGAGGATATGACAACAACAACCTCCGGACGGATGTGAATACGGAGCCAAGGAACTGGGTGTCTGTAAATGAAAAAAACAATTAGCCGATTTTAGTGTTAAATCTTCTAAGAATTACAAGAACAGGAATAAATTATCAGTCTTTGTTCGCAGCTTTACACAAACCATTAGCAGCACCAACACTTTAGTTCTCTCCCAAACTGCTGATATTATAATAGAAATCTTATTTACAGTTCCAATGACTCCTAGTGATGGAAATTTTGATGAGTGCGGAGAAAATTATTTTTAGGGTATGATTCCCTTTCTTAAGGCATCTTCTTCTGAGAGTTTATACTTATCAGGAAAGGCTGTGGCTCTTTTCTCTAGAAAAGAGAAGGCTGAGGGGTGACCTAATAGGGGTCTTTAAAATTATGAAGGGATTTGATAGGTTAGATGTAGAGAAAATGTTTCCTTTCATGGGGGAGACACAAAAAACTAGAGGCATTGCGTAGGTATGAGGGGTGAATTGGCTAAGATAGATTGGGAAACTAGATTAAAAGATATGATGGTAGATAAGCAATGGCAAACATTTAAAGAAATAATTCATAATTCACAACAAATATACATTCCCTTAAGGAAACAAATCTCCATGAGAAAAGTGGTCCAACTGTGGCTAACAAGAGAAGTTAAAGCTAGTATTAGATTAAAGAACAGGCTTATAATGTTGCCAAAAAGAGTAGTGAGCCTGAAGATTGGGAGGATTTTAGAATTCAGCAAAGGATGAGCAGGAAATTGATAAAGAGAGAGAAAACAGAATATGAGAGTAAACTAGCAAGAGACATTAAAACATAGGATTACATAGGATATTCAGCACAGGAAAAGGCCATTCGGCCCAACCAGTCCATGCCGGCATTTATGCTCTACTTAAGTCTCCTCCCGTCTTTCCTCATCTAACTCTATCAGCATAACCCTCTATTCCCTTCTCCCTCATATGCTTATCTAGCCTCCCCTTAAATGCATCTATACTATACAAGTGGAAACACTCTGGGCTGGATTTTGAAGTTGGAGTCGGGTTGGGGTCGGGAATCACACATTCTGGCTTGTGAACCCTGCCTCCATTGAGATGTGGCCAACCCACTGTATTTTCCCTTGATTGACCTTGTTGAGCCCGCCCAGTGGGCTCAGCAGGCCAATTAAGGGCCACCCGGCAACAGGTGACGTCACAGACTGACATTTCATCTGTCAAGAGTTTTTGACAGATGAAATATCAGCGTTTGACAGCTCTGTGAAGCTGTTAAACACTCACAATATGATTTCTAACTTCAGTCCTTCCTCTCAGGCTGAGTTAGAAATCATTCCACCACAGAAAACAGAAGGCTGCTGTTTTTGACAGGTCCACGGCTTTCCTGCTTTCTGTGCCGGTAAGATTTCTAACTCCCGAGAACTGAAGGGCTGACACCTGCAGGAGGAAGTTAAGGTAAGTAAAACTTTTTCCAACACTTAGCACTTACCTTACACACTTAACTCTGCACACATGCACCCATCACTCACCTGCCCACCAGACATATCGACCCCTCCAACCCCTGCAGACCCACGGCCCGACCCGATAACTTGGAGTGGTTGCCACCTGTCGGGAAGCCCACACTTTTCTTTTTAAAATAGGGATTATGCAAAAAACTGCCTGTTAACTACCTGTTAACAGGCAGTTAATTGTCACTAATCCCTTCCCGCCTCGGGGAGTCGGGTCTCAGACCAGGTCGGGTACCCGCCGCCAGAGAAACTGGCATGGAGGCGAGTTGGAGTCGGGATGGGGTCGGGACCCCCGAATCTGCAACTTTAACCACCCCCCCCCGCCTCCAAACCCGACTCCACGGGTCATTGAAAATCCAGCCCTCTGTATCTACTCTATCAAAACCTTTTATAATTTTAAAGATCTCTATTAGGTCACCCCTCAGCCTTCTCTTTTCAAGCAAAAAGAGACCCAGCCTGTTCATCCTTTCCTGATAGGTATACCCTCGCATTTCTGGTATCATCCTTGTAAACCCTCTCCAGTGCCTCTGTACCCTTTTTATAATATGGCAGCCAGAATTGTATGCAGTACTCCAAGTGTGGTCTAACCAAGGTTTGATACAAGTTTAGCATAACTTCCCTACTTTTCAATTCTATCCCTCTAGAAATAAACCCTAGTGCCTGGTTTTTTTTTTTTATGGCCTTGCTAACCTGTGTCGCAACTTTTAGTGATTTGTGTATTTGTACTCTGAGATCCCTTTGCTCCTCTACCCCACCCAGACTCGCATCCTCCAAGTAATAAGTGACCACCCTATTCTTCCTACCAAAATGTAAAACAGATTGTAAAAGCTTCTATAGGTATGTAAAAAGGAAGAAATTAGCAAAAGTAAGCGTGGGTCCCTTACAGGCAGAGACAGGAGAAATTATAATGGGGAATAAGGAAATGGCAGAGACATTAAACAAATACTTTGGGCTGGATTTTCAATTTCCCGTGGAGTCGGGTTTGGAGGCGGCGGGGGGGGGGGGGGTTAAAGTTGCAGATTCGGGGGTCCCGACCCCATCCCGCCTCCAACCCTCCTCCATGCCAGTTTCTCTGGCGGCGGGTACCCGACATGTGCTGGAACCCGACTCCCCGAGGCGGGAAGGGATTAGTGACAATTAACTGCCTGTTAACTGGCAGTTTTTTGCATAATCCCTATTTTAAAAAGAAAAGTGTGGGCTTCCCGTGGTTCTGTCAAAAACTGCAACCTTCTGTTTTCTGTGGTGGAATGATTTCTAACTCAGCCTGAGAGGAAGGACTGAAGTTAGAAATCATATTGTGAGTGTTTGACAGCTTCACAGAGCTGTCAAACGCTGATATTTCATCTGTCAAAAGCTCTTGACAGATGAAATGTCAGTCTGTAACGTCACCTGTTGCCGGGCAGGCCCTTAATTGGCCTGCTGAGCCCACTGGGCGGGCTCAACAAGGTCAATCAAGGGAAAATACAGTGGGTTGGCCACATCTCGATGGAGGCGGGTTCACAAGCCAGAATGTGTGATTCCCGACCCCAACCCGACCCCAGTTTCAAAATCCAGCCCTTTGTATCTGTTTTCACGGTAGAAGACACAAAAAAATTCCAGAAATAGTGGGAAACCAAGGGTCTAGTGAGAATGAGGAACGTAATGAAATTAGTATTAGTAAAGAAATAGTATTGGAGAAATTAATGGGACTAAAAGCCGACAAATGCCCTGCACCCGAGGCCTACACCCTAGGGTTTTAAAAGAGGTGGCTACAGAGATAGTCAATTCATTGATTTTGATCTTCAAGAATTCCCTAGATTTTAGAACGGTCCCTGCGGATTGGAAGGTAGCAAATGTAACCCCGCTATTCAAGAAAGAAGGGAGAGAGAAAACAGGGAACTATAGACCAGTTAGCCTGACATCAGTAGTGGGGAAAATACTAGAATCTATTATTAGGGATGTGGTAACAGGGCACTTAGAAAATCATAATAGATTGGGCAGAGTCAACACGGATTTATGAAATGGAAATCGTGTTTGACAAATCTGTTAGAGTTTTTTGAGGTTGTAACTAGCAGGGTAGATAAGGGGGAACCAGTGGATGTAGTGTTTTTGGATTTTCAAAAAGCATTTGATAAGGTGCTGCACAAGAGGTTATTACACTGCAGCGGTTCAAGAAGGCGGCTCACCACCAAATTCTCAAGAGCAACTAGGGATGGGCAATAAATGCTGGCCTTGCCAGCGACGCCCACATCCCATGAATGAATTAAAAAAAAATTAGGGCTCATAGGATTGGGGATTGGTTAACGGACAGAAAACAGAGAGTAGGAATAAACGGGTCATTATCAGGATGGCAGGCTGTAACTCGAGGGGTACCGCAAGAATTAGTGCGTAGGCCTCAGCTATTAACAATCTCTATCAATGGCTCAGATGAGGGGACCGAGTGTAATGCATCCAAAATTGCTGACGATTCAAAGCTAGGTGGGAAAGTAAGTTGTGAGGAGGATACAAAGAGGCTGCAAAGGGATATAGACAGGTTTAAGTGAGTGGGCAAGAACATGGCAGATGGAATATAAAGTGGAGAAAGGTGAAGTTATCCACTTTGGTAGGAAAAATAGAAAAGCAGAATATTTTTTAAATGGTGAGAGATTGGGAAATGTTGGTACTCAGAGGGACCTGGATGTCCTTGTACACGAATCACTGAAAGTTAACATGCAGGTACAGCAAGCAAATATGAAAGCAAATGGTATGTTAGCCTTTATTACAAAAGGATTGGAGTATAAGAGTAAAGGGGGTAAAAATTGAGTCGCGCCCCATTTGGGGCGCTAACCTCGCCGGGGCGCGACTTTTAGCGCCCCGAAAAAATTAGCGGCCCCGCGCCGGAACTTCAGTGGTTGCGCCCCAAGAGGGAAGCGGGGCGCAACTGGAAGCACCCCGCATCCCTCTTGGGGCGCTGCGAGTGAATATCCTGGCGCTACGTGCCGCAGCGCCACGCGCTGCGGCACGTCGCGCCGCGGTATTGCAGGCCTTCCTCCCCTTCTTAAAGGGGAGGGGCCTTGCGCAGCGCGAACCGGGGCCCAGCTGGGCTCCCAGGGATCGGGAGTGCCGGCAAAAGAGCCCGGCACTCAAGAGAAGTGCTGGGCTCTTGGAGCGCAGCCGGCACTTCACGGTGGGGGGGCTTCACGGGGGCCGGGGACAGCAACGGGGGCAGGTGCTGGCAGGCGGCCAGCAACAAAAATGGCCGCCTGCCACCTCCCCTTTAAATATCGCCGCCCCGGCCGCACGTACGCCCCCCTGAACCCGTCGGACATAGTGTCTGGCGGTAAATCAGGGGGCGCGACTGAAGATCACGGCCGGGGCGCGAGCGGGGCGCTGCGCACGGCGATGACGTCATCGCCGGCGGCGCAGCGCCACAGGGCGCTACCGGCTGCCGCCGCCGCTAACCTCCCACTAAATTTTTCGGGAGGCGTGGGCGGCGCTGCGCCCGGGCGTTAGCTGCTTTACGCCCCATTAGCGCCCATTTAAGGCGCTAACGGGAGGCGCAAGCAGCTGAATTTTTCCCCCAAGAAGTCTTACTGCAACTATATGGGGCCCTGGTGAGACCACACCTGGAGGATTGTGCACAGTTTTGGTCTCCTTACCTAAGGAAGGATATACTTGCCTTAGAGGGAGTGCAACAAAGGTTTGCTAAACTGATTCCTGAGATGGGGAGATTGTCCTATGAGGAGAGATTGAGTAGGCTTGGCCTATATTCCTAGGGGGAAAAATTCAGCTGCTTGCGCCTCCCGTTAGCGCCTTAAATGGGCGCTAATGGGGCGTAAAGCAGCTAACGCCCGGGCGCAGCGCCGCCCACGCCTCCCGAAAAATTTAGTGGGAGGTTAGCGGCGGCGGCAGCCGGTAGCGCCCTGTGGCGCTGCGCCGCCGGCGATGACGTCATCGCCGTGCGCAGCGCCCCGCTCGCGCCCCGGCCGTGATCTTCAGTCGCGCCCCCTGATTTACCGCCAGACGCTATGTCCGACGGGTTCAGGGGGGCGTACGTGCGGCCGGGGCGGCGATATTTAAAGGGGAGGTGGCAGGCGGCCATTTTTGTTGCTGGCCGCCTGCCAGCACCTGCCCCCGTTGCTGTCCCCGGCCCCCGTGAAGCCCCCCCACCGTGAAGTGCCGGCTGCGCTCCAAGAGCCCAGCACTTCTCTTGAGTGCCGGGCTCTTTTGCCGGCACTCCCGATCCCTGGGAGCCCAGCTGGGCCCCGGTTCGCGCTGCGCAAGGCCCCTCCCCTTTAAGAAGGGGAGGAAGGCCTGCAATACCGCGGCGCGACGTGCCGCAGCGCGTGGCGCTGCGGCACGTAGCGCCAGGATATTCACTCGCAGCGCCCCAAGAGGGATGCGGGGTGCTTCCAGTTGCGCCCCGCTTCCCTCTTGGGGCGCAACCACTGAAGTTCCGGCGCGGGGCCGCTAATTTTTTCGGGGCGCTAAAAGTCGCGCCCCGGCGAGGTTAGCGCCCCAAATGGGGCGCGACTCAATTTTTACCCCCTAGAGTTTAGAAGAATGAGAGGTGATCTCATTGAAACGTATAAAATTCTTAAGGGGCTTGACAGGGTAAATGCTGGGAGGATGGTTCCCCTGACTGGGGAGTCTAGAACACGGGGTCACAGTCTCAGAAAAAGGGGCTGGCCATTTAGGACTGAGATGAGGAGAAATTTCTTCACTCAATGAGTTGTGAATCTTTGGAATGCTCAGTGGTTGAGTATATTCAAGACAGAGATCGATAGATTTTTGGATATTAAGGGAATCAAGGGATATGGGAATAGTGCGAGAAGGTGGAGTTGAGGTCGAAGGTCAGCCATGATCTTATTGAATGGTGGAGGAGGCTCGAAGGGTTGAATGGCCGACTCTTGCTCATATTTCTTATGCTCTTAAGGGGAAGCTACATAAGTACTTGAGGGAGAAAAGAATAGAAAGAAATAGAAGGATCTGCTGATACGCAAAATCAGCCATCAGGAGTGGTCTGGATGACTCTCTATCTGACTTTCTCTCCCCGCGAGGAAGTGCTCATCCTCCACCTGACACCATGACTAAGACAAAAGTCAGTGTGTACGGTGGGAGTGGGTGCAAGCTCACCTTTTACCCCTGGATGGTGTGAAAGTTGGGGCTCAAACAGGCTCTTTCATTGGCCAGCTAGTGAGACAATTATTGACATACCATCTATGAACGGGTCCTGCGAAGGGGAAAGTTGGCCCCACATATTCATGATTTTAGATATTCACGTCCAATCAAAAGTTAAACGACACAATTAAAAGATATCAACTTAGTAAAAATGAAAACTCTTTTTTTGACAATTAAAAAATGTTGCTGACTCAGACTTAGTTCAGTGGTAGCACTCCTGCCTTTGAGTCTAAAGGTCGTGGATTCAAGGCCCATTACATACTTAAGCACATAATCTAGGCTGACACTTAAATACAGTACTGAGGGAGTGCTGCACTGTCGGAGGTGCCGTCTTTGAGATGAGATGTTAAACCAAGGCCCTCTTTAACCCTCTCAGGTGGACGCTAAAGGTCCCATGCACCATTCAAAGAAGATCAGTGAAGTTCTCCCAGTGTCCTGGCCGAGATTTGTCCCTCAGTCAACACCACCAGATACAGATTAACTGGTCATCCATTTCATTGCTGTTTATCGGGACCTTGCTGTGTGCAAATTGGCTCCTGCTTTTGCCTTAAAGACAACAGCGACTTCACATTTAAAAAATGCCTTTATTGACTGTAAAGCACTTTGCGACATCCAGAGGTTGTGAAAGGTCCTCGATAAATGCAAGTTCTTTCTTTTTCTTTTCATTTGCGAATATGGAAAGTTTAATCTTCAGCATTCTCAGCGCAGAGCTTCATGTGTTGCGAGCACATATTGGGAATTCAGGCATGCAGCTGAAGAACTGAAGGTGAAAATTTACTCTGAGGAAGACCACAAGAATTTAGTGAGTTGTATTGCGCCGAATAACGTTTTATCCCATTGCTAAACATCAGCATTGGCATAAGTCTGCAAGTATGCTATCTGTATGTCTCTTTGGTTAAAAGAAGTAAATTGTCCTGGTGAAAGTTGTATGGGAAGGGAGAAAAGGGGCGGTTAAACAGGGCACAATATCTGACGGATTGTCGTAAGTCTTTTTTCTTTGTGTCATTACACCTCAACACGAGCCAACATGGGTAATTAATTACTCGACATACATCCTGGTTAGTCGGGATGCAAACACAATAAGAACACAAGAAGAAAGAACATGTATAAGAAAGAACGGAGAATAGTGGACCTGTGGAACAGGTTGCTGGCTTGTGCGGTGAATGCTGATTCACTGAATTCCTTCAAGCGAGAGCTGGACCTGTTTCTGGCTGGGACGGAGATCACCTCGTACAAGAGGTAGGCACCTTGTAACGTTAATCAGGGTCAATGTGATCTCCTGGACTAGTTTTAATCGCCTAAAGTGGTTGGAGAGGAAGTTTCTAACTCAAAAGGACGAGCAGTACCACTGAGTCAAGCTGACACCACTTTTCTTTTCCAACACTTGTGTGCCAGTACAAAATAAGTTTATACGCTGGTAAAAAGCACAATTTATGACTGTGTGTCATTGGATACTCATGTGGAAACTCATTTTGTTTATCTCTTGTAATGGGCCAGATGATAATAGTGGGGTCATTTCCTTCACTTACTGCATTGATTTTACTACGTTGACTTGTCTCAAGACAATCTCTATAATTAGTTGTAACAAAATCTCATTTTGCCAGAACACCACATGGAGCTTTAAAAAGTACCAGATGTTTCTTGGTTTTACAACAATAAAACATTTAATAAATGTGACCTTTTTTTAAATGACTTACACCCCAAGATACCAATTCTCCCACTAGAGCAACAGCTGATTTTTTTTTTACTGATTGCGTGCTATATTTTCCCGCTGCTCATAATAAAGGAGGAATGCCCATTTCTCTTCAGAATTTAACTATCAAAATCATGAGAATATGCAACTTGGAAGGTTGTGATTCCTAAGAATAGAATTTCATTAGCCGAAATGAAAAAAAAAAGCAACAGCCATTCACAATGCGGCTGTAGTAAGATCTATGGGGGGGAGAAATTCGGTAGGTTAACGTCTCCGGGGGGCGATAACGGGGCGCTAACGACTTACCGCCCAGGTGCGACGATGTTACCGCCGCCCGTGAAATTCACCTGGCGGATTGCGGCGCCGTAACCCCTAGCGCCATAATCTCCTGCGCCCGGAGGTCGTGACGTCATCCGACTGTGCAGCGTCCCGATAGCGCCCCGGACCCGAAATTCGGTTCCGCTCCCTGCAGCAGCGCTGGGCGATAACACCGACGGCTGCAGGAGGCGTTGTTCGGGAGGCCGGGCGCTTCGTGAGCGCTATTTAAAGGTAAGGCCGTTGGTCTTTTGGAGAAATGTGTTTCCTTCCTTTAGGATGCTTTTTGAAAATTTTTAAATGGCGCGATTGATCAGCCCCGCACTCTGTTATCGTGCTTGGGGCTGAAAGTCGAGGATCCCGGCTGCCGTCGGCGACGAGGGAGATCGTTCTAATGTACAGCCTGCAGCAACGGCCCTTCCCTTTAAGGGAGGGAGGAGTCTCGGATCCGGCAGCGCTGCTGTGGTCATTGTGCAGCGCTGCACCTCTACCGACCCCCTGCTTGGTTCAGCACTCCTGAAGGGAAGTAGGAGCGCTTGATGTAGCACTCCACTTCCTTCCTGGAGCGCTAACACTGAATTTACCGAAAGCTGAGAATGATTAGCGCCTGGTGCTAATTTTTCCAGCTTTCAAAATTTAGCGCCCCAAACAGGGCGATACCGAATTTCTCCCCCTTAATGTTCTTCAAACAGCTGATGAGCTGCTCGACCATGTTTGCTAATCCAGCTGTTGGAAGTACAGAATTTGTTGAAGAATGGCACAAAAAAACACGCAAAATGCCAGGGTAGTAGAAATTTGGAAATGTGCAAGGAAGGTAGCAGTGAAAATTGCAGGTTTACACAATAGCTGCCATGATGGGAAAGAGAATTATCATGGTCCAAATGACCTTATCATAACCTACTGCTCAAGTTTAAAAGAAAACGTGCATATAATCATTGGTGCATCGTGGACTCCCACATTATATTACAACATATTGTGAAAAATGAATTGTAGATCTATTTGGGGGTTAGAGCATGGAAGGCAGAGGGATTGCAGGGATTGGAGGAGAGCACAGAACTTGTGGTATATATCATAATTCTCAGATTTATTCTATGATTTTGCACAATATGTTACATCAATGTGTCCATACAAAAGTGTACAACCACATAATAGGCCAGCAATGAGGTACTCAAAGTTGGTTTACTTACTCGTAATATACCATTAGCTCTTTTCATAGAGTAAGGAGAACTCTGCATCGAGCTGGCCTAAAGAGCACCACTTACAAATGCACTGTCACCACTCCCACTTGAAGCAGGCATAAATACTGAAACACACACTGTGGGAGAAGTAGCCAGTAATGGGTCACTGTGCACTTGTGAGAATGCGGTAGCAGTAGTGACTGGGGCTCATCGCGTTGAGTGTCCTTCCTCTATTATATTGAGATACACAGCAATCTCCCACAAACAACAATGTGATAATGACCAGATAATCTGTTTTAGTGATGTTGATTGAGGGATAAATATTGGCCAGGACACCAGGGATAACTCCTGTGTTTTTCTTTGAAATAGTGCCATTGGATCTTTTATGTCCACCTGAGAGAGCAGACGGGGCCTCGGTTTAACATCTCATCCAAAAGACGGCAACTCCGACAGTGCAGCACTCCCTCAGTACTGCACTGGAGTGCCAGCCTAGATTTTTGTGCTCAAGTCGCTGGAGTGGGACTTGAACCCACAACCTTCTGACTCAGAGGTGAGAGTGCTACCCAATGAGACACGACTGGCGGTTTTGGGTTCCAACCTCTGAGAGGCATTCATGGAAGGCTCCAAATTGTTTGGAGAACAATTACATGCAACCATGAGGGAGGAATTTTGGTGGCTCATAGATGCCCATTGTTCTACACTCGGACAGATGAGATGTTCTCCAGAAGTGACATGCTTGGAGTACCATAAGAGTAGCTGGCTGACACACAAGCAAACGTCAGTTCTGAGACATGGCAAAGCCCTGCATAAGTGATAGTAGACGCTTCCATTGAAAGCAATGAGCTCACAGTGAGTTCAGTAAAGGAGACTCCTGGCACTGATACAAGTGCATCAGGGTTAAGTAGCAAAATGTTTTTATCTCCTGCAGTTTACCAGTTGCCCAAGCAGTTACCCATTAGTTCATTCATCCAGTAGGATCCTACACTGCCACCACTGCAGTATCTAATAGTTTCTTAAATGATTGCAGTGTTTTTCTTTCCATTACTCAATAAAGAGGTTCATTTCATGTGTTTATTACTCTTTGTGTGAAGAAGTATTTCCTACTTTCAGTCCTCAATTTACCTTTTACTAACTTGAACCAGTTCCCCTTGTCCTACGATCACAATTTAATTTAAAGCAATATTTTGGATTTGACTTTTTCATATCCTAAACGATCTTGTATACCTCTGTCAGATCACTTCTCAGATGACTTCTTTCCAGGTTGAAAAGCTCATATTTCTCCAGTGCATTTTTGCACTATGGATCAGCTTAATAGCTCTTCGCTACACTGTCTCCAGCACTCAAATAGCTCTCGTGTTTCTTGTCAGCCAGAACTGGACACAGTACTCAAGCTGTGATCTGAGCAAAGCCAATTGCAATTTGATCATGACTTCCTCTGACTTATACGCTACTGTTTTGCCTATGTGGTTTAATATTCCTGGGCTTTATTGATTGCTGCTGTGCATTGGTTGGACATGTCGAAGAACACGTCTACTGAGACGCCGAGGTCTTGCTCAACTTCACCCTTAGCTATTTCAGTACCATTCATGCAGTCGTATGTCACTCAATTTTCTTTCCCACGTACAGTACTTAACACTCATCTGCATTAAATTTCATCCATCATTTTTGTGTCCACATGCATATTTTTTCCAACTCATTCTGCAATTTCTGAGCTGCCTCCTTTGATTTACCGACCGTTTTAGCTTGATATCATCGACAAGTCTGACTACTTGGCGTTGAGTTTCTGAATCTACTTCATTTAGATAAATGCAAAACTGCTAAAATTTAACGTCGATGCAGGCACATGAAGGCAAGAGCCACATATATCACGGGCAAACCTTATTGCAGCCGTGACAAAGACTGTAAGGGGGAAAAATTCACTTGGTTGCGCCTCCCGTTAGCGCCTTAAGAGGGCGCTAATGGGGCGTTAAGCCGCTAACGCCCGGGCGCAGCGCTGTTTGCGCCGCTCGAGAACTTAACTTGAGATTGTGCGGCGGCGCTAAAACTTACCGCTGCGACAACATGCGCGCGCAGATTGTGACGTCATTCCATGGTGCAACGCCCTTGGGGCGCCCCGGAGCGGAAATTGAGTGGCGCCCCCTGCCTTACCGCCTGGCGCTTCCAACGACCGGAAGACTGGAACGTTATCAATCGGTGTGGGGCTGGGGGGGGGCGCTATTTAAAGGGGGCCTCTTCCTGTCTTTTTCTGTGGTCGACATTTATGCACCACTCGTTCTGAGAGAGAGAGAGAGATTCGGAGAGAGAGAGAGAGAGACTTCTACATTGACTCAACGCTTTGTGAGGTAGTTTGGCCTAGTTCATCCTAACTTTGTTGCTACTTTAGTTGCTGTACCTCATTACTTTTCTGGCAAAGAGAATATGGGGGCTGCAATGATTGGGGGCGTCGTCCTGCTCCAGCTGAATCGGAGGATAGTGAGACGCAGACAGAGAGTGGCAATGATGGCCAGACGGAGGAGGGCCATCAGGCGCATGTACAGGAGAGCTTACCCTCCCAGGGTATATCGTGAACAGCTCTCCTACATCCATATGTCCGAGGAGCTGTGTTTGCGAAGGCTGCGATTCAGCAAGGAGGTGGTCACTGAGCTCTGCCACCTGCTGCAGCCAGATCTGCAGCCTCAGCTGAGGTCCAGGACGTCTCTGTCGGTGGCAGTGAAGGTCACAGTGGCTTTGAACTTCTACGCCACTGGCTCATTCCAAGCTGCTGTTGGGGACCTCGCCAATATCTCCCAGTTTGCGGTGCATCGCTGCATCCGGCAGGTCACCAATGCCCTCTTCACAAGGAGACGAGACTTCATCTCTTTCCCTATGACCCCAGACAAGCAGCGTGACCGTGCTCTGGGCTTTGCGAGGGTAGCGGGCTTCCCCATGGTGCAGGGCGCCATTGACTGCACGCATGTGGCTTTGCGTGCTCCGCGAGAGAATGCAGAGGAATTCAGGAACAGAAAGGGGTTCCATTCCTTGAATGTGCAGTTGGTCTGTGACCACAGACAGGTGATACTCGCTGTCAATGCCCACTATCCGGGCAGCTGCCACGATGCTTTCATCCTGCGCCAGACTACTGTGGCAGAACTTTTCGAGGCACCGCATCAGCCAGTTGGTTGGCTTCTGGGGGACAAGGGGTACGCATTGAGCACCTGGCTGATGACACCGCTCCGTACGCCAAACACCCCTGCTGAGCTGCGGTACAATGAAAGCCATCAAGCAACCAGGAACATTATTGAGCGCACAATCGGCGTGCTGAAACAACGGTTCCGCTGTCTGGACCATTCCGGAGGAGCCCTGCAGTACTCGCCTGAGCAAGTTCGAACTTCGTAGTCGTGTGCTGCATGTTGCACAACATGGCAATCCTCAGGACCCAGCCAATGCCACCAGGCCTTGTAGCACCACCAGAGGAGGAGGAGGAAGAGGAGGAAGAGGACGAGGACGATGATCATCAGTAGCACCAAGGCAGGAGGGCGGCCCACAATGGTCAAACTGCAAGGGCCGTCCGTCAACGACTAATAGCAAGCCGCTTCTAGGGCCCCTGCCATTGCTACAAACACTAATCAACCCAGCACGCAACCCCTAAGCCGGCCAAGGCACCAATAATTCCAACCACCAGCCATGTATATTTTGAATACAGAAACTTATTTATTTTACAAACTCTGTGTGTGTCAATTCCTCATGACAAACTCATAGAAATAAACACAAAAAAACAGTCAATAACATAACTGGTTCTCACAACCTGGAGATAATGTCCAAAACACTAAACAAAAGTTGGACCATGAACCTCGGCCTTTAATAAAAAAATGACCAGCATTTTGGCACACCTCCTACTTTTTGCCCTTCGAGGGTGATCTCCTTCCCTTGCGCACTTCCCCCCTTCTAACCCTACTGCTCCTCCGTAATGGGACCTCAGTGGCTGCAGCAAGGCTGGTGGAAGGCTGCTGCTCGTCAGACCCTGACACTGCAGATGCCCCTGAAGGACGGCCTCGACCACTTCTGGGCCTGGAGGGCCCGGCTGCAGACTGCACCAACTCTGCATGGGCGGCAGCAGTCTGTCCTACAGGCGGTGGCAAGTGCAGTGGAGAAGTGACAGTGTTGGCAGCAGGAATGCTGTCATCATGAGAGAGGACAGCAACTCCCTGCTCGCCCGACACACTGGCACTCCCACGGGGCAGCACTTCAGCATCCGGAGCAATTTGCCGGGAGAACAGATTGCTGGCCTGCTGCGGCGCGGTGACAGCCCCGGGGACATGTGCACGAACCATCGAGGATGGCAGCAGTCAGTGCTCGCGTGGCCTCAATCTGAGTCTGCATGAGAGCAGTCTCAGATGGGTTCCTGGCAGCCAGTGACTGAATTGCAGCACCAAGCTTTAGTGTGGCATCCGCCTGTGCTACAGCGAAGTGCTCCACACTCCTTGCCAGTGATTCAATGCATTCGGGCACCCTTCCCACTGCACCCATGAGCTCAGTGTGCATGCCCACCGCCTGGCTGTTCATTTCTGCAATCAGCCGCTCCTCCTCTGCGTCCATTGCAGTAGGAGTGTCTGGCATACTCTCCCTCTGGGGAGAAGGCCCCCGTTCTTCCCTACCCCCCCCATGGCGTTGCTGCAGCCCGCTGGGTCCTGGAGCTTCACCATCATCAGCCCCTTCCCCCCTGCTCCCCTCCGGGGAAGGCGTGTTCCCAGTGTGGGCATGGGCTTCCTCGGGAGAGGGTGGCACTGATGCTCCAGCTTCCTCTTCCTCCTCAGCTGCAGCATCACTCCCAGTGGCAGCTTCAGGGCCCGTCTCCTCAGCTGGTGAATCACCATCTGAAAGCAGGGAGGTACAAGAGTGGCTTTAGCGTGAGGACAGGGTGGCAGTAAGGGAGGAATAAGTGCAGCGAGTTAGCAAGTTGGATTGAAAGTGTCAAAGGCTGGTATTGTGAGGGACAAGTGGAAGGACAGAAGACAAAAAGGTGATGACCTTACCATTGCTGTCCACAACGGGGTCGGCGTCTCCAGTGGCGACGGGACCGATCACCCGGCTTGCCACAATCCTGTGGACGCGCTCCTCCAGATCGCTGAGGGGTTGCAGCTGAAGCCGCCCTCCACCCGTCCGTTGCTGGTGTCTCCTATTATGAGCCAGCTTAGCCTGCAAGAAAAAGGACAGCATCTGAGTAAATATACAGCCATGGTCTTGCCTGATGTGCCTCCCATAGGTGAATAGCCCTTACAATATACAGCCATGGTCTTGCCTGATGTGCCTCCCATAGGTGAATAGCCCTTACTGTATGCAGCCATGGTCTTGCCTGATGTGCCTCCCATAGGTGAATAGCCCTTACAATATACAGCCATGGTCTTGCCTGATGTGCCTCCCATAGGTGAATAGCCCTTACTGTATGCAAAGTGTGGAATGTGTGTGTGTGTTTGATGAAAGGGCCATAGGTGTTGGATGAGTGTTGTGCATTGGGGTTTTAAGACCCTCTGGCCATAGAGTGAGGTTGAGATGGAGGGATGGAGAGGTATTGAGAAAAAGCCACTCACCCTGACGACCCGAGTGAGGTCGTTGAACTTTTTGCGGCATTGAACATGGGTCCTGGGCACCATGCTCCTGGAGGAGACGATCTGAGCCACCTCCCTCCACACTCTTCTGAACTCGCGTGGCAAAGGCCTCCTGCCACTCTCCGGGAACAGCATGCATCGTCTGCGCTCCACTGCGCCAACCAGAGCATCCAAGGCCCGCTCGGTGAAGCGATGAGTGCGTTCTCTCACCCTCTCCATGCTTGGCAGCAAAATGAATTACAGGTCTCTCCAGGCTGAGATTCAAGGCTGCAATGAGCAGGGTGTGGCTGGGGAGCAAGTGGCCCCCCCCGCTTTAAGAAGTGTCCGGCGCCATTGTGTCTGTGTTCCCTCGCTAACTGGCAGCAGCTGCGCTGCGCTCGTGCGCTGAGTTAGCGCCTCACTCCTTGGCCTTTGCGCCTTAAGAGAGGTGTGCAGCGCCTAATTTAGCGCTCCACTCACCTCCCGGGGCGGTAAAAGTGAAGTTTCCTGTCAGTGCCGATAATTAGCGCCAGGCACTAATATTTGCGTCCGGACGATATTTGCGCCCCAAATGGGGCGCGACCTAATTTCTACCCCTAAATATTTCAAAATTTATTTTTTAATCTTTAAGCAGGTTGTACGGAGCAAAAAAGGATCGTGGCTGGGGAATTTCCCATTCTTCACCGGTCCACATTTTGACAGCAGGAATGATCTCACCAGCCAGTAAATATGACCTTATAGGGTGAATCGTTCAACTTTGGCGGCAGGGCATAAAACGGGTGTTATCGGATCGGTCACGCATTATAAACCCCACCTAATTTTCCTTTCCACTGACTTCAATGGAATGGAAAATGAGCAGGGTGTATAACCGGCGACCGATCCCATTCGCCTGTTTTATGCCTCTGCCAAAGTTGAACATTTTGCCCATAGTCTTTGATGGTATATACAGAAGATTATCCTCATGGAGCTAAACTTGCCCCTTCATGTATTGAGATGAAGTCAACAGGAAACTGAAGATGCTGGATAATACTGTTCCCAGAGCAGCTATTACAGTTCTTTCAATGAAGCACTTGGAGTCCTTTGTAAGATTACTACAACTTAAAAATGATACATGAACAAGGTTTACACATCTCACAGAAGGAAGATTCTATTATCATCACAATGAAGCCCTTTTATTCATGCTTCACAGAAAAGAAAAGGGATAATTGGATGGATAGGTTAGATGGACAGTGGTCTTCTCTTCCTCAAAATATGTTACTATGTCTTACTTTGTTAAAACTAGTGAACAAATATAGCCTTTAATGAGGAAAATGATCTAGGACCATACCAACATGTGAAAATGACAGACAGGAAAGAACCAACTGATCCATCAAGCCTGTCCCAAATGGTCATGTTGCAACTGATCATCGTGACCCCCCAATGCTCCCCACCCACCAGCAGCCATGTAAACTCCTGGGATAGGCAAAAAAACCAGATTTTAAAAACCCTAGGCCAATTCAGGGAGATGGAAATCCTGGGAAGTTCCTCTCCGACCCCTGAAGGTGAACAAAGTGAGTTCCAGGAGACCACAGTACATCACCCATACCCTACCTTCCATTTGTATGCAGCAATATCAGCTTTAGCTATGAATTCAGCCAGCTCCCTTTTGAAGCGAATTTGCACTTACTGCATGAGCTGGCATTTTGTCCTAAAGCTGACCCTCTGTGAAAAGAAAAACCTCTGGCATCTAATGTGGTTCTATGCTTATGCAACTTATTTGTATGCCTCTCATTAACCTATCTCATTCAAATAGTCTATCCGCATGGACACAGTCTAGTCCCATCCTTATTTTAGATATCTCAATCAAATCTCTCCAAATTGTATGTTTTTATAGAGTAAAAAGACCCAGTTCTCCAAGCCTATTGTGATAACTAAGAGCTTTTAAACTAGGTATTAATCTAGTGGCCCTCCTCTAAACCTTTACCAGGGTCTATATATCCCCCACCAAGTGAAGAGACCAAAACTGGACACAGTTTCCAGTATGTTTCCGGCCCATCGAGGAAGGAGGCATTGCTGGATCTGGTTCTGAGGAATGAGGTAGGGCAAGTGGAGCAAGTGTCAGTCGAGGAACATTTAGGGAACAGTGATCATAGTATCATAAGGTTTAGATTAGTTATGGAAAAGGACAGGGAGCAATCTAGAGTAAAAATACTTAATTGGAGGAAGGCCAATTTCAGTGGGTTGGGAACGGATCTGGCCCGGGTAAATTAGAATCAAAGATTGGCAGGCAAAACTGTAACCGAACAATAGGCTGCCTTTAAAGAGGAGATGCTTCGGGTATAGTCGAGGTACATTCCCACAAGGGGTAAAGGTAGGGCAACCAAAGTCAGAGCTCCCTGGATGATGAAAGAGATAGAGAGTAAGATGAGGCAGAAAAAGAGCACATAAGACAGATGTCAGGTTGAGAATACAAGTGAGAATCAGGTTAAATATAAAAAGTTCAGAGGGGAAGTGAAAAAGAAAATAAGAGGGGTATAGAGAGAGTATGAGAATAAATTGGCAGCTAACATAAAAGGGAATTCAAAAGTCTTCTAAATGCATACAAATAGTAATCGGGTAGTAGAGGAGGGGTGGGGCCGATTAGGGACCAAAAAGGAGACCTACGCATGGAGGCAGAGAGTATGGCTGAGGTACTAAATGAGTAATTTGCATCTGTCTTAACCAAGGAAGATACTGCAAAGTATAGTGAAAGAGGAGGTAGTGGAGATACTGGATGGGATAAAAATTGATAAAGAGGAGGTACTAAAAAGGCTGGCTGCACTTAAAGTAGATAAGTCACCAGGACCGGATGGGATGCATCCTAGGATGCTAAGGGAAGTTAAGGAGGAAATCGCGGAGGTACTGGCCATAATCTTCCAATCCTCCTTAGATACTGGAGTGGTGCCAGAGGACTGGAGAATTGCAAATGTTACACCCTTGTTCAAAAAAGGGTGTAAGGATAAACCCAGCAACTACAGACCTGTCGGTTTAACCTCGGTAGTGGGGAAGCTTTTAGAAACGATAATCAGGGACAAAATTAACAGACACTTGGACAAGTGTGGATTAATTAAGGAAAGCCAGCACGGATTTGTTAAAGGCAAATCATGTTTAACTAACTTGATTGAGTTTCTTGATGAGGTAACAGAGAGGGTTGATCAAGGCAATGCGGTTGACGTGGTGTACAGGGACTTCCAAAAGGCGTTTGATAAAGTGCCACATAATAGGCTTGCCAGCAAAGTTGAAGCCCATGGAATAAAAGGGAAAGTGGCTGCATGGATAAGAAATTGCTAAGTGACAGGAAACAGAGAGTAGTGGTGAATGGTTGTTTTTTGGACTGGAGGAAGGTATACAATCGTGTTCCCCAGGGGTTGGTACTAGGACCACTGCTTTTCCTGATATATATTAATGACTCGGACTTGGGTGTACAGGGCACAATTTCAAAATTTGCAGATGACACAAAATTTGGAAGTATAGTGAACAGTGAGGAGGATATTGATAGACTTCAAGAAGACATAGACAGGCTGGTGAAATGGCCGGACATGTGGCAGATGAAATTTAACGCAGAAAAGTGCAAAGTGATACATTTTGGTAGGAAGAACGAGGAGAGGCAATATAAACTAAAGGGAACAATCCTAAAGAGGGTGCATGAACAGAGAGACCCGGGGGTAAACGTGCACAAATCGTTGAAGGCAGCAGGGCAGGTTGAGAAAGTGGTTAAAAAAGCATACGGGATCCTGGGTTTATAAATAGAGGTATAGAGTAGAAAAGCAAGGAAGTTATGATGAACCTTTATAAAACACAGGTTCGGCTTCAACTGGAGTATTGTGTCCAATTCTGGGCACCGCACTTTAGAAAGGATGTGAAAGCCTGAGAGAGGGTGCAGAAAACATTTATGAGAATTGTTCCAGGGATGAGGGACTTCAGTTACGTGGATAGCCTAGAGAAGCTGGGTTTGTTCTCCCTGGAACATGGAAAGCTGAGAGGAGATTTGATAGAGGTGTTCAAAATCATGAAGGGTCTAGACAGAGTAGATAGAGAGAACCTGTTCCCATTGGTGGAAGGGTCGAGAACCAGAGGACACAGATTTAAGGTGATTGGCAAAACAACCAAGGGTGACATGAGGAAAAACTTTTTTACGCAGCGAGTGGTTAGGATCTGGAATGCACTGCCTGAGAGGGTGATGGAGGCAGACTCAATCGTGGCTTTCAAAAGGGAATTGGATAAGTACCTGAAGGAAAAAAAATTGCAGGGCTACGGAGAAAGGGCAGGGGAGTGGGATTGGTGAAATGCTCTTGCAGAGAGCCGGCACAGGCTTGTTGGGCCGAATGGCCTCGTTCTGTGCTGTAGCCATTCTATGATTCTATGATTTAGTATTGATAGAATACATAGGGAGAAATTGTTTCCACTGGCAGGAGGGTCGGAAACAGAGGACACAGAGTTAAGGTAATTGCCAAAAGAACCAGAGGGGAGATGAGGGGATTTTTTTTACGCAGGGATTTGTTATGATCTGGAATGCACTGCTTGAAAGGGTGGTGGAGGCAGATTCAATTGTAACATTCAAAAGGAATTGGTTCAATGCTTGAAAAAGAAAAATTTGCAGGGCTATGGGGAAAGAGCAGGGCTAGTGGGACTAATTGGATAGCTATTTCAAAGAACCAGCACAGACACAATGGGCCGAATGGCCTCCATCTGTGCTGTACGATTCTATGATTCAATGAGGGCTAACCAAGATTTTGTACAATATAATGCTTTTTGTTTTATATTGCATTGTCCTAGCAATACATCCTAAGTGTCTTATTTTTTCATTCATTCTCACACTCCTTCGAGCATGGCTCCCTACTGGGAGTGTGAGTGCACAGAATTTAGCCTCGTATCTTGTTTGGATCAAGATTTCAATTACAGTTTTAAAGAAATCTTAATTTCGGGTTGAATAAAATGAAGGATGTGCAGCTGCCTCGACATCAGATCTATTTATTTTCTTCAGTGACTTGTTGGTGCTCTATTTTCAGATCACTCTTGGTCAATTTTGTTGTTGTTGCTAATTTACCACTTTTCAGATTCTGAATCAGATTCAGTTCAGAGCTAATTCTACTGCACATTGACTTGGTAACAATATACCCCAGCAAAGAAACATCCCTGAAAATCTAGCACATCAAAGAAGAACCCTGCCCAATGCACCTCTGTCTCAACAACAACAACTTGCATTTATATAGCGTCTTTAATGCAGTAAAATGTCCCAAGGTGCTTCATCAAACAAAATTTGACACCGAGTTGCCAGGGAGAGGGATGGAGTCGGTGGCTAGGGAATGGAGTTTGTGGCGGGGACCGCAGTCAATTTCTCCACCATACACTCTGTGCTTGTTGCCTGATAGGGTGAAACTGCTGAATGAGTTAGTGACAAGTATATTGGGGTTACAGCGCATGACCAGGCTGAACCAGTGCAAAGCATACTGACAGGAAGTGAGTTATAACATGGCCTGTGATTGGCGAGGAGAGAGCTCTGGTGACATGGTCACATACACAGTCACAAATGGTGAGAGTCAGCTGTGGCTCAGTGGGTAACAAACTCGCCTCTGAGTCGTAAAGGTTGTGGGTTCAAGTCCCGCTCCAGGGACCTGAGCACATAAAACTAGGCTGACACTCCAGTACAGTGCTAAGGGAGTGCTGCACTGTCAGAGGTGCTGTCTTTCGGATGAGATGTTAAACCGAGGCCCCGTCTGCTCTCTCAGGTGGACGTAAAAGATCCCATGGCACTATTTTGAAGAAGAGCAGGGGAGTTATCCCCGGTGTCCTGGCTAATATTTATCCCTCAACCAACATGACAAAAACAGATTATCTGGTCATTAACACATTGGCTACTGCGTTTCCCACATTACAATGGTGACTCCATTTCAAAAGTACTTCATTGGCTGTAAAGCGCTTTGAGACGTCCGGTGGTCGTGAAAGGTGCTATATAAATGCAAGTCTTTCTTTCTAATACAAAAGCAAAATCCCCAGAGATGGAGACAGAGAAGTCGAGGGACAGGGAAGGGAAGAGTTGGAGATGGACCATGTGAAGATGAGGGAAGGGTGGAAATTGGAAGCAAAGTGAATGAAATTTTCTAGTTCAGGGCGAGAGCAGGAAACGGACCGATACAGTCATCAATGTACCAGAAAAAGAGGTGTGGGAGGGGACCTGAATAGGACTGGAACAAAGAATGTTCCACGAAAAGACAGGCACAGCTAGGGCCCATGCGGGTTCCCATAGCAACACCTTTAATTTGGAGGAAGTGAGTGGAGTCAAAGGAGAAGTTGTTCAATGTGAGAACAAATTCAGCCAGGCGAAGGAGGGTGGTGGTGGAAGGGGACTGGTTGGGCCTCTGTTCAAGGAAGAAGCGGAGCGCCCTCAGGCCATCCTGGTGGGGGATGGAGGTGTAGAGGGATTGGACGTCCATAGTTAAAAGGAGACAGTTGGGGCCAGAAAACTGGAAACTGTTACAGTGGCGGAGGGTGTCAGAAAAGTCGCGGATGTAGGTGGGAAGAGACTGGACAAGGGGAGAAAAAATAGAGTTGAGATAGGAAGAGATAAGTTCCGTGGGCAAGAACAGGCTGAAATGATGGGTCTACCAGGACAGTCCTGTTTGTGGATCTTGGGAAGGAGGTAGAAGCGGGCTGTGCGGGGTGGGGAACTATGTGGTTGGCGGCCGTGGAGGGAAGATCTCCAGAGGAGATGAGGTCAGTGACAGTCTTGGAAACGATGGCTTGATGTTTGGTAGTGGGGTCATGATCCAGGGGGAGGTAGGAGGAAGTGTCGGAGAGTTGACGTTCAGCCTCGCTAGGCAGAGGTCGGCATTCCGAAGGGACCGCTCCCTCTGCGACACCCTGGTCCACTCCTCTATCACCCCCAACACCAGTTTCCCCTTCGCCCGGCACCTTCCCGTGCAAGCGCAGGAGATGCAACACCTGCCCTTTTACCTCCTGCCTCCACTGTCCAGGGCCCCAAACACTCCTTCCAGGTGAAACAGCGATTTACTTGTACTTCTTGCAATTTAGTATACGTATACTGTATTCGCTACTCACGATGTGGTCTCCTCTACATTGGGGAGACCAAACGCAGATTGGGTGACTGCTTTGCGGAACACCTCCGTTCAGTCCGTAAGCGTGACTCCGAGCTTCCAGTCGCCTGTCACTTTAATTCTCCGCTCCACTCCCACTCAGACCTCACCGTCCTCGGCCTCTTACACTGTTCCAATGAAGCTTAACGTAAGCTCGAGGAACAGCACCTCATCTTTTGATTAGGCACTATACAGCCTTCTCGACTCAACATCGAGTTCAACAATTTCAGACCATAACCTCTGCCCCTATCATTTTTTTTCTCTCTCTCACATGGCAGCTGTTGATCACCTGCCATTGTCATTTACATTTCATCTCGAGTCATCTTTTGTTTCTTAACTTGTCCCATTACCATCTCCTTTTGCCTTGCACCATCATCCCTTTTGTCTCTTAATCTCTCCTGCCTTCCATCCTATCACAGACCTTCCCTTTTGTTCTTTCCTCCCCTCCCCCCTCTCCCTGCCCCTACACTTGCTTAAAAACCTGTTACATCTCTAACTTTTTCCAGTTCTGACGAAGGGTCATCGACCTGAAACGTTAACTCTGTTTCTCTCTCCGCAGATGCTGCCTGACCTGCTGAGTATTTCTAGCATTTTCTGTTTTTCTTTCTTTCTTTCTAATGTTTGGAGAGTGTAAGCAGGAGTGTCTGATTTCTCATAATATTGTAAAAAAAAACTCTACTTAAATTTATGAAGAGGTACAATGGAGTGCGGAGTACTTTTAAAGCTGGCTTGACATCACACTGTAGTTACACACCACATGGTGTCGAGCCCAAGTGGCGTGTGACCGCCTCTCTAAGCGGCGGGTGGGGTCTCACGCATTCTAGTCAAATTGGCACCCAACTCTGTTACTTTTGCCTCTCTGTAAAGTGGAATCCGCTTCACAGCAAGGTAAGAGTAACAGTATAACTGTATCCTTAGAGAGGAATTCGGGATATTTCCGTGGCTTTGAAATGTGGACTGAGATTATCGAAACCTTGGGAGAGAAATTCGGTACCTTAGCGCCTCCCGTTAGCGCCTCCAGGGGGCTTTGCGACCGGGCGCGGCGAAAGTACCGACGTCCGTGAAATTGACGTGGAGATTTGCGGCGGCGGTAACCACTAGTGCCACGATCTCCTGCGCCCGGAGATCGTGACATCATTGCCGTGTGCATCGCCCCCGTAGCGCCCCGGACCTGAACTTCGATTCCGCCCCCTGCAGCATCACCGGGCGACAACACTGACAGCTGCAGGAGGCGTTGTTCGGGAGGCCGGGAGCTTCCGGGACGCAAGTTAAAGGTGATGTTGGCGCGGGTAGGAGAAACATTTTAACAACGTTGCAATCGATTTTTTTCGATTGCTCCTGGGCCGCGATTGATCAGCCCGGCACTCTGCTGGAGCGCATGGGGCTGATCGGGCCGGATCGCGGCCGCCGTCAGGGACCGGCTAACTGGTCCCAATGCAGAGCCTGCAGCGATGGCCCTTCCCTTTAAGGGAGGGAAGGAGCCTCGGATCGCAGTAGCGCTGCAAGGGACATTGTGCAGCGCTGCACCACTGCCACCCCGCCTGCGTCCTTTAGCGCACCAGGAAGGAAGTGGAGCGCTTGATTTAGCACTCCACTTCCTTCCTGGAGCGCAAACACTGAATTTTGCAAAAGCTGGGAAACATTAGCACCTGGCGCTAAGTTTCCTAGCTTTCAAAAATTAGCGGCCCAAACGGGGCGATAATGAATTTCTCCCCCCTCATTTCTCTTGTTCTTCTAAACAGGAGAGATATCAAAACTGTAATACTGGGTCTAAAGCAAGAATTCCAATCATAGTATCACATGATGTTTTTAAAAAAACTTACCAATAGGGATCAATATCAACAAAACCTTTTTCAGTCACTTTCAATGATTAGGTATTCCAGTGCTCAGTGCTTGACAAGATTCATTATTTGTTTTTTTATTACCCACTGTAGCGGCACATATATCATCCTAAATCTTAATCTGTGTAAGTAAATCGAAGGAGAATTTGAACAAATTATCCATCTAAATATGGCTGTTAGCAAAAAACAAAACATGAAGTGCTTTTATGTTTGAACTGCCAGGCCTCTGGATTAGCAGAGACAAAGCCACTGGCCTTCATAACCTTCTGTAATTTAGGAAGAATACCAATCATTGAATATTTCAAAACACTGTGCTGCAATAATCTTTACTGTGGAAGGTTACATAGTATCCCACTAGCCACTTTGGAACCAGATGGTCACGAGTTTGAAACCCCAGGGCTATCCAATAACCAATTTACCTGCCACACTGTGACAAAATTCTCCTGTTATTGACAGGGAGCCTCGAGACTACAGGATAGTACCTCAGGGCAAGAGGAGCAATGAAGATAGCTGCCTCTCTCTCTCTCTCCTGCTATAAACCTACTGAAGGTCAAGGATGGCAATGCCACTGTGCTTGGGGTGTCCAACCCTCCCAGCAGAAGGAAGGGCCCATCTGCTGTGGGAGCTGAAAGAAGGAGAGAACCTCAGGAAAGAGGAAAGAACTAAAAGAAACATACTTAAACTCATCATCGTCCTCACTGAAAATGCAGACTTAGCTCTTTTTCCTAACAAAAGGACTTATGTATGAATGGTTTGCGTCATTGTTGGCACATTGACGTCTTAGTTGTTACCAATAGCAACCATGCTATCCGGCGAGATAATGGATTGTTTGTCTGTTGAAATTTTCTTTTAACAGGGTCTTCTTTTTCGCACGTATGTTTCTAGTTAAAAATTGTGCCATTCGAACACTCAAAAAATTGCATTATTGAGAATGCTGTATGACATTAGCAGCCTGCCACCATGTTGTTAACAGATTGTCGGCTCAGCTGTACCTGTCAGGAAATTCTAGACTGCGGGCCAAAAATTCCCCATTGCAATGGCCCTTTAATTTCAAGATTATAACAAAGGTGTCACCTTCACAGCAGCCTATCTTGCTTTGACGATGCACATTGTAATAGGCAGTGGAAAGACTAGGCTTTGTACTGACAGGAGTGTGATAACATTGAGAGCGTAGAGTGTGAAGATGGGATAAAAATAGTACAGAGACACATGGAGCCTCGCTGCAATTCTTCAATACTTAGCAGTTACCAACAATGACAATTGTACTTCAATTTCCTCTATAGTCAAGTTTTACCAGTTATTTTAATAACCTAAAATGAGCGGTGACCAAAAGATGAGACAGCTGATAACAAAAATACTGATTTTTTTTCCAAAATCTGATCAGTTGATAGTTCTGCCCCAAAGACAGTTCCTTACTTGCTTAGCCATATGCTCTTGCGATATTTAAACCTTTGAATAGCTAATTCTCTCTGAAATTATAACGAGTCCTGTCTTTCTAAAACTGATTGCTACTTTTATTTGAAGAGTAAATTAGTGGAACTATTGCCTGGCAGTACAGCCCAGGACTGCCACATCTCAAATTTAGGGATCAATCCCAGCATCGGCTAATATTGATTCTCTGCCGTCACCAGTGCGCAAATTTCACTGGACATCTGCCAGATTGGCGAAAGTTCAGAAGAATATGGCAGCCTGATGTTTTAAGACGCATTGTCAAAGAATTCGGTCCAGCCCTTAAAAGTGCATCTCTTCTTGGCAGATGTGGGGGCGGGGCGGGGGAGGGGGATAATGTTGACTTCAGACAAGGGTGATATCGGATCAGCCTGATCGGGAGAGGTGTATAACGGGTGGCTAGTCCAATATTACCCGTTAGTTAAAGTTAGAATTACCCTCACGGAGAGTAATTTACAGTGGCTGTGGAGAAGTCCAGAAGTCAGGCGGAACAGGCTCGAGGGGCTAAATGGCCTACTCCAGTTCCTATGTTTCGGCCGTAGAAGCCAGTTGTCACATCAACTGAGATCAGTTAACTCCACAAAGACCAAGATCAACATAAGAACATAAGAAATAGGAGCAGGAATAGGCCACTTGGCCCCTCGAGCCTGCTCTGCCATTCAATAAGATCATGGCTGATCTTGGGCTCAAAGCCACTTCCCTGCCCGCTCCCCATAACCCTTCACTCCCTTATCTTGCAAAAATCTGTCTATCTCCACCTTAAACGTATTTGATGACCCAGCCTCCACAGCTCTCTAGGGCAGAGAATTCCACAGATTTATGACCCTCTGAGAGAAGAAATTTCTCCTCATCTCAGTTCTAAAAGGGCGACCCTTTATTCTGAAACTATGCCCCCGAGTTCTAGATTTCCCCACGAGGGGAAACATCCTCTCTGCATCTACCTTGTCGAGCCCCCTCAGTATCTTATATATGTTTCAATAAGATCACCTCTCATTCTTCTAAATTCCAATGAGTGTAGGCCCAACCCGCTCAACCTTTCCTCATAAGTCAACCCCCTCATCTCTGGAATTAACCTAGTGAATCGTCTCTGAACTGCCTCCAATGCAAGTATATCCTTCCTTAAATAAGGAGACCAAAACTGTACGCAGTACTCAAGGTGTGGTCTCACCAATACCCTGTACAGTTGTAGCAGGACTTCCCTACTTTTATACTCCAACCCCCTTGAAATAAAGGCCAACATTCCATTTGCCTTTTTGATGACTTGCTGGAACCTGGAACCTTCCTGGTTCAGTATGGCTCAGCTACTTCATTGGCTGTAAAGCACTTTGAGACGTCTGGTGGTCATGAAAGACGCTATATAAATGCAAATCTTTCTTACTGTAGCCCCAATTCGAAATGTGTTGAATAACGTAATATTAATTACACTTGTTGGGAGCCTATTCCACTGATCTACTACTCTGTGAGAAATAAAAAAACTTTTAATCTCAAAGTCTCGATTGAGACTTAATAATTTTATACTCATGTTCTCTAGTTTTAAGTTAATAACCTGTTTGATATTATTCAGCTGTCAGACTTGGATCACAGTCTCCCTGCATCTTGAGCAGTGAGAGGGTCATCGTGGTTGTGCCAGATCCTGTCCTCATCTGATGCCCACTATGTCCACCTCCAGTAGGGGTCGCTGGATAGCGACCAGCAGCGAGAACGTAGGCTGATTCTTCCCTCCCTTGTTGGCTGCGACAACAGTCAATCAAGATCCAGATAGTCCTTCTGTCCTGGCTGAAAGAAGCCACATCTGGAAAATGTTAAAGTACATTCTATCGTTATTTCAACATCCAAGCTAAGCTGCACGGTTGCCCAGTGGTCTGGTGGTCCCGCGTAGGCCGCTCACCGGCTTTACAATGGAAATAACCAGGCATGCTCGAAAAATTGAATGGGCCGCGCAGCCAGTTTAAAGGGCCGTGCACCAAAAAAAATTACAGGTAACATTGGTTTACATATGATTACATAGGATATATGGCACAGAAACAGGCCATTCGGCCCAACCAGTCCATGCCGGCGTTTATGCTCCACACGAGCCTCCTCCCGTCTTTCTTCATCTAAATCTATCAGTATAACCCTCTATTCCCTTTTCCCTCATATGCTTGGCTAGCCTCCCCTTAAATGCATCTATACTATTCGCTTCAACCACTCCCTGTGGTAGCGAGTTCCACATTCTCACCACTCTCTGGGTAAAGAAGTTTCTTCTGAATTCCCTATTGGATTTCTTGGTGACTATCTTATATTGATGGCCTCTAGTTATGCTCTTCCCCACAAGTGGAAACACTCTCTCTGTATCCACTTTATCAAAATTTTTCAGAATTTTAAAGACCTCTATTAGGAAACCCCTCAGCCTTCTTTTTCCAAGAGAAAAGAGACCCAGCCTGGTTATTAGGTGTCAGCCGTGGCTCAGTTGGTAGCAGTCTCGCCTCTAAGTCAGAAAGCTGTGGGCTCCAGAGACTTAAGCACCAAAATCTAGGCTGACACTCCAGTGCAGCATGGAGGGAGTGCTCAGTGCAGCACGGAGAGAGTGCTCAGTGCAGCACGGAGGGAGTGCTCAGTGCAGCACGGAGGGAGTGCTCAGTGCAGCACGGAGGGAGTGCTCAGTGCAGCACGGAGGGAGTGCTCAGTGCAGCACGGAGGGAGTGCTCAGTGCAGCACGGAGGGAGTGCTCAGTGCAGCACGGAGGGAGTGCTCAGTGCAGCACGGAGGGAGTGCTGCACTGCCAGAGGTGCTGTCTTTTGGGTGAGATGTTAAGCCAAGTCCCCCGTCTGCCCTCTCAGGTGGATGTAAATGATCGCATGGCAATATTTCAAAGAAGAACTGGGGAGTTCTCCCCGGTATCCTGGCCAACATTTATCCCTCAACTAACAGATGATCTGGTCATTATCACATTGCTATTTGTGGGAGCTTGCTGTGCTCAAATTGGCTGCTACGTTTCCTACATCACAACAGTGACTACACTTCAAAAGTACATTGGCTGTGAAGCAGTTTGGGACGTCCAGAGGTCACGAAAGGCGCTATATAAATGCAAGTCTTTCTTTCTCCGCAGCTGAGGGCCCAAGCAACACCCTGGCTGATATCAGCGAACCCAGCGCCGAATGAGAATGGAGTGTGGTGCTTTCCTGCTCCATATGGCTGGGGTACTCGCCGCTTTAACGAGCTGAGCCATACAGACAGGGTCTTAATTCCAAAAGTATATACAGGATATTTCGAAAAGCTTCCAAACAAAAATATATTAAAATGTTGCCACTGCTCCCAGTAAATGTTTCGGTTCCCTCAGCAGGAGCAGATCAGCATTCGGACTTCTGGGGAAGAGAAAGACAGGGACATTTTTCAATTATGCACTGCAGAAGTCAGAGGCTTTAACATTTTCGTCATTGCCCTAACTAAAACATTAAAAATGCTGGTTAAATTATAAATGGGGCTTTAGGTTCAATATAGTCTGAGATCTGAATTTCTGACGACAGTCTAATTATCTTTTGATTTCTTTAATGGAACAGACGTCACTCGTTTTCTCCTTTGGGCTACTTTCACAGCAAAGCCGTACAGGACATTAAATTATTTACTTGAACATAAGCAGAAAATATATAATTAATTGAGAATGAGTTTAGCTAAATGAAAAGCTTTTCTCCCTGTTATGTTTGATAAACATTCAAGTTGGTGTGGTATTGTAATGGCTGCTTTTATTTCAGACTCCCTTTAGATATAACAAACATTAATTGCTACAGGAAGTTTGCTCCCATCCGGGGACCCTCTAGTGTTCAGATTACAATATGTAAGTACAATACATAGGAACAGGAGTAGGCCATTAAGCCCCTTGAGCCTGTTCCGCCATTCAATTAGATCATTGCTGATCTGTATCCTAACTCCATCTACCCGCCTTGGTTACATATCTCTTAATACCCTTACCTAAGAAAAACCTAGCAATCTCAGTTTTAAAATTTTCAATTGACCTAGCCTCAATTGAACAGCTATTTGGGGGAGAGAGTTCCAGATTTCCACTACCCTTTGTGTGAAAAAATGCTTCCTGACATCACCCTTGAATGGCCTAGCTCTAATTTTAAGGTTATGCCCCCTTGTTCCGGACTCACCCACCACAGGAAATAGTTTTGCTCAATCGACCCTATTAAATCCTTTAATCATCTTAAGCACCTCAATTACATCACTCGCTAATCTTCTATACTCAAGGGAATATAAGCCTAGACTATGCAACCTGTCCTCATAATTTAACCCCTTTAGCCCCGGTATCATTCTGATCAATCTGTGCTGCAATCCTTCCAAGGCCAATATATCGTTCCTAAGGTAGGGTGCACAGAAATGAACTCAGTACTCCATAGCCTTATATCTCCCTCTGTTTCAAATATTTATCCAATTCTCCCTTAAAAGATGCAATGGTCTCTGCCTCAACCATCTCAGATGGCAAGGCATTCCATGCTCCGACAACCCTCTGCATAAAGAAATTTCACCTAATCTCTCTGCCGGCTCCCATTGACAATTTTAAATTGATGGCCCCTCATCACTGACTTCCCAACCAGAAGAAAAAGTTTGTTCCTATTCCCTCTAGCAAAACTGTTCATAATTTCAAAAACCTCTATTAAATCTCCTCTTAGCCTTTTCAGCTCCAGTGGTAGTCCAAGTATCCCAAGTCTTCCTCATAACTATGGTTTCCCATCCCTGGCATCATCCTGATTATAGCCCTGCAGGAAGATTTCTCTAGATTTTAAATAAATCACCATTTTTCTCTACTCTGTGTCATCTTCCTTGTTGAGGAAGCAGGCGGCTAGCCTGTTCTCAGGCTCTGTCAATGGTGCTATGAGGTTGGTTGCCAGGAAATGGCCAAGAATGGCTCAGATTGACTCGACCTGAAAGTTTCCCGTCACGCAATGTCAAATTACTTTACCTCCAGTCTACACCTATCCCTGATGGCCTGACTGAGAGCACAAGTTCACTTTGGAGAAAAGCCCTGTATTCTACATTTCCGAAGTTTGGCTTATGCGGAAGTTTAACTTGCAGCGCATTCTGCGTTGTGCAATGTATTGCAAATGCCTTGCCCAATTTTATATTATTACATGCACTGGTACTGAACTCCACTGGTGCAAATGCTGCTCATTCTCATTTGCAGGAAATAATGCTGCCATTTTATACCAATGGGTATAGAACAACAGTCACTGTACTTTGAAAGTAATTCACCTTGTTAAGCATTTTGAGATGTTGACATAAAGCTCTATATAAATGCAATACAATAACAGTGAAATAGGAAACAATAATCCAACCCATGAAATTGGGAAACAAATAATCCACTTTCGTACTAGTTTATTTCCTGTCACTTGCTAGATTATCTAGTTATATCCCACCACATCCTGCTCATTCTATACAGAACTGAAGAGAGAAGTTGTTACTGAGAGAGCAGGCGGGGCCTCGGTTTAACGTCTCATCCGAAAGATGGTACCTCCGACAGTGCAACTCCCTCAGGAGTGTCAGCCTAGATTTTTTGTGCTCAAGTCTTTGGAGTGGGACTTGAACCCACAACCTTTATTTTGACTTTAAAAAGTTGAATGTTATAAAGTTAACGTGTGATGCTTTCCCTGTTATGTTTTGGCAAAATCTTTTCTTACAATAATCATCTCTTAAAGGGATCCTCCCAAGGCTGGAAGCATCAGGGAACTGTTGGGAACAGAATTGATGAACCACAGGAGTAAGACAGCTTGGTGACCCATTGAAACATATTGAGCCATGTTTATTTTCAGAACGAAAGGCTTCAAGACATTCAAAAATTCGGTTGCTTTGCGCCTAGAGCCCGGGCGCGGCGCCGCTAACGCCTCCCGTGAAATTCAGCGGGAGGCTAGCGGCGGCGGTAGCACTCCTCTTGAGTGCCGGGCTCTTTTCCCAGCACCCAGCTCCCTGTGGGCCAGCAGGGCCCCAGTACGTGCTGCGCTAGGCCCCTCCCCTTTAATCAGGGGAGGGAGGCCTGCAGTACCGCGGCGCAATGTGCCGGCGCGCGTGGCGCTGCTGCACGTAGCGCCGCGATATTCACTGGGGGCGCCCCAAGAGGGAGGGGGAGCGCTTCCAGTAGCGCCCCTCCTCCTGCTTGGGGCGCTACCATTGGATTTCGGGCACGGGGGCACTAACTATTTCGGGGCGCTACCCAAAGGGGGCGCGAGCCAATTTTTCCCCCATGATAAGGAGCGACCTTCATTCCAAATAAGCGAGAATTAACGGAGCCCTGAAGATCAGCCATTTGGTGTGTGATAAGGTGGAAAGGAAGCCCTGTGATCATATCAGCCATGGGAAGTTCCACAGAACATATCCCTCGCAAAATAACATCAATCTGGCGGGATATCGAGAAGGGTCAACTACATTTAAGAAAAGTGCATGCAATTATCATGTCACTATTTTAATAAAATGTACAAAACCAATGGTGATATCTACTTAGCCACATGAGCCCTTTTCTTTTCAAGAGAATACTTTAATCTTGGTGGTCTCAGGCTCGAGCGATGAACACAGCAGCATTATTGACGCAAGTCACGGTTCGTTGCCTTGAATATTTAATGGCGCTCAGTGGGCTGCGCCTTGTCATTGTCTCTGCAGTTCTGAACTGCATTAGTTTCCACACGGTCAAATTTAGCACTGAGCACCACAGGTTTCTCGCCATATGGAGGGAAATTGGAACCAGGGGAACCTTCCGAACTAATGCGAGTCTAACTAGATTAAATGGATTCGAATAAGTCTCCAAAAAAAAAAGCGCCGAGCGAAACAGCAGCACCGCAGGTTTAAAATAGGACTTTCAGATGCATTTGCTTAATGCTGCTGGCAGCTGCGGGATACGGAATTCGAACATCCATAGAAGGCAATCCATAAAAAATAAAGAGGGATTTCAATTGTATTTATTTAAGCATCTCTGATCAACATCACATTGCAGCTGCACACAACAAACTTGCAGTTATAAAGCGCCATTAACGTAGTAAAACATCCCAATAATGTTATCTAGAGAACAACAGATTGTGACAAACCTGACAATTAATTTTAAACCTTTATGGGGTAGATTGTGATTTTGTGCGATAGAGTAAAACGGGTGATAGCGAGTCGGCTGTCATCGCATCACCGTGTGTGTTGTCTGGGAGTATTATTCCTATACTAAAATCTGTCAGATTCTGGGTTTTAGTATTTTAATTCCGGGCCCAAAGACAACAGCTCGAAGCTGGTTTCTCCAACAGTATCGATCTACAGTGACCAACGTTATAGGAGATTCCATGGTGGTCCCAGTGGAAAACCGGCAGAACCCCCAGGAAAACAGTGAAGACCTGGTTACGCCGAGTCTGTGGGAGTTTCCTGATTGCATTGTAAGGGACAGAACCTCCCCACCCTCTCCCTACAAGGCAACTCACGGCTGGGGTGGAGTCAGGGGCGGTGGCCTCTATGCTGGGAGTTCCTGCTCAATAGGCTGATTGGGACTCGGCAGATCAGTAGAGGCCAGAACCCCCAGCGCACTGGTTCCACAAGAGTGCATGTGGGCCCCACCGAAGAGAAGATTTTATTTTAAAGTTATGGGGTGCTGATGGAACCATGGCCACAGAGTTTTGGATGAGCTGAAGGTTATGGAACGTGGAGGATGGGAGGCTAGTAAAGAGAGTATTGGAGTAATCAAATCCAGAGTTCGCAAAGGGTTTCAGTGGCAGCTGGCAGCTGGACTGAGTTTGGGATGGAGCCGGGCGTTGCTACAGAGGTGGAAGTAGGCAGTCTTTGTGATGGAAAGTATATGGGGTCGGAAACTCAGCTCAGGGTCGAGTCGGATACCTAGGTTGCAAACTGTGTGGTTCAGTCTGAGACAATGGTTGGGGAAAGGGATGGAATCTGTTGCAAGCATATGAAATTTATGGTGAGGGCCTAAAGTCAATGGCATCAGTCCTCCCGGTGTCAAACTCGAGGAAGTTAAGGCTCATCCAAGACTGCATGTCGGAGAAGTAATCTGACAGTACAGAGGCATTGGAGGGGTTGAGAGAGGTAGAGCTGGGAGTCATCAGTGTGCATGTGGAAACTGGCCCCATGTCTACGGATGATATTGACAGGGGGCAGCACGTAGATGAGGACGAGGAGGAGGCCAATGATGGATCACTGAAGGACTGAAGGAGATGATGGTGCGGGGTTGGGAAGAGAAGCCATTGCTAGAGATGCTCTAGCCATGATCAGATAACCAAGCAAGGGCAGTTCCATTACACAGAAAGCAAAATAAAATGCTTCAAATTCTGAAGGAACATCATTTATTAGGGGATCAAAAGTAAGCAGAGGGAGCTCTTGTGGAACTCTAACTTAATAAGACAGGATTCCCACTGGTACCTTATTTGGAAAGGCAATGTCCAGCTCCCAAAGATTTCTGGACTTCAGTCTGCAACGTGAAAATAAAGAACAGCTCAGCCGTTAGGGGCAATATGAGTTGCATTGCCAGGATAATTTTTTTATATCTAGATTGTGGTTATAAATCAGTCATTAAAGTCGAATGAATTGAGAAGAGGTCCTTGCCCACCTGGTCTGCATAACCTTTGATCCTGCCATCATAACCTTTGATCCTGCCACCATAACCTTTGATCCTGCCACCATAACCTTTGATCCTGCCACCATAACCTTTGATCCTGCCACCATAACCTTTGATCCTGCCCCTTCAACCTTTCCCTAATTTTTGTCCCTAAATAAAGTCCATTGTGAAGAGAATTAATCTGTAAGTAAGTATACTTACAACAGTCTCCAACATCAACAATATAAAAAAAGAAAAAATGGAAATGTACTTTACAAAGGTGCCAGACTTCAGAAGCACCAATACATTAACTGCATCAATAATTTATAACCAAGCACCACAGGGATGTAAGCGAGTAGAGAAAGAGACAGGCAGGAAAGAAAGCTCCCACACGCCAGGAATCATGCGGAATTTGGATGCAATAAATCCAGAGGCTGCAAATTGAATTCTCGATGTGCTCTCCCAGTGTATGAAGCTCTGCTCCAAGAATGCTAAAGATGAAAATCCACCCCAGCTTGGCCAGTTCTCAATTCTTTAGTGAGCTCCCTGTCACCTATTGCAGGGTAAAACATATTAGAAAGTTAATTGTAACTAAGACCCGACAACGTCTTAGTTTACGCCACTGTGCCACCATAACCGTGGGCTGACAATTCTATCTGCGCACGCCTGTCTGATCATGCAGCACATGCGGATCGATAGTCTTCTATACTGCAGGCCACCTTAAGATAGCTCTCACACCATCTGCCAGAGTGCCAAGAACCAAGAACCCACTTTAATATCTAGTTACCATTAACTTTTCTGATATGTTTTTTTTGTGGCAATGGATGATAGAGAGCTCAGTAAAGAATTGAGGTCTGGCCAAGCTGGAGAACAGTAGACAGAAAATTGCATCATCTTTGAGCTGTAAGAGCTGAGTTCATGCTTAGTGACCTCAGAGATCTCCCTTTTTATTTTTGGCGACATATTGAAAACAGCGCTGTCTGGGTCAGAAGTAGTTCATAAGCCAGTGAATCATTCCCATTATGTTTGACAGAATTAATGTAATATTTTTTCACTGTTGATCAGAGAGTTTCTCTGCCCCTTTATGTCATAACTTTGATTCACGGTACTAAATCCTCTCAAATTATTAATGGAGAAAGAGGAAGGCCTATAACTTAGTTCATGCTCGAGCCCAGTGACGCCAATAACCACCACGCAAAAAGTGATGCGCAAGAGGACCATGCAAACCCGGACATCTTGCATCATCAAGATACAACCGACATACTGGGGGCACAGTAGGCCGGTTCGAAAGAAAAGAAAGACTTGCATTTATATAGCTCCTTTCATGACCACCGGACATCTCAAAGCACTTTACAGCCAATTAAGTACTTTTGCAGTGTAGTTACTGTTGTAATGTGGGAAATGCAGCAGCCAATTTGCACACAGCAAGCTCCCACAAACAGCAATGTGATAATAACCCGATAATCTGTTTTTCTTATGTTAATTGAGGGATAAATATTGGCCAGGACACCGGGGATAACTCCCCTGCTCTTCTTCGAAATAGTGCCTTGGGATCTTTTATGTCCACCTGAGAGAGCAGACGGGGGCTCGGATTAACGTCTCATCCGAAAGACGGCACCTCCGACAGTGCAGCACTCCCTCAGTGCTGCACTGGAGTGTCAGCCTAGCTTTCATGTGCTCAAGTCCCTGCAGTGGGACTTGAACCCACAACCTTCTGACTCAGAGGCGAGTGTGCTAACCACTGAGCCACAGCTGACACAGAGCAACAGAGGACAAAAGTCCGCCAGCGGGGATGTCGGCACCAGGCCTGTGGTGAGTCCAGGAGGGGGACTGCAAGATCGAGGGGGGCGGGAAGCAGGTGAGCAGGTTAGCAGTGGTCAGCAGCAGCCCGCGGTTTCAACGTGGAGCCAGGAGGAGCGTACCTGCTCTTCCTGGCTCCACATTCAGGCAGGTGAAACATTTTGGGTTTGTTTTACTCTTTTTTGTGACAGCCTCCAATGGTCCCTTTAAGGATTGCTGGTTTGGCTGCTTTCGGGCCGGGAAAACTGACCGCAGCCTGCACAGCGTATGGAGGCAGGAGGAGCTAGTTTCAGATGACAATTTGGCATGCGGTGCTCTCCCGGCGCGGAATGAGCCCGCGCTTGCCATACGGACCCTTCAGTCTGAAAAACGTGTGATGTGCAATCCAATTTCTAGGCCCGCGACTTCAGCCTGGGTGAGGTTTGCTTACCACGTGTACGTGTTAACTCAATGTACATCTAGCTTTAGGGCTATTTGTACAGGTCCGTTTCCTTTTTGTGCCAGAAGCACATGCCTCGAATACCATGGTTATAACTGCAAAAAGAACATAAGAACATAAGACGTAGGAGCAGGAGTAGGTCATTTGGCCCCTCGAGCCTGCTCCGCCATTCAATAAGATCATGGCTGATCTGATCTTGGCCTCAACTCCACTTCCCTGCCCGCTCCCCATAACCCTTGACTCCCTTACCGTTCAAAAATCTGTCAATCTCCACCTTAAATATATTCAATGACTCCGCCTCCACAGCTCTCTGGGGAAGAGAATTCCAAAGATTCACGACCCTCTGAGAGAAGAAATTCCTCCTCATTTCCGATTTAAAAGGGTGCCCCCTTATTCTGAAATTATGCCCCCCAGTTCTAGATTCCCCCACGAGGGGAAACATCCTCTCTGCATCTACCCTGTCAAGCCCCTTCAGAATCTTCTATGTTTCAATAAGATCCCCTCTCATTCTTCTAAACTCCAATGAGTATAGGCCCAAGCTGCTCAACCTTTCTTCATAAGACAACCCCTTCATCTCCGGAATCAACCTAGTGAACCTTCTCTGAACTGCCTCCAATGCAAGTATATCCTTCCTTAAATAAGGAGACCAAAACTGTATGTAGTACTCCAGGTGTGGTCTCACCAATACCCTGTACAGTTGTAACAGGACTTCCCTACTTTTATACTCCATTCCCTTTGCAATAAAGGCCAACATTCCATTAGCCTTCCTAATTACTTGCTGTACCTGCATGCTAACTTTTTGTGATTCGTGTACAAGGACCCCCAGATCCCTCTGAAAGAAAGAAGAAAGAAAGAACTTGCATTTACGTAACACCCTTCATGATCTCAGGACATCTCAAAGTGTTTACAGTCAATGAAGTCATTTTGAAGTGTAGTCACTATTGTAATGTAGGAAATGCGGCAACCAATTTGCATACAGCAAAGGTTCCACAAACAGCAATGAAATCATCTGCTTTTTAGAGATGTTGGTAAGAAATCAGATTTGTCTTTCAAAAATAAATCCAACCTAAAAATGGAGACAGGGAGAAAGTTAAAGTAGTTAAATGAAAATAATTAAATGGTTAGAAATAATCATGTATTATTCATGCGATGTGTGGGTTCACAGCCGCTACAACAGATCATTTCGAGCAAACAGCTGATGTCATAACACCACCAGCAAAACAATCAATAATGCAGACTTGCTACATATTCATTTTAGTGAGTTGAGAGCAACTATTTCCAGCAGATTGGTCAAAATGAGTCATGCAAAGGTCAGAACATTTTGAAGCATGCAAAAATAGTTCCATATTTCTGGGGCATGTGGAAATGAGCAACTTGGTTAGCTGCTGTTTTTGGTAAAAATAAGGTTACTTCATGGTTATTTCTGGTCCATCTAGAACACTGTGAAAGGGAGTAGAAATAGCTCAGCACAATTCAGTAACAACAAGAACAACAACAACTTGCATTTACATTGCACTTTTGGTGTAGTGAAACGTCCTCAGGCGCTTCACAGGAGCGTAATCAGACAGAAATTGACACCAAGACGAAGAAGAAGATATTAGGACAGGTGACCAAAGAGGCAGGTTTTAAGGAAGGGTTTAAAGGAGAGAGAGGTGGAGAGGCGGAGAGGTTTAAGGAGGGATTTCCAGAACTTTCCGCCTCGATGACTGAAGGCACAGGAGATGCCCAAAAAATAGCTCTGCTTGCTCTCACTGCTCTTGTTTTCCTCTTTAAATGTTCATGTCTGGTACTCATTAGGGGGCATCTGTACCTGGTGTTCTAATGGATGCCCAGTTGATGGTGGTGTATTGAGGAGTATGCACTGATTTTCCTATGTAGCCTATGTGGTTTGGATAGTGGTGGAGGTAGTGGAAAATATATGCTTGATTACTGGTCTAGTGGAGAAAATTGCACCTTGGTTCAAAGGTGGTCTAGTGTTGAGTATGCATCCTTAATCCTTGGTTATCTACTAAAGGGTCTTGGCAGCGCAAGGAGGCTTCTATGGCTTAGTGAGAAAAGATGTCATTTGGTACGGTATTACAATAACAACTTACATTCAAGTGTCTTTAATGTAGCAAAACCTGCCCAGGTGGTTCACATTTGGGGCTTGGAACTGAGCAGGAGTAGGAGGGAGAGTAGGAGACGTGGCCAAAGAGAGATGTTTTGAAAATAATTTTGAAGGTGAGTTTAGATGGGGAGTTCCAGACAGCAGGACTAAATGGCTTAAGGTAATACCACTGATGGAGAGTGAAGGGAGGAGCGAATGTGCAATAGAATATCATTGGAAGAGCAGAGGGTTGTAGTCAACTGAAAATTCTCAACATTTTCATTTCCCAAATAGTTTAGACCACGGCTTCTGATATGATATTTGTACAATGTGTGGGCACCACACGCTGTCTTTCTACCCTGTGTGTTTGAGGTCAGTTTCACTCACATAAATATTAGCTGGTGTCATTATTAGTCTTGGGGCATTCTCCATCGGTTTCCTAAGGACATTGTTCCAAAGGATTAGGTGCAGCACTTTCAAACATATTTGAGAATACCATGCCCCTCGATCACATTCATGTACCCAGTTCTACACTGATGCACATAGAGGCAAATTGAAACAAGTACTTCTAAAACTTTTCAACATAAACCTGCACTCTGGCTACTCCACTCTGATTGTAAATGTAAATAGATGCCAGGGTGTCTGGGTTTTGTAGATAAACGTCTGTGTCTTAATGTAATAATATACCGTTACTTATTATCAATAGCTAAAGTGAAAAGTCTTACAGAGTTCCAGTTGGAAGAGGAAACACTGCAGATCAGGAGTTTGCATTGTCTCCGGTTGAAGTTTGGCTGAACATTTAAAGAAATAGTCATTGTTCTGGTTTATTTCAATTTGCTACATCTGCTGTATGTTGGAGAACAGCTTCACGATTTAGTTCTCCAATACTAGCTTTCACTCTGGCCGATGTAGAAATTGCCCCATTTTATACTTCGGGCCAGATACTGGAACTGGCAGATTTACTACAACAACTTCTATCTACACAGTGAAGCCGAACACACGTGGCTGATCTGGTGAACTCCTGCAGTATCTCCGGCAGGGGCCTGGCAGAACAACACGGAAATAGGCCAGGACCCAGGATAATAAAACTGTGTTTCCTTCATTTCTTTCATCTTACCCCATCAAAGACTGCAGAGCACCCAAGTGGAAGCTGTTGTACGTCAGAAGACATAAGCACGGATTCAGAATTACACAAGATGCTTGGTACCATTTTTTTAACCTTAGTGCATTAGCACTCAAGTGTGGGATGGGAAACACACTGATGTTTAAGGTTAACTCTTTTAAAGCTTAAACACAAAAATAATTCTTAATCTCTCCCACTTCACATTTACTTGAACTGGGGTCGCCAACTCTGGTTGGATGTATTCCTGAAGATTTCATCACACTCCAACCGCCCTACCCAGTCAAACACCCTTTTTTCCGAGCTCCAACATCTGTACAACTAATAAACAAAAGTGTTCAAAGAAGTGAAAAGAACACAATTTTTTTTAATGCCCTTGCGATTTTTCTCCCTGGTTTGCTGGCAGCAATGTCCAGGAGATTGATCTTTACTTCCTGGAGACTCCAGGGCAATCCTGGAGGGTTGGCAACCCTACCCTGAGCTAAAGGGCTAAGGCAGGCAACTTGTTGCTAGGGCCATCCAAATGTCATTCTGGAATTGGCGACTAAGAGTAAGAGTTGGACATAGGTACCGGAGTCACTCTTCCTTTGGTTTTCTTGAGGAATGGGGCAAAATCTAAACTTAGGCCTCTTCCAACCATGGCTAAGTTCAAGGACTTGCTGCATAGGCAACTGTGGACACTAGGCCGACGCCTCCCAATCCCTGGTGCATCACACTCAAGCTGTTCCATGTTTCACTCCAAAAGATTCCTAACCTTCTTTAAGCCAGTGTTTTGGAAAACATTCAATGTAATGATTGTACAATATCTTACGATGCCAAGCTTCTGATCATCGTGACCTAAGTCACCATCAGTCAGTTCTGTTTGCGATCTGAGTTTACTGACTAATGCAGAAGTCAATGCAAATTGATTATGCCGTGTCAGAATATAAAATTCTCATTTTGTGAAACAGAAAATAATGTGGGAGACAAATCTCTTTCTTTTACAATGACTTACGTCATTTTCTAATCACTTTACGAAACTGTGAAGCAAGAGTCTCTTGGGACCCTTCTACAGTGATTGTGTGACAAACAGTGCAGTACATGAACTCTGCCCTTTACGAACTGACAAGTCTTATATGTGAATATGGATTTTTCAGAAAGCATTTTATTGGGTAAAATTACACTTTAGATTCGCAGATCTGTTCTATTGCTAATCCAATAGTGCCTTGTCAGGGAACAGATATAGTACAGACATACTGGGGGGAATTTTAACAGGTGGGTTTGGAGCGTGAGGAGAGGTAAATTGTTAAAAATCGGAATCCTGACCTGAACCCGCCCACAACCCGCCCACTTCCGGTTTTAACGGAGGCGGGACGGGACCAGAACGGGGGTGGGTAGCCAAACCGCTGCCAGGAGGTGGAACGTCAATTTAAGTATTTAAATGAGGCTGGAAGCTTCTTCTTTAACCTCCATTTTGCTTTTGGATTTAGCTGGTCAGGTTTTATACACCTCGTAAAACCCGGCGGTTACAGCAAGGCGGAGACTGCTGCATCCAGGAGGTAAGTGCCTTTATACCTACCTCCTGGATCCAGGGTCCCTGCCTAGCCCACCCCCCTGCGATCAGAGTCCCCCTCACGAGACCTCTGATCGCTTCCTGGACCGCCCCCTCCCCCCTCACCCCCCCTACGATGATCCTGAGGCCTGCCCCGATCCTCCGGTAGCCAGCCACGATCTTCCTTCCCCCACCACCCAACACCCACGATTATCCTGAGGCCACGACCTTTCTTCCCCTCACCCGATCCTCCGGAAACTGGCCCCGGCCCCCACCCGTTTCCCTCCCTCTCTCCTCTGCGCGGCCTAGGCCGCAGCCCGCTATCTGGCTGGCTACGGGTGGGAAACAGAGGCTTCAGTTGCAAGTCAGGCCCTGCCGTTAAAGTTGGCAGGGCCTGCGGGAAACCCGTTCGCCTGGGTTTCCTGCCCGCCTCGCAGCCCGCCTGCCCCCAACCCGCCTTCCCCATTAAAATCCATCCCACAGTGTGGAGGCAGTAACAAATGGAGCGTGCTAGTGTTTGTGCATTGTACAGAAATATAACGATTTTGTCACACGAGCTGTCGCTCATATTGTTGCTCCGAGCACATTGGATGATTCATTGCCGTTAACACACAATGGCCCCAAAACTCCAGCTCACCCCTGGCATAGATTGAACTGAAGAGCGGAGGAAGGCCTGGGAATTAGACCAGGACTTTTGTGAAGTCCAGTGACATCATATTATCGTGCACAGATGTGATTTGGCTTAACAAAGCAGAATTATTGGTGCTTACAGGATAGAGGATTTTGGTGCCGAGTAATGGAACGCGTTTCTATTTTTCACATTCTGTGATAGCATCAAACACTCCCAAGCTCATACAAGGTCGAGAGTTACTCCAGCGACACCAGTACCTCCCTCCAAGGCCACGAGCATCATGCACTCCTTTGTGAACGATATGTTCGAGCGCATCTCAGGTGAGGCTTCCCGCCTGGCCCAGTACAACAAGCGCCACACCATCAGCTCCCAGCTGAGCCAGGCTTCTATGCGCACTGCCGCTGCCTGGGCGAGCTGGCCAATCACGCCGTGTCGGAAGCGGCAAAAGGCCGTGACCATGTACACCAGCTCAAAGTAAAACTCCACAATGTACTGAAAAAAACCGAACCTTATACATAGCATGGTGCTACAGATTTTGCATCCGTTTTAGATATCCTCCTGCAAGCAGATCCATGTCCGTCACAATTAGGAGTTTATTTCTGTTACCCAATATCTAGATGTGCGATAGTGTAACCTAGGGATGAGACCCCTATTGTATGAACTGTAATCCTCACGCATGCCTTTACATGTAATTCTCCAATCTTCTGAAAGGTTTACACTTTAATGAGACAAAGCCAGATATAAATCATTAAGCTGCTTCATTTTATCATCAGCACGTGAATGTTCAAAGTGTGATGGAATACTCTCCACTTGCCTGGCTGGGTGCCACTGCAACAAAAATCGAGAAGGTCGACATCATCCAGGACAAAGCAGCCTGCTTGATCAGCACCTCATCCACCAGCTTAAATACCCACTCCCTCCACCACCGGTGCACCGTGGCTGCAGTGTGTACTGTCTACAGAATGCACTGCAGCAATTCGCCAAGGCTTCTTCTGCATCACCTCCCAAACCCGCGACCTCTACCACCTAGAAGGACAAAGGCAGCAGGTGCTTGGGAACATCATTACCTTCAGGTACCCCTCCAAGTCTCACACCATCCTGACTTAGACATACATTGCCATTCCTACATCGTCGCTAGGTCAAAATCCTGGAACTCCCTATCTAACAGCACTGTGGAAGCACCTTCACCACAGTGACTGCAGCGGTTCAAGAAGAAAGCTCACCAATACCTTCTCCACGGCAACTAGGGATGGGCAATAAATGCCGGCCTTGCCAATGACGCCCATATCCGAGAACAAATAAAAAACACAGTTATAGCAAATTTCACGTCAATACAACTTATCTTCAGTCCCCCCTCATGAAAAAGAAAAAAAAAGTACAAATAAGCCGCACTGGCCCTGTTACTGGACTAAGAGACATTCACTCCACCTGTACAGTCTTTTCTATGAAGCCTGACCAGTTGGCTAAGCCTATGCTGGTTTGCCTCTTAAAAGACATTTACCTCCCCCCTGCCTCACTCTGCAGGCTTTATTAGAATTGGCCTTGAACATGTGCTTCCCTCTTTTGTGCCCTGTGTCCACAGGAAATGGGGAAGGGGGCTGGACCTTCAATCTCTCCCCTGCCCAGGGTTTGGGCAGGAGAGCTGCCAATTAAGTTGTCCACCAGCCCCCTCCCCGGACGGAGACCTAGACCAATCACCTTGTAACTTCAGTTGCTCTAAACTTCAAGAATCCCACTGGCAGTCTCTGAAACAAGATCCTGTATTGTCCCAGATTGTGAACAGTTTGAATGGTTGCACATTGCCTCTGGGATAAGCTCATTAACATACCAATTATCTCGATGTCCCAGCAGCTCTGGCATGTGGCTGTAAGGTGGATATTAAACAACAACAACAACTTGCATTTATAGCGCGCCTTTAACATAGTAAAACGTCCCAAGGCGCTTCTCAGGAGCGTTATAAGACAAAATTTGACACCGAGCCACATTAAGAGATATTGGGACGTGACCAAAAGCTTGGTCAAAGAGATAGGTTTTAAAGAGCCACATAAAAGAGGAGAGAGGTTTTTTTTTATTTATTCGTTCATGGGATGTGGGCGTCACTGGCAAGGCCAGCATTTATTTCCCATCCCTAATTGCCATTGAGAAGGTGGTGGTGAGCCGCCATCTTGAACCGCTGCAGTCCGTGTGGTGATGGTACTCCCACAGTGCTGTTAGGGAGGGAGTTCCAGGATTTTGACCCAGCGACGACGAAGGATCGGCGATATACTTCTAAGTCAGGATGGTGAGTGAGTTGGAGGGGAACTTGGAGGTGGTGGTGTTCCCATGCACCTGCTGCCCTTGTCCTTCTAGGTGGAAGAGGTTGCGGGTTTGGGAGGTGCTGCCGAAGAAGCCTTGGAGAGTTGCTGCAGTGCATCTTGTAGATGGTACACACTGCAGCCACGGTACGTCGGTGGTGGAGGGAGGGAATGTTTAAGGTGGTGAATGAGGTGCCAATCAAGCGGGCTGCTTTGTCCTGGATGGTGTCAAGCTTCTTGAGTGTTGTTGGACCTGTGGTGGAGAAGCGGAGAGGTTTAGCGAGGGAATTCTGGAGCTTAGGGCTTAAACAGCTGAAGGCACAGCCGCCATTGGTGGAACAATGAAAATCGGGGATACGCAAGAGGCCAGAATTGGAGGATTGCAGAGATCTCGGAGGTTTGTAGGGCTGGAGGAAGTTACAGGGATGGGGAAGGGCAAGGCCATGGAGGAATTTGAACACAAGGATGAGAATTATAAAAATTGAAGCGTTGGCGGTCTGGGAGCCAATGTAGGTCGGCGAGCACAGCCTTTGTAAACTCACTTTAATATAAAAGCAATACTTTAATATTACTCATATCCAAATCCCTTCTGTGGAAAAATGGTCAAAAATGTACCACATGGGTTAGATGAAGGCTAATATCTCATTTAGTGTACAGGATAGTGGGTGCTTTTATAAATCTGAATTCATTTGAGTTACATATTGCAAAGCAACTTTGGTTCTACTCTCAAAGTAAACACCTGACACATTTTGCACTCAGCCTTCAGCACCACAAACACATTACCACCTGCTTAACATTTCACAACTCAATAGCAGTGCACTCTCACTTTTTTTTTCTGAGACTGTAAGTGAATGTGACGCTGCCTGAGGAGCGGAAACCAGCACTCAAGAAGGGTGCCAAGAAAGTCGTGAGTAAAGTCACAGCAATGGGTGGCAAGAAGGGGAGAAGGCCGAGGAAGGAGAGTTGCCCGAGCTACATCTACAAAGTGACGAAGCAGGTTCACCCCCTGCACCAGCATCTCCTCCAAGGCCATGGGCAAATTGAGCTCTTTTGTGAATGATATTTTCGAGAGCATTGCGGATGAGGCTTCCCGCCTGGCTCCTTACAGCGAGCGCCACATCATCAGCTCCCGGGAGATCCAGATCGCCCTGCGTCCGCTGCTGCCTAGGGGAGCTGGCCAAGCGCGCCCTGTCAAAAGGGGCAAAAGGCTGTGACCAAGTACACCTGCTCAAAGTAAAACTCCACAAGGTACTGGAGAAAAACCACAGACTTTTTTTTATAATTTCTCCTCCTTGGATTGCTCCTTTATCATCATTTCTCAGTTTTCGGCAGTTGGCTCGAATGCTGCACGGCAGCGCAGTCTTCCATCCTGGTAATGCCGGGGAAAGTAGCAGAAGCCGAAAATCCGGCAAGACTAGTTCTCCCTGCCAGACAAATGGTTCCTGTCATCCGGCCGCTATGCAGCATTGATAGCGCTTGTGGAAACGTTTGTGTCACTAATGGACCACTATGTCTGAATGAGGGAGCAGTAGCAGAGGGCTGACATGGGAAAATAATGGAAATGAAAGGCCTTCAGCTATTGTTTACGGCCATTTTTAAGTCCCTACATTAAAACAATAGAGTGAAATTCGAATTATTCTTCATCACATTTGTAAACCAAAAATTGGCACTTTTTAAATCACTGATGCTACTACATTAGAAGGAGCACATGAGTCTGCAATATCTATACAGACTATGATAGAAGCAACAACAACAACTTGCATTTATATAGCACCGTTAACGTAGTAAAATGTCCCAAGGCCCTTCCTTCCTTCTTCTCCTCCTTAGTCAGTCCCTCGGAACTGAGGATGACTTGCTTCCACATTAAAAATGAGTTCTCAGGTGACTGATGAGTCCAATGCGGGACCTACAGTCTCTGTCACAGGTGGGGCAGACGGTGGCTGAAGGGGCGGGTGGGTGGGGTGCTTGGGTTGACGTGCGCTCCTTCCGCTGTTTGCGCTTGGCTTCCGCTTGCTCCAGGCGAAGAGACTCGAGGTGTTCGGCGCCTTCCCGGATACTTCTCCTCCACTTTGTGCGGCCTTGGGCCAGGGATTCCCAGGTGTCAGTGGGGATGTTACACTTTTTCAAGGAGGCTTTGAGGGTGTCCTTGAAGCGTTTCCTCTGCCCACCTGGGGCTCTCTTGCTGTGTCGGAGCTCCGAGTAGAGCGCTTGTTTTGGGAGTCTCGTATCGGGCATGCGGACGATGTGACCCGTCTATCGGAGCTGATCGAGCGTGGTCAAGGCCCTTCACAGGAACGTTATAAAACAAAATTTGACACCGAGCCACATAAGGAGATATTAGGGCAGATGACCAAAAGCTTGGTCAGAGAGGTAGGTTTTAAGGAGAGTCTTAAAGGAGGAACGAGAGGTAGAGAGGCGGAGAGGTTTAGGGAGGGAAATCCAGAACGTAGGGCCTTGGCAGCTGAAGGCACGGCCACCAATAGTTGAGCGATTAAAATCAGGGATGCTCAAGAGGCCAGAATTAGAGGAGCGCAGATATCTCGGAGGGTTGTGGAGCTGGTGGAGATTACAGAGATAGGGAGGGGCGAGGCCATGGAGGGATTTGAAAACAAGGATGAGAATTTTAAAATCGAGAAGCAAGGCTTTGTTTTGCTTTAAACTGAATCATTTCTGCAATATATCTCGTTCAATTTGTCTTTAAGATATAAAAAAAACCTGTTTCGAAGCCAACTGTATTCTTTAAAAAAAAACGGCTTTCCCCTTTGTAGAAAAAATAAGACGATACAAAAATTTGCCTACTGGTTTCTGAGGGGGTGGGGTGAGGCAGGGCGGGGGTGGGGGGAAGGGGTGGGGTGTCAAGCCAGCTTCCCACAGTGCTGTCAACTGCTCATACTTAAAGACAATTATACCAGAAATTCCCTCATGCCTTTGAAATGGTAACAACCCGAGAAACTTATTGACATCTGTTGCACACTCTAGGGTTTTTTTCCCTCTTGGAACCAAGCTATTTGAAATGTAAATCATGTCAAAAGTAAACAAAGCCAACAGACAGCCAAGAGCCTGTTGTTCATCTTTTACAACCCGAGTAATAAAATTGATTAGTAACATCACTGCCTGCTGAGTGGGGCAGAACTCCTGTGATCTTGTCTGTTTTTTTTGCCTTGGAAACCAAAAGGAATGGTATAATAGTTGTGATAGGTATGTATTTTCCTACTTTCAACGTTCAGGTTTTACTTGGTGCCTAATGTGACAGCTGGGCTAGGTATGGTCAGGGCAGGCGTTGGAATCTGTACATAGAAAATGACTAAATGAGGATAATTTGGCAGGAGCAGAGTGCATTATGGGTAAATGCCTTTAGGATAGCTATGGGGCATTTTTGCTTGAAAGTACAGCAATAAGTTCATGTGAGAAAATAGGCTGGAGAGAGAAATTGAGACAAGGAGCTGTAACTATCTGAAATGAATAAGGTTAGAACGCGAGAAGCAAAGACAGCAATTGAGGAAGCAGAAACAGGAGTAGATGTTACAATCTATCGTTAATCTCAATGTAAAGAAAAAGAAGGACTTGCATTTCTATAGCGCCTTTCACGACCTCAGGACATCCCAAAGCACCTGACAGCCAATGAAGTACTTTTGAAGTGTAGTCACTGTTGTAATATAGGAAATGTGGCAGCCAATTTGCTCACAGCAATAAGGTAATGACCAGATAATCTATCTTTTACTGAATGTTGGTTGAGGGATAAATATTGGCCAGGCCACCTCAGCAAGTTCCCTCGCTCTTCTTTGGAATTTTGCCATGAGATCTTTTATGCCCACCTGAGAGGGCAGTTGGGCATCAGTTTAACATCTCAAGTCTCGAGAGTGGGAACCCACCTACTTCTGTCTCAGAGGTGAGAATACAAACACTGAGCCATGGCTGACACCAATGGAGCCTAAATCAAGAATGAATAATAGAATAGATCAGATCATAACATATGATTTTAATACTATGAGAACCAACATAATGAACAGATGGAAAGCTAGTTATAGGTAAGTGCAATGCATAACTGAATCTTTGATAGTGAAGGGGTTAACGGCAGACAATTGACGTGCTGACCTGGAAAGACAGGCTCCAGTTGTGGCCGAATGGAAAAGTGCTGGAGAGAAACCTTGAAGACAAAAGGGATGAGGCCTAATATCTGTACTGCAGCATTGGAGAAAGCTGGATTTAGTCATTTTCAGACAAAGACAATAGATCAGGGGGCTATGGGTCCTCTCCAGTGTACAGGGGGCTATGGGTTCTCTCCAGTGTACAGGGGGCTATGGGTCCTCTCCAGTGTACAGGGGGCTCTGGGTTCTCTCCAGTGTACAGGGGGTTATGGGTCCTCTCCAGTGTACACGGGGCTATGGTTCTCTCCAGTGTACAGGGGGCTATGGTTCTCTCCAGTGTACAGGGGGCTCTGGGTTCTCTCCAGTGTACAGGGGACTATGGTTCTGTCCAGTGTACAGGGGGCTCTGGGTCCTGTCCAGTGTACAGGGGGCTCAGGGTTCTCTCCAGTGTACAGGGGGCTCTGGGTCCTCTCCAGTGTACAGGGGGCCATAGGTCCTCTCCAGTGTACAGGGGGCTATGGTCCTGTCCAGTGTACAGGGGACTGTGGGTTCTCTCCAGTGTACAGGCGGCTCTGGGTCCTCTCCAGTGTACAGGGGGCTCTGGGTCCTCTCCAGTGTACAGGGGGCTATGGTTCTCTCCAGTGTACAGGGGGCTATGGTTCTCTCCAGTGTACAGGGGGCTATGGGTTCTCTCCAGTGTACAGGGGGCTATGGGTTCTCTCCAGTGTACAGGGGGCTATGGTTCTCTCCAGTGTACAGGGGGCTATGGTCCTCTCCAGTGTACAGGGGGCTATGGGTTCTCTCCAGTGTACAGGGGGCTATGGGTCCTCTCCAGTGTACAGGGGGCTATGGCCCTCTCCAGTGTACAGGGGGCTCTGGTCCTCTCCAGTGTACAGGGGGCTATGGTCCTCTCCAGTGTCCAGGGGGCTATGGTCCTCTCCAGTGTACAGGGGGCTATGATTCTCTCCAGTGTACAGGGAGCTCTGGGTTCTCTCCAGTGTACAGGGGGCTATGGGTCCTCTCCAGTGTACAGGGGGCTATGGTTCTCTCCAGTATACAGGGGGCTATGGGTCCTCTCCAGTGTACAGGGGGCTATGGTTCTCTCCAGTGTACAGGGGGCTATGGGTCCTCTCCAGTGTACAGGGGGCTCTGGTTTCTCTCCAGTGTACAGGGGGCTATGGGTCCTCTCCAGTGTACAGGGGGCTCTGGGTCCTCTCCAGTGTACAGGGGGCTCTGGGTCCTCTCCAGTGTACAGGGGGCTCTGTGTCCTCTCCAGTGTACAGGGGGTTCTGGGTCCTCTCCAGTGTACAGGGGGCTATGGTTCTCTCCAGTGTACAGGGGGCTATGGTCCTCTCCAGTGTACAGGGGGCTATGTGTCTCTCCAGTGTACAGGGGGCTATGGTCCTCTCCAGTGTACAGGGGGCTATGGGTCCTCTCTAGTGTACAGGGGCCTATGGGTCCTGTCCAGTGTACAGGGGGCTCTGGGTTCTCTCCAGTGTACAGGGGGCTATGGGTCCTCTGCAGTGTACAGGGGGCTCTGGGTTCTCTCCAGTGTACAGGGGGATATGGGTTCTCTCCAGTGTACAGGGGGCTATGGTATTCTCCAGTGTACAGGGGGCTATGGTCATATTCAGTGTACAGGGGGCTATGGGTTCTCTCCAGTGTACAGGGGGCTATGGTCCTCTCCAGTGTACAGGGGGCTATGGTCCTCTTCAGTGTACAGGTGGCTATGGGTTCTCTCCAGTGTACATGGGGCTCTGGTCCTCTCCAGTGTACAGGGGGCTATGGTCCTCTCCAGTGTACAGGGGGCTCTGGGTCCTGTCCAGTGTACAGAGGGCTATGGTCCTGTCCAGTGTACAGGGGGCTATGGGTCTCTCCAGTGTACAGGGGGCTATGGGTCCTCTCTAGTGTATAGGTGGCTATGGTTCTCTCCAGTGTACAGGGGGCTCTGGGTCCTGTCCAGTGTACAGAGGGTTATGGTCCTGTCCAGTGTACAGGGGGCTATGGGTCCTCTCCAGTGTACAGGGGGCTATGGGTCCTGTCCAGTGTACAGGGGACTATGGTCCTCTCCATTGTACAGGGGGCCCTGGGTCCTCTCCAGTGTACAGGGGGCTGTGGTTCTCTCCAGTGTACAGGGGGCTATGGGTCCTCTACAGTGTACAGGGGGCGCTGGGTCCTCTCCAGTGTACAGGGGGCTATGGGTCCTCTCCCGTGTACAGGGGGCTATGGTTCTTTCCAGTGTACAGGGGGCTCTGGGTCCTCTACAGTGTACAGGGGTCTCTGGGTCCTGTCCAGTGTACAGGGGGCTCTGGGTCCTCTCCAGTGTACAGGGGGCTATGGGTTCTCTCCAGTGTACAGGGGGCTATGGTCCTCTCCAGTGTACAGGAGGCTCTGGGTTCTCTCCAGTGTACAGGGGGCTATGGTTCTCTCCAGTGTACAGGGGGTTATGGTCCTCTCCAGTGTACAGGGGGCTATGGTCCTCTCCAGTGAACAGGGGGCTATGGTTCTCTCCAGTGTACAGGGGGCTATGGTCCTCTCTAGTGTACAGGGGGCTATGGTTCTCTCCAGTGTACAGGGGGCTATGGGTCCTGTCCAGTGTACAGGGGGCTATGGTCTTCTCCAATGTACAGTGGGCTCTGGGTCTTCTCCAGTGTACAGGGGGCTATGGGTTCTCTCCAGTGTACAGGGGGCTATGGTTCTCTCCAGTGTACAGGGGGCTCTGGGTTCTCTCCAGTGTACAGGGGGCTCTGGGTCCTCTCCAATGTACAGGGGGCTATGGTCCTCTCCAGTGTACAGGGGGCTCTGGGTTCTCTCCGGTGTTCAGGGGGCTATGGTTCTGTCCGGTGTACAGGGGGCTATGGTCCTCTCCAGTGTACAGGGGGCTATGGGTTCTCTCCAGTGTACAGGAGGCTATGGGTTCTCTCCAGTGTACAGGGGGCTCTGGTTCTCTCCAGTGTACAGGGGGCTCTGGTTCTCTCCAGTGTACAGGGGGCTATGGGTTCTCTCCAGTGTACAGGGGGCTATGGGTTCTCTCCAGTGTACAGGGGGCTGTGGTTCTCTCCAGTGTACATGGGGCTCTGGGTTCTCTCCAGTGTACAGGGGGCTATGGTATTCTCCAGTGTACAGGGGGCTATGGTCATATTCAGTGTACAGGGGGCTATGGGTTCTCTCCAGTGTACAGGGGGCTATGGTCCTCTCCAGTGTACAGGGGGCTATGGTCCTCTCCAGTGTACAGGGGGCTATGGGTCCTCTCCAGTGTACAGCGGGCTATGGGTTCTCTCCAGTGTACAGGGGGCTCTGGGTCCTGTCCAGTGTACAGAGGGTTATGGTCCTGTCCAGTGTACAGGGTCTATGGTTCTCTCCAGTGTACAGGGGGCTATGGGTCCTCTCCAGTGTACAGGGGGCTATGGGTCCTGTCCAGTGTACAGGGGGCTATGGTCCTCTCCATTGTACAGGGGGCCCTGGGTCCTCTCCAGTGTACAGGGGGCTATGGGTCCTCTCCCGTGTACAGGGGGCTATGGTTCTCTCCAGTGTACAGGGGGTTATGGTTCTCTCCAGTGTACAGGGGGCTCTGGGTCCTCTACAGTGTACAGGGGTCTCTGGGTCCTGTCCAGTGTACAGGGGGCTCTGGGTCCTCTCCAGTGTACAGGGGGCTATGGGTTCTCTCCAGTGTACAGGGGGCTATGGTCCTCTCCAGTGTACAGGAGGCTCTGGGTTCTCTCCAGTGTACAGGGGGCTATGGTTCTCTCCAGTGTACAGGGGGTTATGGTCCTCTCCAGTGTACAGGGGGCTATGGTCCTCTCCAGTGAACAGGGGGCTATGGTTCTCTCCAGTGTACAGGGGGCTATGGTCCTCTCTAGTGTACAGGGGGCTATGGTTCTCTCCAGTGTACAGGGGGCTCTGGGTCTTCTCCAGTGTACAGGGGGCTATGGTTCTCTCCAGTGTACAGGGGGCTCTGGGTTCTCTCCAGTGTACAGGGGGCTCTGGGTCCTCTCCAATGTACAGGGGGCTATGGTCCTCTCCAGTGTACAGGGGGCTCTGGGTTCTCTCCGGTGTTCAGGGGGGCTATGGTTCTGTCCGGTGTACAGGGGGCTATGGTCCTCTCCAGTGTACAGGGGGCTATGGGTTCTCTCCAGTGTACAGGAGGCTATGGGTTCTCTCCAGTGTACAGGGGGCTCTGGTTCTCTCCAGTGTACAGGGGGCTCTGGTTCTCTCCAGTGTACAGGGGGCTATGGGTTCTCTCCAGTGTACAGGGGGCTATGGGTTCTCTCCAGTGTACAGGGGGCTATGGTTCTCTCCAGTGTACATGGGGCTCTGGGTTCTCTCCAGTGTACAGGGGGCTATGGTATTCTCCAGTGTACAGGGGGCTATGGTCATATTCAGTGTACAGGGGGCTATGGTCCTCTCCAGTATACAGGGGCTATGGGTCCTCTCCAGTGTACAGGGGGCTATGGTCCTCTCCAGTGTACAGGGGGCTCTGGGTCCCGTCCAGTGTACAGAGGGCTATGGTCCTGTCCAGTTTACAGGGGGCTATGGTTCTCTCCAGCGTACAGGGGGCTATGGGTCCTCTCCAGTGTACAGGGGGCTATGGGTTCTCTCCAGTGTACAGGGGGCTATGGTCCTCTCCAGTGTATAGGGGGCTATGGGTTCTCTCCAGTGTACAAGGGGCTATGGGTCCTGTCCAGTTTACAGGGGGCTATGGTCTTCTCCATTGTACAGGGGGCTCTGGGTCCTCTCCAGTGTACAGGGGGCTATGGGTTCTCTCCAGTGTACAGGGGGCTATGGGTTCTCTCCGGTGTACAGGGGGCTGTGGTTCTCTCCAGTGTACAGGGGGCTATGGGTCCTCTCCAGTGTACAGGGGGCTATGGGTCCTCTCCCGTGTACAGGGGGCTATGGTTCTCTCCAGTGTACAGGGGGCTCTGGGTCCTCTCCAGTGTACAGGGGGTTCTGGGTCCTGTCCAGTGTACAGGGGGCTCTGGGTCCTCTCCAGTGTACAGGGGGCTATGGCTCTCTCCAGTGTACAGGGGGCTATGGTATTCTCCAGTGTACAGGGGGCTATGGTCATATTCAGTGTACAGGAGGCTATGGTCCTCTCCAGTATACAGGGGGCTATGGGTTCTCTCCAGTGTACAGGGGGCTATGGTCCTCTCCAGTGTACAGGGGGCTATGGTCCTCTCCAGTATACAGGGGGCTATGGGTTCTCTCCAGTGTACATGGGGCTCTGGTCCTCTCCAGTGTACAGGGGGCTATGGTCCTCTCCAGTGTATAGGGGGCTCTGGGTCCTGTCCAGTGTACAGAGGGCTATGGTCCTGTCCAATGTACAGGGGGCTATGGGTCCTCTCCAGTGTACAGGGGGCTATGGGTTCTCTCCAGTGTACAGGGGGCTATGGTCTTCTCCATTGTACAGGGGGCTCTGGGTCCTCTCCAGTGTACAGGGGGCTGTGGGTTCTCTCCAGTGTACAGGGGGCTCTGGGTCCTCTCCAGTGTACAGGGGGTTCTGGGTCCTCTCCAGTGTACAGGGGGCTATGGTCCTCTCCAGTGTACAGGGGCTCTGGGTTCTCTCCAGTGTACAGGGGGCTATGGGTCCTCTCCAGTGTACAGGGGGCTATGGGTTCTCTCCAGTGTACAGGGGGCTATGGTCTTCTCCATTGTACAGGGGGCTATGGTTCTCTCCAGTGTACAGGGGGCTATGGGTTCTCTCCAGTGTACAGGGGGCTATGGGTCCTCTCCCGTGTACAGGGGGCTATGGTTCTCTCCAGTGTACAGGGGGCTCTGGGTCCTCTCCAGTGTACAGGGGGTTCTGGGTCCTGTCCAGTGTACAGGGGGCTCTGGGTCCTCTCCAGTGTACAGGGGGCTATGGTCCTCTCCAGTGTACAGGGGCTCTGGGTTCTCTCCAGTGTACAGGGGGCTACGGCTCTCTCCAGTGTACAGGGGCCTATGGTCCTCTCCAGTGTACAGGGGGCTATGGTCCTCTCCAGTGTACAAGGGGCTATTGTTCTCTCCAGTGTACAGGGGGCTATGGTCCTCTCCAGTGTACAGGGGGCTATGGTTCTCTCCAGTGTACAGGGGGCTATGGGTCCTGTCCAGTGTACAGGGGGCTATGGTCTTCTCCATTGTACAGGGGGCTCTGGGTCCTCTCCAGTGTACAGGTGGCTATGGGTTCTCTCCAGTGTACAGGGGGCTATGGTTCTCTCCAGTGTACAGGGGGCTCTGGGTTCTCTCTAGTGTACAGGGGGCTCTGGGTCCTCTCCAGTGTACAGGGGGCTATGGTTCTCTCCAGTGTACAGGGGGCTCTGCGTTATCTCCAGTGTACAGGGGGCTATGGGTCCTCTCCAGTGTAGAGGGGGCTATGGTCCACTCCAGTGTACAGGGGGCTATGGTTCTCTCCAGTGTACAGGGGGCTATGGGTCCTCTCCAGTGTAGACGGGGCTATGGTCCTCTCCAGTGTACAGGGGGCTGTGGTTCTCTCCAGTGTACAGGGGGCTGTGGTTCTCTCCAGTGTACAGGTGGCTATGGGTCCTCTCCAGTGTAGAGGGGGCTATGGTCCTCTCCAGTGTACAGGGTGCTATGGTCCTCTCCAGTGTACAGGGGGCTCTGGGTCCTCTCCCGTGTACAGGGGTCTGTGGTCCTCTCCAGCACACAATGGGATTTGAAAAGCTGCCTTATAATGCAATTTGCATTGCAGCACTGAACAGCTCTAAGGATAGCACAATGAAAGATAGAATAATGTGCACCATAAACACAATCACCAGCTGGCCTGGGATAGAAATGATGCTAATGTAAAAAGAATAGAATTAAAATGTGTGTAAGTCTCAATCTCCTTTGCACTTTAGGTTGCGCCTTTCATGCCTAACCATGCTAACTGATTCCATTTGTGTTCAGTCAGCACTGAGCAAGGCTTCTTGCAACAGATGGCGACAGGCCACGCTCTGCTGCTTTGGTCAATGATGCAGCTCCGGCAGAGCTCTCCCTGGTAAGGCAACATCTACTGGGGCTCTCAATACACACAGCAGATGGTGACAGGCTGCATGTCTCCCCTCCACCGTGTGTCACTCCACCAGCTGTACAACACCTTGCCATCTCTGTGTCTCTATTCAGATGCCATTTGTCTCAGTGTTCGGCCTGTCATATATGGACATTGATTTGAGCTCAAGAGGTTGCTCAATAGACAGAGGGAGCTGATACTGCTGTCTTACTATTGAATCTGTTCCACCGCCCTTTCAGGAAGTGTATTCTAGAATCTATGAAAAATCTGATAACTGCACGCAATTCCTGCTTACCAAATGGTACTTCCTGTTCTAACATTTTTGTCACACCTTTGTGGCAACATTTCACATTATAAATTCCTATGTCCACATTTATAATGCAAACTCCCTATGAAAGATTTACTAGAACGATACCAGAACTGAGAGTTTATACCGATCAGGAAAGACTGTGCAGGCTGGGGCTCTTCTCTGCAAAAGAGAAGGCTGAGGGATGATAGAGGTCTTCAAGATTATGAAAGGGTTTGATAGGGTAGACATAGAGAAGATGTTTCCACCTGCGGAGCAGACCAGAACTAGGGGCCATAAATCTAAGATAGTCACTAATAAATCCAACAGGGAATTCAGGAGAAACTTCTTTACCCAGAGAGTGGTTAGAATGTGGAACTTGCCACCACAGGGAGTAGTTCAGGCGAGTAGCATAGATGCATTCAAGGGGAAGCTAGATAAACACATGAGGGAGAAAGGAATAGAAGGATATGTTGATGAGGTTAGATGTAGAAGGGTGGGAGGAGGCCCGTGTGGAGCATAAACACCGGCATGGACCTGTTGGGCCCAATGGTCTGTTTCTGTGCTGTAAATACTTTGTAATACTATATATGTAATACTATGTAAACTTGTCACACTGTAATTCCACTCTTCTGCCAGAGGTGGCACTGTAGTTCCTTCCCTCTCCCAGCTCCTCGGCCTTTATTGCAGAGAAACACCTGTACTCCAACCAACTCAACTTCTCTGCTTCCCAAATTGCCCTAAGTTTTACTATTGAACTATAAATAATAACATGACACCAAAGTATTACCTAAGTATAACAGATCTTTGCTAGGCAGGGTATTAAAGGTTATGGAAGCAAGGCGTGTAGATGGAGTTAAGATACAGATCAGCCATGATCTGACTGAATGGCTTGAGGGGCTGGATGGCCTACTCCTGTTCCTAGAAGGACAGAATGTATGACTTTAAAATGGGGATTAAATTATATCTGCATGTACTCTTAAAATTATCCCCTGCCCTCTAGCCACACTTCAACCGAAGACCACACTTGGTCTTAGCTCCCCATGTGCAATTCCGCAAGAGAGCAATTCACTTCATAAGTTGTGCGACAGCCAGAATGGAATGTTTCTTTAAACTGGCATTAAATAATTGAATGTTATATGTGGGCAGTATTTCACTGATTCTTTTAATGAAAACCAGCCAAACAGCAAAGGTTGTTTGCTGTACCTCTCTCACTTCGGTCATGCTTCATCTTACACCATCGTCCCTCAGGTCACAGGATGGCATATCGAGTCGCAAAACTGAACAACAGCCAGCCCCCGAGATCTCTGACTTGGAGCTCGGGATGAAGCAGCAGGGATCCCCGGAGAAAGCAGATGACAAGATAACATTTTCCCTTTTTTTTTCTTCAACAAGAGAAGAAATGAAAGCGAGAGAATGCTCGCTATCTCTCCTTGCCTTTTGTGTTCTACTCCAAACCTCCAGGGGTAAATATCCCCGACTCAATCAGAAATGTCAGCGAACAGATGCTCCTCTTTTACACTGAAAGCAAAGCTGCTGGGAACCGATGTAAAATATACAGATAAGAAGAAAGACTTAACTCTCCTTATGTCAGCAAATGCAAACCAACTAACTCGGTGGACTGGCTGGTGACAGGGGGAAGATGAGGACTGGGTGGAGTGGGGGAAGAGTGGGGAGGGGAGGGGGAAGAGTGGGAGGGGAGGGGGGAAGAGTGGGGAGGGGAGGGGGGAAGAGTGGGGAGGGGAGGGGGAAGAGTGGGGCAGGAGGGGGTAAGAGGGGGGTGGGGGGGATTAGTCATAATTCTCCGGCCATGATGGTGTGGGGCAGGCTTGATGGACCAGCTGGTCTTTTCCTGCCCGTCATTTTGTATGTTTGTATGCTTCTACATATTAGAAGTGCTGCATTATTCAAATATTTTCAGCAATATGAGGGTTATTAAAAGGGACTCCAGGCCGTTCAAGTATAAATTAGTTGCTAAAGCAGAGCTGCCAAATTTGTAATAGTAATTTCAATAAGATTATTTAGATGCCACTTCAACCCTGACCCTCATTCCCAAACCACTGAATTCTTTTATGTACATGAAATTATGAATTGCTACCATTCAGATGTTTTGGGATGATTTCTGACAATTCCTAAATTTGATCCCATAAATTTTCATATGTATTTAAAATACAAAGTTATTACGCATTGCTTTGTATGTAAACAAAACATTATTTACAACTATTTATAGAGCTATAACTAGCTTAACTGGCACCCCATCCACCACCTTAAACATTCACTCCCGCGACCACCAGCGCACCGTTTCTGCAGTGTGTACCATTTACAAGATGCACTGCAGTAACTCGCCAAGGCTTCTTTGGCACCACCTCCCAAACCCGCGACCTCCACCACCTAGAAGCACAAGGGCAGCAGGTGCCTGGGAACACCGTCACCTCCAGGTTCCCCTCTAAGTCACACACCATCCAGACTTGGAAATATATCACCGTTCCTTCATCGTCGCTGAGTCAAAATCCTGGAACTCTCTACTTAACAACACTGTGGGAGTACCTTCACCACACGGACTGCAGCAGTTCAAGAAGGCGGCTCACCACCACCTCCTCAAGGGAAATTAGGGATGGGCAATAAATGCTGGCCTTGTCAATGACGCCCACAACCCATGAATGAATAAAAAAAAGTTACCTAAAGAAAGAACTTGTATTTATATAGCGCCTTTAAAGACCTCAGGATGTCACAAAACACTTTACAGCTAATTGATTATTTTTGAAGTGTAGTCACTGTTATAATGTAGGAAACACAGCAGTCAGTTTGTGCACCACAAGGTCCCACAAACAGCAATGAGATAATGACCAGATAATCTGTTTTTAATGATGTTGATTCAGGGATAAATATTGGCCAGGACATTGGGGAAAACTCCTCTGCGCTTCTTCAAATAGTGCCATAGGATCTTTTACATCGACCCGATAGGGCAGACAGGACCTCGGTTTAATGTCTCATCTGAGGAACGATACATCCGACAGTGCAGCACTCCCTCAGTACTGCACTGAAGTGTCAGCCTAAATTATGTGCACAAGTCTCTTGAACTCACAACCTTTGGACTCAGAGGCTAGAGTGCTAACACTGAACCACGATGGACAAGGCTACCTAGAACTTGACCATTGCTTATTTAACAATGGCAGCCTTTTAATTGACCTCTGCATTTACTCAGCAGCAATTAGACTTTATAGCCTTTAAAGGACACACTTTACATGATGTAATATTCCGAACGTAAACCAGCTCATCAATAACAACTGGCATTTGTATAGTAACTTTAGCATAAACAAACTGTTCCAAGGCACTTCACAGAGGCGTACTTCAAAACACAATCTGACTTACTGTGAGCAATTCCATGGGAGGTTTGCTAGTATTATAAAATGGTACATCGAGCAAGCATTTCCTCTCTGCCACACTTCTCTGTTACACCTCAAGTGTCATCCTCCAATTTCAGTGTCACAAAGGAAGTCTTCAGGAACACAAAATATCAGGGCCAGAATGTCTGCAGCCTCTGAAATGAAGCAGAATGAACTCACTTCACTTAGTAAGGTGTCATTTGGGGGAGGAATTTCAACCCTCTCCTCCCCCGCCCTGCCCCTACCAATGGAAACCGGGCAGGGGCGGTAGTTAAAATGGAAAGGGGGGACTTACCCATTATATCCATTGGCTTCCTGCCCTGACCTGGCCGACTGCAATTTTAAATTGCAGGTGGCAAGGACACCCACAGGAAGCCAGCGGGGCCCTTTTTTAAATATGCAGATCGGGCTCTGATGAAGTCACCCAGGCCCAACTGCAATATTAACCTACGGCCTGAGCAGGGGAGCAGTGATGTCAATGGAAAAGAGAATCAGGCGTGGTGTAAAACAGGCTGCTGATTCGCTATGAGAACGTTTCACGTTTCTATTGTAGATCAATTTCACTCCCATAGCAGGTTACATGATGTAATACTCTGTTCATAGAACAGGTAGACTTGCCAAAAAAAAAAGCAACAAGACTTAACAGAACTACTGAAGGCAAATGGAGGTAGACAAATTCTGGACATGGAGGATCTGTACTCCAATAGCAGCGCCACCTCAGTAAAGAGTCTGAGGGGGTCTTGGCCCCCACGACGAGGCCTTGGACAACGTGGACCACTTTCCATACCTCGGGAGCCCACTGTCAACAAGGGCGGACGTCGATGACGAAGTCCAACACCGCCTTCAGTGAGCCAGTGCAGCTTGAGGAAGAGAGTGTTTGAAGACCAGGACCTCAAACCCGGCACTAAGCTCATGGTCTACAGAGCAGTAGTGATACCCGCCCTGCTGTATGCTTCAGAGATATGGACCATGTACAGCAGGCACCTCAAAGCACTAGAGAGGTACCACCAACGCTGCCTCCGCAAGATCCTGCAAATCCATTGGTAGGATAGGCGCACCAACGTCAGTGTTCTCGATCAGGCCAACATCCCCAGCATCGAAGCTCTGACCACGCTCGATCAGCTCCGATGGACGGGCCACATCGTCCGCATGCACGATACGAGACTCCCAAAACAAGTGCTCTACTCGGAGCTCCGACACGGCAAGAGAGCACCAGGTGGGCAGAGGATACCACAAAATTCTGCCACATAATACCACAAAATGATCTAAAGTAGCTTGCTGATGATGAACATCGAAAAGCAGAATCTAAGAATTAGATGGAACCACAAGCCAGCTCTCCATTTTCTATTATCTATAATAAATATATCCAATATTGTGTCTCGCTGAAATTTTGTATTGTGGAGTAAACATGGTCATCAAATAGTTAACCGCCCTGTTATCCTCCTACATTTTGTGCGATTAATGAAATTCTGCATCTGTGTGGCATTCTGTTAACAAAATGCTAATGAAACAGATGACATTCATTATAAATTCGGGGAAAAATTACAAAATAATTACAAGTCAAATGACACATAAAAAACCCTCAAAGATAATTTGATAACAAATCATTACTTAATTTTTCAGCATAATCACATCCTGGCCCGCAGAAAGTTTTAACCAGCTAATGCCTAACGCAGCATTTCCTTGCTGTAGCTCGACTGCTACAGTGCTTACAGATTTTAATCTGTCAGTTTTTCCACACTTTATTATTACAGTCTGGTTTGAAAAGTGTTGGATTTAATGTTGACGTTTACCTCAATGTGTTCTCTCCATCCATCTGGAGGTCAAACCTCATTTCCAAAAACAGGGATGCACAAGAGGCCCGAATTGGAGGAGCGCAGAGATCTGGAAGGCTCGTTGGTCTGGAGGAGGCTCCAGAGATAGGGAGGGGATGAGGCCATGGAGGGATTTGAAAACAAGGATGAGAATTTTAAAATTGTGGTGTTGCCGGACTGGGAGCCAAAGTAGGTCAGCGAGCACAGGGGTGATGGATGAACGGGACTTGGTGCGAGTTAGAATACAGATAGAGTTTTGGATAAGCTCAAGTTTAAGCAGGGTGGAAGATGGGAGGCCAACCAGGAGAGGATTGGAATAGTCGAGTCTAGAGATAACAAAGGCATGGATGTGGGTTTCAGCAGCAGATGAACTGAGGCAGGGGCGGAGTCGGACTATGTTACGAAGGTGGATGTAGGTGGTCTTGGTGATGGTGCGGATATGTGGTTGGAAGCTCATCAAATACGACACCAAGGTTGCGAACGGTCTGGCTCAGCCGTAGACATTTGCCAGGGAGAGGGATGGAGTCGGTGGCCAGGGAAAGTAGTTCACCAGGAGGATACTCCACCGATCAGTATTAGTAGGGTGGTCACCTCCTCTCTTGGGGCCCGACAGTTGAATGTTCCTTATCTACAAATCAAATTACCATGTGTTCAATTGAACGATAGCATAGTGGTTATGTTACAAATCCCAGCATGGCAGCTGGGGAATTTTAATTCAGTTAACTAAATAAATCTGGAATAAAAAGCCAGTGTCAGCAGTGGTCACCATGAAACTATCGGAATGTCGTAAAAACCCATCTGGTTCACTAATGCCCTTTAGGGAAGGAAATCTGTTGTCCTTACTTGGTCTGGCCTAAATGTGACTCCAGACCCACAGCAATGTGATTGACTCTTAACTGCCCTCTGAAATGGCCAAGCAAGCCACTCAGTTGTAACAAACTGGTACAGAGAACAATAATAAGAATAAAACCAGATGAACCACCCGGCACCGACTTCAGACACAACAACGGCACACCCAGCCCAGTCGACCCTGCAAAGTCCTCCTCACCAACATCTGGGGACTTGTGTCAAAATTGGGAGAGCTCTCACACAGTCTAGTCAAGCAACAGCCTGATGTAGTCATACTCACAGAATCATACCTTTCAGTCAATGTCCCAGACTCCTCCCTCATCATAGGGGTATACAGTCGGGAGGGAGTGGCCCTGGGAGCCCTCAACATTGACTCCAGACCGCATGAAGTCTCATGGCTTCAGGTCAAGCATGGGCAAAGAAACCTCCTGCTGATTACCACCTACCGCCCTCCCTCAACTGATGAATCAGTACTCCACCATGTTGAACACCACTTGGAAGAAGCACTGAGGGAAGCAAGGGCACAGAATGTACTCTAGGTGGGGGACTTCAATGTCCATCACCAAGAGTGGCTCGGTAGCACTGCTGACCGAGCTGGCCGCGTCCTGAAGGACATAGCTGCCAGACTGGGCCTGTGGCAGGTGGTGAGAGAATCAACATGAGGGAGAAACCTACTTGAGCTCGTCTTCACCAATCTACCTGTCGCAGATGCATCTGTCCACGACAGCATTGGTAGCAGTGACCACCGCACAGTCCTTGTGGAGATGAAGAACTGTCTTTACACTGAGGACACCATCCATCGGATTGTGTGGCACTACCACCGTGCTAAATGGGATAGATTCAGAACAGATCTAGCAGCTCAAAACTGGGCATCCATGAGGCGCTGTGGGCCATCAGCAGCAGCAGAATTGTACTCCACCACAATTTATAACCTCAAGGCCCAGCATATCTCTCACTCTACCATTACCATCAAGCCAGGGGACCAACCCTGGTTCAATGAGGAGTGTAGAAGAGCATGCCAGGAGCAGCACCAGGTGAACCTAAAAATGAGGTGCTAACCTGGGGAAGCTGCAACACAGGACTACATGCATGCTAAAAAGTGGAAGCAGCATGCTATAGACAGGGCTAAGAGATCCCACAATCAACGGATCAGATCAAAGCTCTGCAGTCCTGCCACATCCAGTCTTGAATGGTGGTGGACAATTAAACAACTAACGGGAGGAGGAGGCTCCATGAATATCGGCCTCCTCCTGACGACCTCACCATCACAGAAGCCAGACTTCAGCCAATTCGATTCATTCCACGTGATATTAAGAAAAGGCTGAGCGCACTGGATACAGCAAAGGCGATGGGCCCCGACAACATCCCGGCTATCATGCTGCAGACTTGTGCTCCAGAACTACCCGTGCCTCTAGCCAAGCTGTTCCAGTACAGCTACAACACTGGCACCTACCTGACAATGTGAAAAACTGCCCAGGTATATCCTGTCCACAAAAAGCAGGACAAATCCAATCCGGCCAATTACCACCCTATCAGTCTACTCTCAATTATCAGCAAAGTGATGGAAGGTGCTGTCGACAGTGCTATCAAGCGGCACTTACTCACCAATAACCTGCTCACCGATGCTCAGTTTGGGTTCCGCCAGGAACACTCGGCTCCAGACCTCATTACAGCCTTTGTCCAAACATGGACAAAAGAGCTGAATTACAGAGGTGAGGTGAGAGTGACTGCCCTTGACATCAAGGCAGCATTTGACCGGGTGTGGCACCAAGGAGCCCTAGTAAAATTGAAATTAATGGGAATCAGGGGGAAATCTCTCCACTGGCTGGAGTCATACATAGCAGAAAGTAAAATGGTTGTGGTTGTTGGAGGTCAATCATCTAAGCCCAAGGACATCGCTGCAGGAGTTCCTCAGGGCAGTGTCCTAGGCCCAACCATCTTCAGCTGCTTCATCAGTTACTTCCCTCCATTATAAGGTCAGAATTGGGGATGTTCACACGGTGTTCAGTTCCATTCGCAACTCCCCCAGATAATGAAGCCATCCATGCCCGCATGCAGCAAGACCTGGACAACATTCAGGCTTCGACTGATAAGTGGCAAGTAATGTTCACGCCACACAAGTGCCAGGCAATAACTATCTCCAACAAGAGAGAGTCTAACCACCGCTCCTTGACATTTAACGGCATTACCATCGCCGAATCCCCCACCATCAACATCCTGTGGGTCACCATTGACCAGAAACTTAATTGGACCAGCCACATAAATACTGTGGCTACAAGAGCAGGTCAGAGGCTAGGTATTCTGCGGCGAGTGTCTCACCTTCTGACTCCCCAGAGCCTTTCCACCATCTACAAGGCACAAGTAAGGAGTGTGATGGAATACTTTCCACTTGCCTGGATGAGTGCAGCTCCAACAACACTCAAGAAGCTCAACACCATCCAGGACAAAGCAGCCCACTTAATCGGCACACCATCCACCACCTTAAAGATTCACTCCCTCCACCACCAGCGCACCGTGGCTGCAGTGTGCACCATCTACAAGATGCACTGCAGTAACTCGACAAGGCTTCTTCGACAGACCCTCCCAAACCCGTGACTTCTACCACCTAGAAGGACAAGGGCAGCAGGCGCATGGGAGCATCACCACCTATAAGTTCCCCTCCAAATTACACACCATCCTGACTTGGAAATATATTGATGTTCCTTCATCGTCGCTGGGCCAAAATCCTGGAACTCCCTACCTAACAGCACTGTGGGAGTACCTTCACCACACGGACTGCAGCAGTTCAAGAAGGCAGCTCACCACCATCTTCTCAAGGTCAATTAGGGATGGGCAATAAATTTTGCCAGCGACGTCCACATCCCAGGTGATATCGGATTAGCTTCCCTTTATACATTTCTCCCGATTTTCATTTCCATCAATGGAGACAGGATTAGCTCAGCTTTAATGGCCCAAAACAATCTGAGAGTATTCACTGCAGAGGCTCATATATGAATGGCCCATTGGGTGACACGCTGGCCCACTGGACTAAAACCTAGCATGTGAATCATAGAATCATAGAAATTTACAGCACAGAAGGAGGCCATTTGGCTCATCTTGTCCTCGCCGGCCGACAAAGAGCTATCCAGCCTAATCCCACTTTCCAGCACTTGGTCGATAGCCTTGTCGGTTATGGCACTTCACGTGCATATCCAAGTACTTTTTAAATGTGATGAGGGTCTCTGTCTCTACCGCCCTTTCAGGCAGTGAGTTCCAGACCCCCACCACCCTCTGGGTGAAAAAAGTTCTCCTCAACTCCCCTCTCAACCTCCGACCAATGCCCCCTGGTTATTGACCCTTCTGCTGAGGGAAATAGGTCCTTCCTATCCACTCTATCTAGGCCCTTCATAATTTTATACACCTCAATTAGGTCTCCCCTCAGCCTCCTCTGTTCCAAAGAAAACAACCCCAGCCTATCCAATCTTTCCTCATAGCTAAAATTCCCCAGCCCAGGCAACATCCTCATAGATCTCCTCTGCACCCCCTCTAGTGCAATCACATCCTTCCTGTAATGTGGTGACCAGAACTGCACGCAGTATTCTAGCTGCGACCTAACTAGTGTTTTATACATTTCAAGCATAGCCTTCCTGCTCTTATATTCTATGCCTCGGCTAATAAAGGCAAGTATCCCGTATGCCTTCTTAACCAACTTATCTACCTGTCCTGCTACCTTCAGGGATCTGTGGACATGCACTCCAAGGTCCCTCTGATCTTCTACACTTCTCAGTGTCCTACCATTTATAGTGCATTCTCTTGCCTTGTTAGCCCTCCCCAAATGCATTACCTCACACTTCTCCAGATTGAATTCCATTTGCCATTGTTCTGCCCACCTGACCAGTCCATTGATATCTTCCTGCAGTCTGCAGCCTTCTTCTTCATTATCAACCACACGGCCGATTTTAGTATCATCTGCAAACTTCTTAATCATACTTCTTACATTCCAGTCCAAATCATTGATATATACCACAAAAAGCTACTTTCAGGAGAAAAAAAAGGGGCAAGATGAGAAAAATTAGGGTAAAAGAAAAGATTTCTAAGAAAATTTACTGCAACTACATTTACAAAAAAAAAACCTCCCCTGAATAGAAAGTCATTCTTTCTTCTTGGCATTTGCTGCCGGTAGCTAAATCTTGCGGTATTTCAAAGAAATGCTGATGCGCCCAAAGACACATGATTCATTTCTATTTTCTTTACGTTCTGGAGAGCACTTAAGATGTCTACTCTCTACTGGTGGCTGAAAAGCAAGGATATTTTTAAATGGACAGGATCTTCAGGAAGTTCTTTTTCTTTCTTCCATATTTGAGGGGATGTTTAATATTGGCAATACAGTTTACTTCAGGCAGCAGTTCAATTGATTTTTTCCCCGAATGACCACACCAATAGGGGTCGCCACCTTTTGAAAATCCTAAACCAAACAAGGGTGAGGCGGGAGGGTTCTGATGTGTACCTTGCTGTGGCTCAGTGGGTAGCTCTCCTGCCTTTTAAATCAGAAGGTTGTGGGTTCAAGTTCCACTACAGAGACTTGAGCACAAAATCTAGGCTGCCAGTCCAGTGCAGTACTGAGGGAGTGTTGCATTGTCAGAGGTGGTGTTCAGATGAGACATAAACTGAGACCCTGTCTGCCCCCTCAAGTGGATGCAAAAGATCCCATGGTACTATTTGAAGAAGAGCAGGGGAGTTCTCCACAATGTCTTGGCCAATATTTATCCCTTAAGTAACATCAGTAAAACAGTTGATCTGGTCATTGCTGTTTGTGGAAACTTAGGCCGCGAATTTGCCGGCGCTCAGAGGGCGGGTTCGGGGGCAGGTTAGGCGTCAAATCCAAAATGATTGATGGCGGGTTCGGAACCCGCCTCCACGCCACTTTCCAAAGTGTCGGGTCGGCGCCTTCACAGCCGACCCGACACCAAGCGGCGGGAGAGACATTTAAGGTTGTTAACAGTTTGTTAACTCCTTGTTAAATGCTATTTTGCCAGGGTAATTCCATTTTCAAACATTTTCAACGTGTTTCACGCCGTTCGGTAACCACGCCAGCTCAGTGTGTCAGGTTCTCCAATGAGCTGAATAGTTCAAAGCTGCAGTTGCTGCAAATGAACTTACCTATCACTTCAGTTCAATTTCAAATGTCCGATGTGGTTGAATTCATGATTTTGAGGAGACCTGTGAGCTGTGTTGTGGTTGTGAGTGTGTGCTGTGAACTCTATATGCACTGTCACCTCCCCAGTGACTTATTCCTGATAACATCTCATCCTAAACTGGCAGATATAACAGCAGAATGGGAACCATTTATACTCTCTCATCCTGGTCCTCAGATTCGGAAGAGGATCATCCGCAGCAGCAGAACCAGGCACACCAGCAGCACCAACAACAACAGCGCCAACCTTCTCCTCAGCCTCCGGATGCTGCACAGGGCAGAGGCCGTCAGGGCTTGACTGGCCCGCGTTGCAGGAGATACCCCAAAACAGGGTTTACAGGCAGAGGATGAGCTTCCTCAACATGACTGAGCAGCAGTGCCAAAGGAGGCTGAGACTTTCGCGAGAGGTAGTCGCAGACATCTGCACAATGCTGAACCAAGACTTGCAGCCCAGAGGAGCGGGTGGACACGTCTTACCAGTGACTGTCAAAGTCACCACCGCCCTCAACTTCTTGCGTCGGGTTCCTTCCAGGAATCAGCAGCAGACATTAGCGGCATTTCCCAGTCGGCCGCCACAGATGCATCACGCAGGTTACCAATGCCATCTTTACAAAGTCCGCCAATTACATCCACTTTTCAACTGATGAAGAAAGTGTTACCGCGCGGGCGCTAGCTTTGTCAATCTGGCTGGCTTTCCACGGGTGCAGGGCGTCATCGACTGCACCCATGTGGCCATCAGGGCACCCCATCAGAATCCAGCTGTATTTGTGAACCGCAAGAGCTTCCACTCCCTTAACATGCAGCTGGTGTGTAACCACAGGAAGAGCATCATGCATGTGTGCGCAAAGTACCCTGGCAGCTGCCATGACTCTTACATCCTGCGCCAGTCCACTGTGCCTCAGCTCTTCGCTCCACCAAACAACCTTTCCGGATGGCTCCTTGGAGACAAGAACTATCCCCTGAAGTCGTGGCTAATGACACCGATGAGGAGCTCATCAAACGAGTCTGAGGGGCGTTACAATCAGAGCAACATCTCCACCAGAAGTGTCATTAAGCAAACAATAGGGTTGCTCAAAATGCGCTTCAGATGCCTGGACAGATCAGTTGGAGCCCTACTGTACGCACCAGCCAGGGTCTCGAGAATCATCGTCGTCTACTGTGCCCTGCACAACATCGCACTGCAACGGGGATTAGCGCTGCCTGAGGAGCACGTCGCACAGCGCACAGCCTCTTCAGAGGAGGAGGAGGAGGAGGAGGAAGAGCCGAATGAGGTTGCAGATGAGGAAGACCTGGAGGAGGTGGCTGACCCAGTGTGACCAGCATGCGAGCACATTGCTACCCGTCAGGCAAGGGATGGCCTAATCAGTGACAGATTCAAATAACTTTAGGCATCAATTACATGTGGCTGCCACATGCACGTGAGGGTTCGCATGACCCCACTTCCACACAATAGAGCATCCCTCCAATGAATGTGCATTCCTAACCCTTTCACCACCATTGCTTCAGATGAAAGGCTACCTCACCCCTCGCTGTGCCACCTCCACTTGTGAGCACACATAGGGCAACAAATGAAACATTCACATGACATCACTTTAATACAATAAAATAAAAGAACACAAATGTTACACTGATTTATATGAAAGCACCCTTGTGACTAAAAAAAAATTCTGGAAATACTCAGCAGGTCAGGCAGCATCTGTGGAGAGAGAAGCAGTGTTAACGTTTCAGGTCGATGACCCTTCGTCAGAACTGGAAAAAGCTGGAGATGGAACAGGTTTTTAAGCAAGTGCAGGGGCAGGGAAAGGGGGGAGGGGAGGAAAGAACAAAAGGGAAGGTCTGTGATAGGATGGAAGGCAGGAGAGATTAAGAGACATTAAGAGAGATTAAGAGATGGTGCAAGGCAAAAGGAGATGGTAATGGGACAAGTTAAGAAACAAAAGATGGCTCTAGATGAAGTGTAAATGGCACTGGCAGAATGAGAGACGGCTGCCATGTGGGAGAGAGAGAAAAAAAATATATAAAATAAATGGAAAATAAAATGATAGGGGCAGAGGTTATAGTCTGAAATTGTTGAACTCTATGTTGAGTCCAGAAGGCTGTAAAGTGCCGAATCGAAAGATGAGGTGCTGTTCCTCGAGCTTACATTGAACTTCATTGGAACAGTGTAAGAGGCCGAAGACAGTGAGGTCTGAGTGGGAGTGGAACAGAGAATTAAAGTGACAGGCGACCGGAAGCTCGGGGTCGCGCTTGCAGACTGAATGGAGGTGTTCTGCAAAGTGGTCACCCAATCTGCGTTTGCTCTCCCCAATGTAGAGGAGACCGCATCGTGAGCAGTGAATACAGTATACTAAATTGCAAGAAGTACCACTGATGTTAGGCTCACTGGCCTGTAATTCCCTGGTTTATCCCCACTACCCTTCTTAAATAATGGTACTACGTTAGCTGTTCTCCAGTCCTCTGGCACCTCCCCTGTGGCCAGTGAGGTTCTGAAAATTTGTGTCAGAGCCCCTGCAATCTCCTTCCTTGCCTCACACAGCAGCCTGGGATACATCTCGTCTGGGCCTGGGGATTTATCCACTTTTAAGCCCGCTAAAACCGCTAGTACCTCCTCCCTCTCAATGCTAATTTATTCAAGTATATCACAATCCCCCTGCCTGATTTCTATGCCTACGTCGTCCTTCTCCATAGTGAACACAGATGCAAAATATTCATTTAAAACCCCACCTACATCTTCTGGCTCTACACACAGATTGCCACTTTGGTCCCTAATGGGCCCTACTCTTTCTCTGGTTATCCTCTTGCCCTTAATATACTTATAAAACACCTTGGGATTTTCCTTTATTTTGCCCGCCAGTGTTATTTCATGCCCCCTCTTCGCTCTCCTAATTTCTTTTTTAAGTACCCCCCTGCACTTTCTATACTCCTCTAGGGCTTCCACTGTTTTTAGTCCTTTGTATCTGCCAAAAGCCTCCCTTTTTTTCCTCATCCATTCTCGTATATCTCTTTGACATCCAGGGTTCCCTAGGCTTGTTGGTCCCACCCTTGACCTTTACGGGAACATGTTGCTGTTGTACTCTCTCTATTTCCTTTCTGAAAGACTCCCACTGCTCTGATGTGGATTTTCCTATAAGTAGCTGATCCCAGTCCACTTTGGCCAGATCCTGCCTTATCATATTAAAATCGGCCTTCCCCCAATTTAGAACCTTTATTTCCGGTCCATCTTTGTCCTTTTCCATGACTACCTTAAATCTCACCGAATTATGGTCACTGTCTCCAAAATGCTCTCCTACTGACACTTCTACCACTTGCCCGGCTACATTCCCTAGAATTAGGTCCAGTACCGCCCCCTCTCTTGTAGGACCTTCTACATGCTGGCTCAAAAAGCTCTCCTGGATGCACTTTAAGAATTCCGCACCCTCTAAGCCTTTCACACTTTGACTATCCCAGTTAATATTGCGGAAGTTGAAATCCCCGACTATTATTACCCTATTATTTCTACACTTCTCTGAGATTTGCCTACATATCTGTTCCTCTATCTCCTCTGAGGAGTCCTCCAGCTCTTCCTCCTGGACAGTAGGGAGGGGAGCTCATGATGGTCCTGTGGGAGAGTAAAGACATGATTTAGACATGTGATATGTAGGTTGCAAACACATGCCTTTGTGCAAGTCATTAGCACTCAATCTCTAGGAACATCAGATCCCATATCAGTCACTCCTGAATGCCAAAACAGATGTTTGGTAAATATTTCTGTCACCAGGTTGTTCAGCTGAGCCCATCTCTCCATCCCCCACTTCGAGCTCCTCAGCACCTCCAACAATGACCAGAGCTCACTCTTCAGCGTGGGTGAGCTGCGCCACGGATGGTGGTCCTCCTCCTGTTCTCGCCCTCTCCCTCTTATTGTGGGATCTCTTTTCCTGCAATGAGGGACAGAAGTGTAGTCTTAGTGAGAGTGCTGGAATGAGTGTAAAGAATGGATAGGATAGATGTTTGGAGGGAGACTATGATGGAGTGAGGTGCCAATACCAATTTCCCTCCTTGTGAGTTGTTAGTTGTTGTCATGGCATAACATTGAGAGTGAGTGTGAGGGGTGCATAGAAAGATGGGGATGTGATTCTGTACAAACGAAGAGATGGATGGGTGACGGTGCAACGGATGTTGGGGTGAGTTAGGATGTGCAGGAGTAGGGCTGACAATGCAGATTGATGGGGATGTGAAGACAGGCACAGCAGAATGAAGTTAAGTGTGCTGTTATACTCACTTTTGCTAAACGTCGGAGATCATTGAACCTCTTCCTACACTGGACCCAGGTGCGTGATAGACCTCGCACTTACCTCCTCAGCAATTTGCAGCCAGGCTGCCTTGGTTTGCTGAGGAGGCTTCCTCCTTCCATCCGAAGGGAACAGAACCTCCTTGCGCCCTCTTACTCCCTCCACAAGAACATGGAGGGAGTCATCATCAAAGCGGGGAGAGGCCTTTGTTCTAGGTGCAGTCATCTCGGCAAACACCAGCATTCAGGAGCATCAAAATGTAAATGAAAGGCAAAGGGTACATGGGCCCCTTAAATGCAACTGCTTCAAAGACGTCATCAAAGGCGAGCTGCAGACACGCACCCACCGATTGGGTCGGGTAACGCGCACAGCGGGCTGAATAAACCCAATCTACTGAAAATCGTTATCTCATTGCGGATCCAGCCAGCAGCGGGTCCGGAACCCGCCAGACAGCGAACCCGACGCCAACCCGCCTCTGGACAGAAAATCCAGCCCTTACTGTCTGCAAATTGGCTGCCATGTTTCCTGCATTATAACAGTAACTACATTTCAAAAAGTACTTAATTGGCTGTAAAGTGTTTTGGGATGTTGTGAAAGGCCCGATATAAATGCAAGTCTTTCATTTTCTTTTTTTATACTATTCTTTAGTCCTGACACCAAAGAATGTCCATGTTAGAATCATAGAATGGTCACAGCACAGAAGGAGGCCATTCGGCCCGTCGAGCCCATGCAAGAGCACTACAGCTAGTCCCACTCCCCCGCCCTTTCCCTGTAGCCCTGCAAATTTTGCCGAACACAAATTAATTGATACTTTAGAAATGCAGACTGTAATATTAAATGTTGCTTCGAGACTAAGAGTTTGTGGACGACCACCACAAAATTTTAATATAAAACACATTGGCCGTAAACAGCCTCCACTTGCCATTACTTGGCCGCACTCCTGTGTCTTTTAAAATAGATAGTTCAGGTCTAACTAGTACTGACGTGTATTTCTCAGCAACTCCATTAACCACTTATTGGTCCCATGCTGACGCAAGGCAAAAAAAAGAAAAGAATAGAAATTGGAATATGAACTACTTAAAGGGTGTCGCAATCCCTGAAAGGATTTTGCTGACACATGTTAAAATGATGATGCTGCAGTGCTCTGTTCTGATCAGACTGTTACGTCCTGGGAGAGTTGGCAATGAATTCAAAGGGAAGAGGTCAAAGTTGAAGCCTATTGTTTCTGACATGGTAAGCACTTTTTATGCAGGCTGGACGGAACAAAGGCAAGCTTGCATTTCTGTAGCATCTTAACATGTCTCTCAGAAGCAACCCAGAGCAGTTCACACAGAATTAATTACTTTTTGAAGTGAATTGTTACGCAGACCAACTCAGTCGCCATTTTCGAATGGCAAGATCCTGCAAACAACATTAAGCTGAACGCCTGGTTTTCCTAATGACAACCTGGAAAAATTAACTTCCGAATGAATGAGGAAATCGTAAGATACATTCATTATTTCCAATGGACCTGGTTTAGCATTTCTCACCAGTTTAGTGAGGCAGAGCTGGGTTATCACTGCTGGGATTCTCACTGAAGCATTAAATTGGTATTTGCAAAAGGGAAAACAAATTCATTTTCAGATATTATAGTCATTTTTCTCCCCTTTCTCCCCAGCCTTCGGCTTTCGCCTGAGATACACAATTATCTGAATCTTGACAACCAGCGTCTGTTTGTGCTTCTCTCATTCAATCAACATGTTTATCAGATTTTTTTAAGCTTGTATTCAGCAGTCTCCCTTGAAAGCAGTTTTGAATTCACAAATACCTCGCTTAATGTAGAAACAGTATCAGATTTGTTTGAATTTGCACATGAATCCAATGTTCATTTATGAAATGGCCTCAATTATAAATCCAATAAGGAATTCAGGAGAAACTTCTTCACTCAGCGAGTAGTGAGAATGTGGAACCTGCTACCGCGAGGTGGTCGAAGCAAACTAGATGAAGTACATGAAGGAGAAATGAATAGAACGATGTGCAGATATAGTTATGATGCGGAGATGCCGGCGTTGGACTGGGGTGGACAAAAATGAGAAGTCGCACAACACCAGGTTATAGTCCAACAGATTTATTTAAAATTACAAGCTTTCGGAGCTATCCTGCCCCTTCTTCAGGTAAAGTTACAGTGAGAGAATCTACAAGGATTCACAGAATATAAACACAGAGAAAATGCAGAGATACAATCTTTCCTTACATGAAAGACACACTAAGAGCACAGCCAAGACAATGAGATGTGTTCCAGGGGGTCCAACATGTCAAAACACCTGCTATCTGCATATCCTCTCCATTTGGGTTTGTTTTTTGTGTTTGTTTTTTGTGTTTGTTTTTTAAAAACTGGAAAGACAGGCAACGATGTCAAGTCACGTTCTGTAGCGTGACATGAACCCGATATCCCGATTGAGGCCGTCCTCATGAGTGCGGAACTTGGCTATCAGTTTCTGCTCGATGATTTTGCGTTGTCGTGTATCCCGAAGGCCGCCTTGGAGAACGCTAACCCGCAGATCCGAGGCTGAATGCCCTTGACTGCTGAAGTGTTCACCGACTGGGAGGCAACCATCCTGCCTGGCGATTGTTGCGCGGTGTCCGTTCATACGTTGTCTCAGTGTCTGCATGGTCTCGCCGATGTACCATGCGCTGGGGCATCCTTTACTGCAACGTATCAGGTAGACAACGTTGGCCGAGTCACATGAGTACATGATGCGGAGATGCCGGCGTTGGACTGGGGTGGATATAGTTAGATGAAGTAGGGTAAGACGAGGCTCGTGTGGAGCATCAACACTGGCATAGACCTGTTGGGCCGAATGGCCTGTTTCTGTGCTGCAAATTCTAAGTAATGCTGTACAATTACACTTATGGAGTAATTCACAAATCAGAAGCTGCTCCAAAGATAAGTATGGAGTAATGTCCATTAAACCCAATATATTGTGGGAAGTCAGCAGAGGCAGAAACATGAACATTTGGTTCTGTGATTCCAGCAGGGGATGAGAAAGCCTGTTCTGAAATGGTCATCTGAGTCGTGTAGAAATGCTCCTATAGGGATTTTCCTGCACAACCCATGACTCTGCCCTAAATTGCAATGGCCATGGGCCAGACAATACTTCATCATGAGCTAGAAACACCCACAAACTGGGCCTAAGCGATTTTATATTGATTTCTCAATAACAACAACAACAGCTTGCATTTATATAGCGCCTTTAACATAGTAAACTGTCCCAAGGCGCATCACAGGAACGTTATCAAATAAAATTTTGACACCTAGGCTACATAAGGAGATATTAGGACAGATGACAAAAAGCTTGGTGAAAGAGGTAGGTTTTAAGAAGCACCTTAAAAGAGGAGAGAGAGGTAGAGAGGCGGAGAGGTTTAGGGAGAGAATTCCAGAGCCTAGGGCCCAGGCAGCTGAAGGTATGGCCGCCGATGTAAAATCAGGGATGCGCAAGAGGCCAGAATTGCAGGAGCGCAGAGATCTCAGAGGGTTGTAGGGCTGGAGGAGGTTACAGAGATAGGAGGAGGCGAGGCCATGGAGAGATTTGAAAACAAGGATGAGAATTTTAAAATCGAGCTGTTGCCGGATCAGGTGTTATGTAGGTCAGCGAGCACAGGGGTGATGGGTGAACGGGATATAACAGGATAGGATATACATCCAGCTGCTTGCCCATGATGAAAGGGGCTCAGAGGCCAATAAGTGAAATATCCACTTGAAGGCCGGAATAGGCCAGAAATGAGCTTGAAATACCCAGTGAGCAATATCACAACTCATCTATGACATTACAAAGGGGTCGCACAACACCAGGTTATAGTCCAACAGTTTTATTTGAAATCACAAGCTTTCGGAGCTATCGATCGCCCCTTCCTCAGGTGAAGTAGTAAAGAAATACAGACTCGACAAAGCATATATAGATAGAGAACAATGCATGTGTACCTTACAATTGCAGACAACTAAATTAAATCATCCTGACTATCTGCCGAGGTGTGATAAAGTTAATCAGGTCAGCCAGGAAGGTACCACATCAAAGACATAGCAAGATACAACTGAGACAATGAGGTGGAGTAAAAAAGTAAAAATTTTCCCAGTAAAAAAGTAAAAAAAATTTACAACTTATCGTTTTACATACAGACGGCAGCTTTTGACACGTTAGACCCCCTGCGACTCCACCTCATTGTCTCAGTTGTATCTTGCTATGTCTTTGATGTGGTACCTTCCTGGCTGACCTGATTAACTTTATCACACCTCGGCAGATAGTCAAGATGATTTAATTTAGTTGTCTGCAATTGTAAGGTACACATGCATTGTTCTCTATCTATATATGCTTTGTCGAGTCTGTATTTCTTTACTACTTCACCTGAGGAAGGGGCGATCGATAGCTCCGAAAGCTTGTGATTTCAAATAAAACTGTTGGACTATAACCTGGTGTTGTGCGACCTCTCAATTTTGTCCACCCCAGTCCAACACCGGCATCTCCGCATCATTACAAAGGGGACCAGGTCTAAGAACAGCAGTATATTTTTTGTCATTTGATGTTAATGAAACAGGTTTCCTCACTTTATGCTCATCCAGATATTTTGTCAACATTAGCAAACAGAGGAAAATATACCACATCATTAATCAAAGCCTGAGATAATCAGCCACTGGCAAAGGTAACCTTCACAGTGATACCAACCCTACAAATAACATCATGACAAAAGCAAAATACTGCGGATGCTGGAAATCGGAAATAAAACATCATGATCTAAAATTCTATTATTTTACAGAAGATTCCAGATATTTATAACTCTTACTTCTCAGAATCCAGGTCGACTGTTAAGACTATTCTGAATGTAATTATAATACTCATTTTAGCCTATCTTGGCTTGAAGGGCAATCCTCCAGAATATATAAAAACACAATGCACCAGTAATCCAATAGCAGAAAGAGTTGCTGTAATGCTGGGGGTAGCGGTATTAGATTAGTGTAATAGAGTCACTGGAAGTCTTGATCAGTAGTGTAATAGGGATCGGCTTTAACCCCCGCACGCCCGGCAGGAACGGTGCCGTGGGAGGAGTTAAGTCGTCTGAGCCCACTTACCGACCCTGAGGCCACACCGTGCCCGCCCGGAGATGTTTCATCTTCACCGACATTGATGTCGGCCAAGGCTCCCACCATAGGCAGGCGTGGGGGGGCGGGGGGTGGGGGGGCGGCGGAGGGGGGGATCTAATAGAAATCTGAAAGTCATGGCCCGATGACGTCGTCAGCTCCACTGCGGCATTTTAACTTCTGCACTCGGGAAGCCCGCACAGGAACAACCCCAACAACCGAAGCATGGCGGCAGTCGCAGAGTGTCCAGAAGAGGCCAAGGTGAGTTACAAAATGTTACTTTGATGTGGAATCCTTGTGGGTCAATAGGAGCAGGTGCATTCCCCTTGACCCCGCAAGGACTCCTTGGGAGTTGGGACAGGTTTTCAAAAGACTCAAATATGTAAAAATTGAGAATATTTACAAATGTTATAGCAGTTCCTTTTGGGGTCAGGCTCGTTCAATTAAGTGCATGAAAATCCTGCCTCCCATCAAGTCCATGCTTAAACTCGAAAATCACCCCAGTCTTTTACTGTGATAACTAACAATGAATTACAGGTCGGGTGAACAAGTCTTTCCCACTGAATAGTATTCGTGGATATAGAGTGCAGAAACCATCAACTGGTCATGACTGTCAGTGAATGAATTGATTTGCTGTCCACAACAAAACTGCATTTACTTACAATGCCTAACTAATATCCAGGTCATGTCACTCGCCTTTTCTTTTTCTTACTTCCACTTACTCCATAAAATTAGCTTTTGATTAACTTAATTCTTTGCTCATTAATAAACCAATTTATCTTTATAGCCAAAGGCCTCATGTGAAACTCATTTAGTGGAGTTGCAGGTTCACCCATGGGGCTGATTCCATAGCCCCATCGTAGTTGGGGTGGAACTACCACTCATTGCATGTAACTCATTCCAATGGTGCATTAACCTGACCTCGCATTTCCTGCACATGTTGGCCCAGGCACAGGAAGCACACTGTTTGCAGGGGGCGGGGGGTGGTGGTGGGAGAGAGAGAGTTTTCTGATGTGGCCCATTGAAGGGCTGCTGGGAAAATGTTATGGGATGCAGCCACTTAAAAGGTAAGTTATGACATGGGAGGAAAACAATCTTCCAATCTTCAAGGATGACATTGTTTTTAATGTTTTTCAACCTTTCTAAAGACTGCATTGGGGGGGGGGAAAGGAAGTGACAAATCAAAAGCAAGCAAAGGTGAACCCAATGGGAAGACCCTAAAGAGAACCTGCAAGCATGTGGTGGAGTAATGCAGCCCCCAGCCCATTGTGTGTTGTATTCTCAGAACCGTAGAGCAGATGCAGTAGAAGACAGCAAATTTTAAGGAGCCTGGAAAGGCAAGACTACCCAACAGTAACATATGCAGTGCATTAGCTGACATTGCAGTGCTAGCTGGGAATGAGCCACAGGCATTAACAATTGAGAGCAGTGGTTACCTCTGCCACCACTGACAGTGCCATCCCTATGTTGTAACTTGGTTGGAGATGCGCTTGCAGCAGATGGCAAAGCTGTGCAACTGGCTCCCTGCTGACCCAAAGCAAGCTGTGGTTCTCAGCCATTGGAAGGTAGGTGTGCCAACATATGCAAATATGATCTGGATCAGCTCCTCATTTCATCTTGTATCACCTCAAATATGACATACTGTATTTGACGTGTTTCTAAAACATTTACCTTGAGTAAAATAAAAACCACCCCAAATAGGAGGAGAGGAATGTGGAGAAAAAAAAAGAAAAAAATATAACCTTGAAGAGATTAAGCTCCCAACAGCACAGAGTGAACAACTGTGAGTTTGGTAAGTGTGGGAGTTTTAAGGGTTAATCTCTTTTAAAATCTAGTGTTAATTGCTAGTAGCTCTTAAGTAAGATCAACTGTTTAAGTTAAAATTGAAACTTTCAATTTTTAAGTTTTTTCAGGCTTAACCAGAGACAAACAAGCCAGATCTCCTGCTGGAGAGATGCTGTAGTTAGTTAATTAGCTAACTGGATTAAACTGGTTACTGAAACATTAGCAGAGCAGTGCTGACTCACCGGAGTCACAAACAGTATAAATACTGGGGCCTGTGAGTGCAGCCAGCACTGAGTGAACAACTGCGAGTTTGGTAAGTGTGGGAGTTTGGTGAAGTAGGGGAAGGAGGTGCTTGCTTTTCTTATCTTCTCCTGCAGAGCGGTGGCGGACCTGAGTGGGAGCAGACCGAGGCCCGAGAGCAGGGATAAAAGCAGTAACAGACCTGCATCAACAAGAGAAAACGGCAGTGTGACGTTACAGGTAAGGCAGGTAGTGATTGGTAGTGACTGTGGGCTAAGTGTTAAGATGGTGACTGCGGGCTAAGTTTTAAGTTAACATATAACTAAATTTTAAAAACTAAATTTAATTAATTTAATAAACTAAACGAGGTAAATAATTTGATTAATACTAAACTAATTAATTAAACAAATAAAATAATGGGAGAACAGGAGATGTGTTGCTGCTGCAATATGTGGGAGCTTGTGGACATTTTTGTCCAGGGTGACTACATCTGCGGTAAGTGTCTGCAGCTCGAGGAACTTCAACTCCGAGTTGAGGAGCTGGAGTCCGAGCTGCAGACATTGCGAGACATCAGGGAGGGAGAAAGTTACCTGGACCTTTTGCTCCAGGAGGCAGCCACACCCCTTAGATTAAATACTTTAGAATTGACACGTGGTCAGGGACAGGAGGGTGTGACTGCGAGTGAGGCAGGTACGGGGATCCAGGAGGTAGTATTGCAGGAGCCTCAGTCCCTGCACTTGTCCAATAGATTCGAGGTTCTTGCAACCCTTGTGGACCAATGCGGGGACTGACCACGGCACCGTGGTACAGGAAGCTGTTCAAGTGAGAGGAGTAAAAAGGAAGGTGGTTGTAGTAGGTGACAGTATAGTTAGGGGGATAGACACTGTCCTCTGCAGCCAGGAGCGTGAGTCCCGAAGGCTATGTTGCCTACCCAGTGCCAGGGTAAAGGACATCTCCTCCGGGTTGGAGAAGAACTTGGAGTGGGAGGGGGAGGATCCAGTTGTCATGGTCCACGTAGGTACCAAAGACATAGGTAGGACAACGAAAGAGGTTCTGCTGAGAGAGTTTGAGCAGCTAGGGACTAAATTAAAAAGCAGAACCACAAAGGTCATAATCTCTGGATTATTACTGGAGCCACGAGCAAACTGGCATAGGGTCAATAGGATCAGGGAGATGAATGCGTGGCACAAAGATTGGTTTGGGAGAAGTGGGTTTCAATTCGTGGGGCACTGGCACCAGTACTGGGGAAAGAGAGAGCTGTTCCATTGGGACGGACTACACCTGAACCATGCTGGGGCCAGAGTTCTAGCGAATCGAATGACTAGGGAGGTAGATAGGGCTTTAAACTAAATTAAGGGGGGGGGGGGGGGCGGTCCCGGTGGAGAGAAATCTACAATGCTAAAGAGAAAAGACAAGGAAGCAGTGCAGGAAAGTGATTGGGGTAAGGATAACCAGATTCTGTCAGGAAGGGACAGAGTGTACAAACAAAGGAGTGCACTAACAAATCGGGTAAGAAAAAATGGTACTAAGACAGATAGGGCCATAGTACAAAAAAATGTTAAGATGTCTAAAAATTTTAAAAAGACAAATCGAAAGGCACTGTATCTGAATGCACGAAGCATTCGTAATAAGGCAGGCGAATTAACAGCACAAATAGATGTAAACGGATACGATATAATTGCGATTATGGAGACATGGCTGCAGGTGACCAAGGCTGGGAGCTGAATATCCAAGGATATTCGATATTTAGGAAGGACAGGCGAAAAAGAAAAGGAGGTGGAGTGGCCTTGTTAGTAAACGATGAAATCAGAGCAATAGTGAGAAAGGATATTGGCTCAGAAAATCAAGATGTAGAATCAGTCTGGGTGGAGCTAAGAAGCACCAAGGGGCAGAAAACATTGGTGGGAGTTGTCTACAGGCCTCCAAACAGTAGTGGTAATGTAGGGGATGGCATCAAACAGGAAATTAGAGATGCATGTAACAAGGGTACTACAGTAATCATGACTTTAATCTACATATAGACTGGCCAAACCAAATTAGCAATAATACTGTGGAGAATGAATTCCTGGAGTGTGTACGAGATGATTTTTTAGACCAGTACATTGAGGAGCCAACTAGGGAACAGGCTATCCTAGATTGGGTATTGTGCAATGAGAAGGGGTTAATTAATAATCTTGTTGTGCGGGGTCCTTTAGGGAAGACTGACCATAACATGATAGAATTCTTCATTAAAATGAAAAGTGAAGAAATCCAATCCGAAACTAGGGTCCTATATTTAAACAAAGGAAACTACGATGGTATGAGGAGTGAGTTGGCTATGATAGATTGGGGAGCTTCATTAAAAGGCATGACGGTGGATAGGCAATGGCTAACATTTAAGGAACGAATGCATGAATTGCAATAGTTATAAATTCCTTTCTGGCACAAAAACACAAAAGGAAAAGCGGCCCAACCATGGCTAACAAAAGAAATTAAGGATAGTATTAGATCCAAAGAGGAGTCATATAAAGTTGCCAGAAAAAATAGCAAGCCTGAGGATTGGGAGCAGTTTAAAGTTCAGCAAAAAAAGGCCAAGAGATTTATTAAGAGGGGGAAAATAGAGTATGAGAGTAAACTTGCAAGGAACATAAAAGCGGATTGTAAAAGCTTCTACGAGTATGTGAAAAGAAAAAGATTAGTGAAGACAAATGTAGGTTCCTTACAGTCAGAAACGGGAGAATTTATAATGGGGAACAAGGAAATGGCAGAGCAATTAAACAAATACTTTGGTTCTGTCTTCACGGAAGAGGACACAAATAACTTCCCAGAAATGCTAGGGAACCCAGGGTTTAGTGAGAAGGAGAAATTAAAGGAAATTAGTATTAGTAAAAAAATAGTGCTGGAGAGATTAATGGGACTGAAAACTGATAAATCCCCAGGGCCTGATAATCTGCATCCCAGAGTGCTAAAAGAGGTAGCCATGGAAATAGTGGATGCATAGGTTGTCATCTTCCAAAATTCTATAGATTATGGAACAGTTCCTGCAGATTGGAGGGTGGCAAATGTAACCCCACTATTTAAAAAAGGAGGGAGAGAGAAAACAGGGAACGACAGACCAGTTAGCCTAACATCAGTAGTAGGGAAAATGCTAGAGTTTATTATAAAGGATGTGATAACAGGACACTTAGAAAATATCAACGGGATTAGACAAAGTCAACATGGATTTATGAAAGGGAAATCGTGTTTGACAAACCTACTGGAGTTTTTTGAGGATGTAACTGGTAGAATAGATAAGGGAGAACCAGTGGATGTGGTGTATTTGGATTTTCAGAAGGCCTTTGATAAAGTCCCACATAAGAGGTTAGCATGCAAAATTAAAGCACATGGGATGGGGGTAATATACTGGCATGGATTGAAAATTGGTTAACAGACAGGAAACAGAGTAGGAATAAATGGGTCTTTTTCGGGGTGGCAGGCGGTGACTAGTGGAGTACCGCAGGGATCAGTGCTTGGCCCCAGCTATTCACAATATATATAAATGATTTGGATGAGGGAACCAAATGTAATATTTCCAAGTTTGCTGATGACACGAAACTAGGTGGGATTGTGAGTTGTGAGGAGGATGCAAAGAGGCTTCAAGGCAATTTAGACAAGTTGAGTGAGTGGGCAAATACATGGCAGATGCAGTATAATGTGGATAAATGTGAAGTTATCCACTTCAGTCGGAAAAACAGAGAGGTAGAGTATTATTTAAATGGTGATAGATTGGGAAATGCTGATGTACAAAGCGACCTGGGTGTCCTTGTACACCAGTCACTGAAAGCAAACATGCAGGTGCAGCAAGCAGTTAGGAAGGCAAATGGTATGTTGGCCTTCATTGCAAGAGGATTTGAGTACAGGAGCAAGGATGTCTTACTACAGTTGTACAGGGCCTTGGTGAGACCATGCCTGGAGTACTGTGTGCAGTTTTGGTCTCCTTACCTAAGAAAGGATATACTTGCCATAGAGGGAGTGCAGTGAAGGTTCACCAGACTGATTCCTGGGATGGCAGGACTGTCGTATGAGGAGAGATTGGGTTGACTAGACCTGTATTCACTAGAGTTTAGAAGAATGAGAGGGGATCTCATTGAAACGTATAAAATTCTGACAGGGCGAGACAGACTGGATGCAGGGAGGATGTTTCCCCTGGCTGGGGGGTCTAGAACGAGGGGTCACAGTCTCAGGATACGGGGTAGGACATTTAAGATTGAGATGAGGAGAAATTTCTTCACTCAGAGGGTGGTGAACCTGTGGAATTCTCTACCACAGAAGGCTGTGGAGACCAAGTCACTGAATATATTTAAGAAGGAGATAGATAGATTTCTAGACACAAAAGGCATCAAGGGGTATGGGGAGAGAGCGGGAATATGATATTGAGATAGAGGATCAGCCATGATCATATTGAATGGCGGAGCAGGCTCGAAAGGTGAATGGCCTACTCCTGCTCCTATTTTTCTGTGTTTCTATGTTTCTAACAAGGCCTTCCATAATAACTCTCTGGCCATAACTGGGGAATTGCTTTATTCTCAGTAGGGATGGAGTGTGATGTAACTGCTTCACAAGAAGGGTGAGGGACGGAAAAGCTGGCACTGCTCACTTCACCACACTTAAATTGTACCTCCTACTGGGTGATCAAGGAGCTACACAGAAACAGGCCATTCGGCACAACTGGTCCATGCTGGTGTTTATGTTCCATACGAGCCTCCACCCACCATTCTTCATCTAACCCCATGAACATGTCAGCCATGGCTTAGTTGGTAGCACTCTTGCCTCTGAGTCAGAAGATTGTGGGTTCAAGTCCCACTCGAGATTTGAGCACAACAATCTAGGCTGACACTCCAGTGCAGTGCTGAGGGAATGCTGCACTGTCGGAGGTGCTGTCTTTCGGATAAGATGTTAAACTGAGGCCCTGTCTGCTCTCTCAGGTGGATGTAAAAAGATCCCATGGCATTATTTCGAAGAAGAGCAGTGGAGTTACCCCCAGTGTCCTGGCCAATATTTATCCCTCAATCAACATCACTAAAACAGCTTATCGGGTCATTATTACATTGCTGTTTGTGGGAGCTTGCTGTGTGCAAATTGGCTGCCGCATTTCCAACATTACAACAGTGACTACACTTGAAAAAGTACTTTAATTGGCTGCAAAGTGCTTTGGGATGTCCTGAGGTTGTGAAAGACGCTATATAAATACAAGTCTTTATTTCTTTAATGTATCCTTCTATTCCTTTCTCCCTCATGTGTTTATCTAGCTTCCCCTTAAATACATCTATGCTAGTCGCCTCAACTACTCCTTGCAGTAATGAGTTCCACATTCTAACCACTCTCTGGGTAAAGAAGCTTCTCCTGAATTCCCTATTTCCCACATTATAACAGTGACTACACTCCAAAAGTACTTCATTGGCTGTAAAGCGCTTCAAGACATCTGGTGGTCGTGAAAGGCGCTATATAAATCCAAGTCCAAGTCTGTCTATTAGTTACGATCTTTTATTTGTGGCCGCTAGCTCTGAATCTCCTGAAGTGTAGATATTTCTTTAAATGAAGAAAAGAAAATCCAAGTACTGTACCTCATGCCATCAGAATAATGAACCCAGCTTGTCTTTATGCAGCCTGCTATGACTCAGTGTTTTTTTTAATTTAAAGGGATTAATAATGCTCTGAGTTGGCAGAACACTGTTTGATGACTCAGCCTGTTTTGAGAATGTTTTATGTATTTCTGACCCAGGGATTTTCCAATTCTGTTTTAACAGATCAACAACGCCCAATCACTACCAACGCTAAATGAACGATCCCTACAATGTCTGAATAACCAGTGACCCTATTATGGTTGACGGTAGGCAACTCGGGTCATAATTAAATCCTGTGATACTGCTGAAAATGTGTCTGAGATAGACGGTCGTTCTTAATTAGAAAGCAGCTATAGGAGAGCGTCAAAAGAGATTGAGGGCTCGATTTTGCCAGGCCCGAGGAGGCGGAATTGGAGGCATGTGAGGTGTTAAAATCGCAAAAAATGGCATGTGGGCCCGATCCTGCCTCCATCCCGCCTCCGAGCAATTTTCCCAGAATCGGGTTTTCAGACCCCATTTCCAAGAGGCGAGATAGGCCCTTAAGGCCCTTAACAACCACTTAATTGCCTCTATAATCCAATTTTGAGAGGCCTTTCTGATTTTTAGACATTTCCCCCATCCTACACACCTCCTCTAGAACACGCCAGGTAATCCTGGCGGCCTCACAAGTGGATTGCTTAGTAACAGCTGCAGCTCCACCATTACAAAAGAGTTTTCACCGATGATCATTTGCAGGTGGCAGAACTTTGTTGTCTCAGGTCTGGGGGAACTTTTAGCAGGCATACTCATTGTTGTGGAAGTTTGGAGCCTGAGACCCATCCCCAGTGTGACCTCCTGGGAAATCCATCTCCCCACCTTGACTCAGCGCTTCCTCAACTGAGGTATATAGCAGAAGCATGGGAACCATTTATTTCCTTTCCTCCTGGACATCAGATTCGGACGAAGACCAGCCGCGGCAGCAGCAGAACCCTGAACAACAGCAGCACCAACAGCAGGAGCAACAACAGGAGCGCCAAGCTGCTGCTCACCCACCTGAAACTGCACAGGCCAGAAGGCGCCAGAGCGCGACTACTTTGCTGCCCGGGATACAAGGGACGCACTCATCTTGGCCAGATTTGGTACCGGTAAAAGAAAGAGAACGAGACAGTAAAGAGATACTAAAAAAGGGGGGGGGGAAACAAATAAACCCTAGAACATATGGCTGCAAATACTTGACTGCAGCCAATACATTATCCATAGCAGCACAAATTTACTCAGTGATTGATGGCAGACTTGTCCGTATATCAGTAAGCATTTTCACAATTAATAAAAAAAATGATGGCATAAAAAGATGAGATATTAATCCCAGTTAGTCAAAGCTGGTCAAATGTAAAACGCTTCTTGCCTCGGCAGTGGCAGACCTACCAAACAAATTGCCTATCACAGGTATCAAGGAAGTTGCTCAATAACCAGCTTCAGGCCATTCCTTATCAATAAGATGGCCTCAATCGCGATATCGGGTTCATGTCACGATACAGAACGTGACTTGACATCATGGCCGGTCTTCCCAGGTGTTTTTTTTTTGTTTTTTTTTAAAAAGGCTAACACAAGAACACAAATTGACAGGATATGCAGCCAGCAGGTGGTTTGACACGTTGGACCCCCTGGGACACATCTCATTGTCTTGGCTGTGCTCTTTGTTGTAGCGAATAATGTGAATAGATTTTGTCTGGGTTTAAATTGTGAATTCTGGGAGATTCTCTCATTGCTAACTTACCTGACGAAGGAGCGACAGCTCCGAAAGCTTGTAAAATTAAATAAATCTGTTGGACTATAACCTGGTGTTGTGCGACTTCTCAATAAGATAAAGACAGCCGACTGTCCAGCAGACAGATCTCCCATTAGAAGTGACAATCACTGTCAATGATTCTTCAAGTAAAAGCTGGGCAGAATCAATAATCCATATTAATGATTTCTAACATCTCAGTGGGCTGTGAATCTCCTCTCTCTTTGTTCAACAAGCCACCTAGGCAGAGGTGAGTCATCTGCCTTTGAAGTGGCAGTCTGCATATCAACCAGCAATGTGGATTCCCTCCAGCACTGGGAAATCAAGACAGCGGAGAATTTCCCCTAAATGCAGTTTGCAGAGGTCATTTTGAAGTGACAACAAAGCTGACATTTGTTTTTATTCATTCTTGGGATTTGAGCCTCAGTCTCCAAAATTGAACAAGTCAAGCTCCTATGAAGTAGATGGACTGAATGGCCTATTTCTTTGTGCAGTGACCTCTATACCCAGTCAAAGCAAAGCAGAATGAGGGAAATAACACATTTTTAACTCACAATCAGGGTCCCGAAGAGAGACAAGCATGTCTACTTTCAAGGGTGGTCATGATGCGGAGATGCCGGTGTTGGACTGGGGTGGACAAAAATGAGAAGTCGCACAACACCAGGTTATAGTCCAACAGATTTATTTAAAATTACAAGCTTTCGGAGCCTGTCGCCCCTTCCTCAGGTAAAGTTACAATGAGTGAATCTACAATATTTCACAGTATATAAATACAGAAACTGCAGAGATACAATCTTTCAGGGAAGGTGTCCTTACATCAAAGACACACCAAGAGCACAGCCAAGACAATGAGATGTGTCACAGGGGGTCCAACGTGTCAAATCCTGCTGTCTGCAGTGTTTTTTTGGGGGTTTTTTTTGTGGGTTTTTTTGCGTTTGTTTTTTTTGTGTTTTTTTTAAAACTGGAAAGACAGACAACGATGTCGAGTCACGTTCTGTAGCGTGACATGAACCCGATATCCCTATTGAGGCCGTCCTCATGGGTGCGGAACTTGGCTATCAGTTTCTGCTCGATGATTTTGCGTTGTCGTGTGTCTCGAAGGCCGCCTTGGAGAACGCTAACCCACAGATCCGAGGCTGAATGTCCTTGACTGCTGAAGTGTTCCCCGACTGGGAGGCAACAATCCTGCCTGGTGATTGTTGCGCGGTGTCCGTTCATACGTTGTCTCAGTGTCTGCATGGTCTCGCCGATGTACCATGCTCTGGGGCATCCTTTCCTGCAACGTATCAGGCAGACAACGTTGGCCGAGTCACATGAGTATGTACCATGTACCTGGTGGGTAGTGTCCTCACGTGTGACGACGGTATCTGTGTTCATGATCTGGCATGTCTTGCAGAGGTTGCCGTGGCAGGGTTGTGTGGTTTCGTGGTCGCTGTTCTCCTGATAGCTGGGTAATTTGCTGCGAACGATGGTACTTTTGAGGTTAGGCGGCTGCTTGAAGGGGAGTATTGGAGGCGTGGGGATGGCCTTAGCAAGGTGTTCGTCGTCATCGATGACATGTTGAAGGCTGCGAAGAACATGGTGTAGTTCCTCCGCTCCGGGGAAGTACTGGACGACGTAGGGTACTCTGTTGGTTGTGTCCCGTGTTCGCCTTCTGAGGAGGTCTATGCGGTTTTTCGCAGTGGCCCGTCGGAACTGTCGATCGACGAGTCAACGTTGTCTACCTGATACGTTGCAGGAAAGGATGCCCCAGAGCATGGTACATCGGCGAGACCATGCAGACACTGAGACAACGTATGAACGGACACCGCGCAACAATCACCAGGCAGGATTGTTGCCTCCCAGTCGGGGAACACTTCAGCAGTCAAGGACATTCAGCCTCGGATCTGCGGGTTAGCGTTCTCCAAGGCGGCCTTCGAGACACACGACAACGCAAAATCATCGAGCAGAAACTGATAGCCAAGTTCCTGCACCCATGAGGACGGCCTCAATAGGGATATCGGGTTCATGTCACGCTACAGAACGTAACTCAACATCGTTGTCTGTCTTTCCAGTTTTAAAAAAAAACACAAAAGAAACAAACACAAAAAAAACACAAAAAAAAAACACTGCAGACAGCAGGATTTGACACGTTGGACCCCCTGTGACACATCTCATTGTCTTGGCTGTGCTCTTGGTGTGTCTTTGATGTAAGGACACCTTCCCTGAAAGATTGTATCTCTGCAGTTTCTGTGTTTATATACTGTGAAATATTGTAGATTCACTCATTGTAACTTTACCTGAGGAAGGGGCGACAGCTCCGAAAGCTTATAATTTTAAATAAATCTGTTGGACTATAACCTGGTGTTGTGTGACTTCTCATTTTTTACTTTCAAGGGCTACAAGGATTTTACGGCAGAATTTGGCATGTTGGTTTTATAGTAAGAAGGTTGATTTATAAGAGACTTGAAAAGTTTATAAAATCTCCACTTTAATATCAGATTTTCTATTCCAGAGCAAGTTCTGCAAAGCTAAGTTGCAATTAAAGGATCTTTGTTATGACTCCTAAGGAAATGATTGCTTGGCAACAGTTAACACTCCTTCCAAGAAATTTAGATGCCTCTTTCATCTCAATCGCTTCTTTTTTTGCTCAACAAGTCTTAATTCCCTATAAAGCCAAAACCAGTCCAAGATTTAAGATTGCTCCCATATCTGTGGACACCTATCTAATTGTCCTGGCCAGGATAAAAGACACTGTTGGATGGGATATAAAAAGAGGTTTGTTGTCTGATAGGTAATCCCACACTCGCATCGGGCTTTCAATCACTTTCTCGCTCTGTCACATTCTAAGCTCTCTTTTTTCTATGAGTAGACTATTATAGTGCTCGCCTGAACTTTCCTCTTTTGCTTCCGCCAAGCTGCTTACCATCCTACACGCTTCTTCTCCTCCTCCTCCCTGCATCCTCACTCTGATTCAGTCCACAGTCTCCTATTTTAACTCGGGACTTGGCAGTGGCAGACTTCACAACTGTGAAACTCCTTACTTCGGATGAGACGTTTAACCGAGGCCCCACCTGTCCTCGCAGGTGGACGTCAAAGATCCCATGGTACTATTCGAAAAAAAAGCAGGGGAGTTCTCCCGGTGTCCTGGCCAACATTTATCCCTCAAACAACATCACTAAAACAGATTATCTGGTCATTTATCTTATTGCTGCTTGTGGACCTTGCTGTACATAAATTGGCTTCCACGCTTTCCTACATCACAACAGTAACTACACTGCAAAAGTACTTTATTGGCTAGAGAGTGCTTTGGGATGTCCTGAGAATGTGCAAGGCACTAGCTAAATGCAAGTTCTTTCTTTCTCTCAGCATTTCCTTCCTTCTAAGATTATAATTCTTTCAAAACCCAAGCTCGGTGGTACCTGATCGCTACATCCCACTTTAATACAACAACAACAACTTGTATTTATTTAGCACCTTTAATGTAGTAAAATGTTCCAAGGCGCTACACAGGAGTGTTATAAGTCAAAAAAATTGACACCGAGCCACATAAGGAGAAATTAGGGCAGATGACCAAAAGCTTGCACAAAGAGGTAGGTTTCAAGGAGCGGGATAACGATGCGGGAGCGGGAAGAGAAGCCATTGCAGGGGATTCTCTGGCTACGATTAGATAGATAAGAATGGAACCAGGCGAGTGCAGTCCCACCCAGCTGGATGACGGCGGAGAGGCGTTGGAGGAGGATGGCGTGGTCATTTTAAACCTTGTCATAATCTTGTCATTTCAAACTTGGTGGCAACTCACAAAACGGACATTGATTTTAGTATCTCAATTTAAAGAGAGATTTTGGTCAGTCTTCATAACCATTTATATTTAAAAAAATTAATAACCTGATCATGATTACAGCACCATGTACAGTGTGATTAAACCTGTGAAACGTCTTGTATGGCACTTTTTAAGCAATTGCAATATCCCTTTAAGTACAAGTGGCTTCACTTTGCCAGCTCTAGTCATGACCTTGCACCGCTCATCATGTCGCCCTAAATCACCCATTAATGATTCACAGCCACTTTGGAATGTGTCTATAGTGAATTGTTTTTTGAAGGCAATAAAAGATAAAGTCCCAACATATTTCAGTGGCAGACTAATATATACAGCACCGCACGCTTAATAAACCTAAAGTACTGCAAAAGAGGTGGAAGTAGTACCCTGCTGGGAATCACATGATCACGTAATTCAGAAAGTGCCTGACAGTTAGAATGAAATGGGCTGCCCCAGTGGATCAGTTCGGCATGAGCTCAGCTCCATCTGGACCTGAGCCATACAGACAAGAAAGGTCCTAGGTTTGATCCCTGGTTTGTGTTGAGTTAATTGAACTAAGGTGGGAAGGCAGTAGGAGCACCACAGCTGGCTTCTGTGTCTTGGGCTAGGGAAGGAAGTAATGTGTCAAGCATTGTGCTCCTGAATGCTATCCGGCAACCTACGTGCACATGTGGATGTCAGGATCAGGCTTGACTATGCTGCCCCACTATGGGCAAATAGCTCACCAACACGCCAACACTCATTGTCTAGGCTTACACATAAGGAATAGCCATTTTCTTTTTATTCATTCATGGGTTGTGGGCATCACTGGCAAGTCCAGCATTTATTGCTCATCCCTAATTGCCCTTGAGGAGGTGGTGGTGAGCCGCCTTCTTGAACCGCTGCATTCCTTGTGGTGAAGGTACTCCCATAGTGTTGTTAGGTTGGGAGTTCCAGGATTTTAACCCAGCGACGATGAAGGAACAGCGGTATATTTCCAATTTGGGATGATGTGTGACTTGTAGGGGAACTTGCAGGTGGTGGTGTTCCCATGTGCCTGCTGCCCTTGTCCTTCTAGGTGGTAGAGGTTGCGGGTTTGAGAAGTGCTGTTGAAGAAGCCTTGGCAAGTTGCTGCAGTGCATCTTGTAGATGGTACACACTGCAGCCATGCTGTGCCGGTGGTGGAGGGAGTGAATGTTTAATGTGGCAGATGGGGTGCCAATCAAGCGGGCTGCTTTGTCCTGGATGGTGTCGAGCTTCTGAGTGTTGTTGGAGATGCACTCATCCAGGCAAGTGGAGAGTATTTCATCCCACTCCTGACTTGTGCCTTGTAGATGGTGGAAAGGCTTTGGGAGTCAGGAGGTGAGTCACGCGCCACCGAATACCCAGCCTCTGACCTGCTCTTGTAGCCACAGTATTTATGTGTCTGGTCCAGTTAAGTTTCTGGTCAATGGTGATCCCCAGGATGTTGTTGGTGGGGGATTCGGCGATGGTAATGAGTATCAAGGGGAAGTGGTTAGACTCTCTCTTGTTAGAGATGGTCATTGTCTGGCATTTGTGTGCTGCGCATGTTACTTGACACTTATCAGCCCAAGCCTGAATGTTGTCCAGGTCTTGCTGTATGCGGGCATGGACTGCTTCATTATCTGAGGAGTTGTGAATGGAACTGAACACTCTGCAATCATGAGCGAACATCCTCACTTGGCCAAGGTACCACAGGAGAAGGTCTTTGTCTGTATTTCATTGGCTATAAAGCACTTTGGGACGACCTGAAGTTGTGAAATGTGCTATAGAAATGCAAATCTTTCTGTTTTTTTCCATTCATATTCCAATAAGAATCAGCATCTTCAGGAGAAAATCCCCTCTGGTGAAAATTAGTACAATCATTCACTCAGCTGACGCTAAGGAATAGTGCTTTTGTTACTATCAAGTGATATTTCAGTGTGATACAGTATATATTCCATCAATGCTCGTGAAAGAGTTAGTGTGCCCCAATAAGAGCACGCTTTTTGATGATTCTTTTCTAAAGGGCACGACCAATTCATTTTATTTCTATACCGCTGCAAATAATAACAGTAACATAAAAAAAAAAGTCAGCCCCAGTTCCATATAATTACAGAAATATAGCCATGTCAAGGTGGTGTTATTTGTTTAGCTTTAAACTATCAGTCAGCCTGGTACCCATACACTTATACTGCAGAGGTAAAACAAACAGTTTCCTTAAACATGACTGCATCTTAATAATTAAACAGATCGGGGGCTGATTTCTTTCTTCGCGTTTGGGTTATTTTTGGAAACACTGTACGATTGAAGGGACGGGGGAAGGCAACAAATCATTTCTGTTGAATACACAGAATTTTTCTCCATGGTTTTGTTCCCAAAGGAATCAAACATCAGTAGGTAATGGAGGATAATATTTGTTGAAGGAATCCTGACGAACAAGGTTACAAAAAAACCTAATATGAAGGATCTTTAAATAATTGAATCTTACATTCGTGTGGGATCGTGATAAAATTGCCATCTTTTCCATTTTGAGTACAGACTGAAGTGCTTACCTAAAGTGGAATGTTCTGTAGTTAAAATATTTGTGGCGCAAATACATAACAACAATAACCCGCATTTATATAGCGCCTTTAAAGTAGTAAAACGCCCCAAGGCGCTTCACAGGAGCGTTATCAAACAAAGTTTGACACCGAGCCACCTAAGGAGATATTAGGACAGGTAACCTAAAGCTTGGTCAAAGAAGTAGGATTTAAGGAGAGTCTTAAAGGAGGAGAGAGAGGTAGTGAGGTGGAGAGTTTTAGGGAGGGAATTCCAGAGCTTAGGGCCGAGGCAGCTGAAGGCACGGCCGCCAATGGTGGAGCGATTAAAATCGGGGTTGTGCTAAGAACAGAATTGGAGGAGCGCAGGGATCTTGGAGGCTTGTAGAACTGGAGAAGGTTACAGAGATAGGGAGGGGCGAGGCCATGGATGGATTTGTGAACAAGGATGAGAATTTTAAAATCAAGGCGTTTCTGGACCGGTAGCCAATGTACGAATAACCACATTATCACAATTTCAGAGAATCTTACAGTGCTGTTTCCATTAAACAGGGCAGTCGCTAGATTGACGCAGGGCCTACTGTGGTGAGATTTAATTTGTTTGCAAACATTTATAAACATAAAACCAGTTTGCATCAGCGCTGTCTGAATTGTTTAGTGATCCCACAGGCATTTTAATGCATGGCTTGCAGCTGCTGTGAGTCACTGGAGGAACATCTGGCCAGTAACCAAAAAAATAGCTAATGCTAAAGGTCAGAGATAGAGAAAAAGAAAAGGCCGCAAAGACTTCACTTGTAAAACCGTTTACTTCCTTGAAAGTAGCAGCACGTGCTGGTGTGGTGACCACAAGAGCATGATAATCCTGAAGGCAGCCCATGTATTTTTTCACATTATCCCGCTGTTCAGGTTTATTAAATGTGATCAACTTCAGATTTAGTAGCACTGCATATGACATGAGCAGAACCTGAAATAAATTCCTGCAGTATATCACTTTTTTTTAATATTGCTTTGGTTAAACAGAATGTCGTGAATTTAAAATTGACTTCAATCAGCTGTGGCTGAGGCATCTCTGTAGCTCCTCCTGTTGTGATTGCCCCAGATATTGGTCATAATTGGGCAACTCTTTCCTTCAGGAGAGGGTCGGGCAAGTTTCTTCAGCAGCTGTCAAAGGAGGCTTGTAATAAAAACAGAAAAAGCAGGAAACACTCAGCAGGTCAGGCAGCATCTGTGGAGAGAGAAACAGAGTTAACGTTTCAGGTCGCTGACCTTTCGTCAGTACTGGAAAAAGTTAGAGATTTAACAGGTTTTAAGATAGTCGAGGCAGGGAAATGGGGGTGGAGGGGAGGAAAGAACAAAAGGGAAGGTCTGTGGTAGGGTGGAAGGAAGGAGAGATTTAATGACAAAGGGGATGATGGTACAAAGCAAAAGGGGGTGGTAATGAGACAAGTAAAGAAACAAAAGATGGGTCTAGAGGAGGTGTAAAAGGCAACAACAGAACCATTACAGCACCTGCTGTCTGAAAACATGGGAGCAGTGGTTATGATCTGTAATTGTTGAACTCCATGTTGCAGGCTGCAAAGTCCCTAATCGAAGGATGAGATACTGTTCCTCGAGCTTCCATTGTTCTTCATTAGAACAGTGTAGGAGGCCGAGGACAGAGAGGTCAAAGTGCAAGTGGGACGGAGAATTAAAATGGCAAGCAACCGGAGGAGGCTTGGGGTTGTTTCCCCTCATCTGCCTGCAAATAACCCATATCGCGAAACGGGGTGGAAATGGCACAGTATTAAACACTGCACCCATTACCAAGTGGAAAAGATTAACAGCGCTCTCAAACTAGCACTGAAGCTGCAACACCATTTTGGATTCCAAAAGAGATAAAGGGGGTGAATTTCCTTGCCCTTTTAGCAGTGCATAAAAACGCAGTTATATAGCTCCTTTCATGACTTCAGGATATCCTAAAGCACTTTACAGCCAATGAAGTACTTTTTGAAGTTTAGTCACTGTTGTAATGTAGAAAATGCAGCAGCCAATTTGTGCACAGCAAGGTCCCACAAATAGCTATGTGATAATGACCAGATAATCTGTTTTAATGATGTTAGTTGAGGGATAAATTTTGTCCAGAACACTGGGGAGAACTCCTCTGCTCTTCTTTGACATAGTGACATGGGATCTTTTACACCCACCTGAGAGAATAGATGGAGCCGCGGTTTAACGACTCGTGCGAAAGACAGCACCTCTGACAGTGCGGCACTCCCTCAATACTGCACTGGCGTGTCAGCCGAGATTTTGTGCTCAAGTCTCTGGAGTGGGGCTTGAACCCACAACCTTCTGACTCAGGCGAGAGTGCTACCAACTGAGCCACTGCTGACTTACTCCATTGATTCCTGCAACAAGGACAGGAAGCAATCTGTGATGTTGTCAGAAATGAGAGCTGGAGACTTGAGAGTCACACACCCTGTTGCACATCCTCGGACATTGAACTCAGAGCCTGCATATAGGCGTGATGGTGATGTTCCTCTCACATCCTCTGTTTCAAGTGTGTTCTGGGTCCCACGATCCAAACCTATAGGTGCTACTTTGCTGCTTTTTATAGCTTTCCCAGTCTACTGGGTTTCCACTTTTCCTTGCATTTGTGCAAGCCTTTTCTTTTAGCTTGATATTGTCTCTTGCCTCATTTGTTGACCATGGTTGCTTAACTACATGAGTGAAACTTTTGCCTGTTAGGGGCATGTACTGGTGTTGTATTGTGCCAAAAACCTCTTTGAATACTTCCCACTGTTTGTCTGTAGGTTTCCCATTAACAGTTCAGCCCAGTTTACTGAGGTCAATTATTTTCTCATCCCCTCAAAGCTAGCCTCACTTAAATTTAAAACCTAGGTTTGGGACTCACCCTTCTCCCTCTCAAACCTAATACCAAATCCAATCGTGTTACGGTCACTATTCACAAGGTATTCCCTTACCGTCAGATTGTTAACTAATTCTAGGATTACATCGGATATACGGCACAGAAACAGGCCATTCGGCCCAACCAGTCCATGCCGGCGTTTATGCTCCACTCGAGCCTCCTCCCCTCTTTCCTCATCTAAATCTATCAGCGTAACCCTCTATTCCCTTCTCCCTCATATGCTTGTCTAGCCTCCCCTTAAATGCATCTATACTATTCTTTGATAAAGAAGTTTCTTCTGAATTCCCTATTGGATTTCTTGGTAACTATCTTATATTGATGGCCTCTAGTTATGCTCTTCCCCACAAGTGGAAACATTCTCTCTGTATCCACTCTATCAAAACCTTTCAAAATTTTAAAGAGCTCTATTAGGTCACCCCTCAGCCTTCTTTTTTCAAGACAAAAGAGACCCAGCCTGTTCATCCTTTCCTGATATGTATACCCTTGCATTTCTGGTATCATCCTTGTAAATCTTCTCTGCACCCTCTCCCGTGCCTCTATATCCTTTTTATAATATGGCGACCAGAACTGTACGAAGTACTCTAAGGGGGAGAAATTCAGTATCGCCCCATTTGGGGCGCAATTATCGGCCGGGCGCAAAGATTAGCGCCTGGCGCTAATTATCGCCATCGACTGCAAACTTGACTTTTATCGCCCCTAGAGGTGATTGGAGCGCTAAATCAGGCGCTTCACACCTGTCTTAAGGCGCAAAGGCCGAGGAGCGAGGCGCTACCTCAGAGCGCTGGCGAAGCTCATGTAATGTCAGTCAGCAATGGAACACACACACAATGGCACGGGCCTGTTCTTAAAGGGAATGGTTAATCTTGCTTTCCATCCACATCCTGCTCATTGCAGCCTTGAATCTCGGCCTGGAGAGACCTGCACATCAAATCTGCTGGAAAGAACAATGGAGAGTACCAGGCAAAGAGCTCAGAGTGCAGCCCCCACAGTCTCTTCTAAATCGATACAAGGAATGGCAAATCAAAATGAACCTGCAAAGCGCTGCTCAGTACCCAAAACTCCTTCACACAACATTGAATCTCTCCAGAATCTCTCTCTCTCAGAATGCGTAGTTCAAAAATGGCACCAACAATAAAAGGCAGGAAGTGGTCACCTTTAAATAGCGCTCCCCCTTTCCCTACATGACTGCAGAACGCTCCCCTCAACCTGTCGTTGCTAGCGTCAGGCGGTAAGGCAGGGGGCGCCACTGAATATCCGCTCCGGGGCGATACCGGGGCGTTGCGCACTCGAGTGACGTCACGATCTTCCGGCGCAGGAGATCGTGGCGGTAGTGTTTAGCGCCGCCGCAAAATGTCTAGTTAATTTCACGAGCGGCGCAAACTTCGCCGCGCCTAGGCGCCAGATGCTTTGCGCCCCATTAGCACCCTTTTAAGGTGCTAACGGGAGGCGCAATCAACTGAATTTTTCCCCCTGAGTGTGGTCTAACCAAGGTTCGATACAGGCTTAGCATAACTTCCCTACTTTTCAATTCTATACCTCTAGAAATAAACCCTAGTGCTTGGTTTGCTTTTTTATGGCCTTGCTAACCTATGTCGCAACTTTTGGTGATTTGTGTATTTGTACTCCTAGATCCCTTTGTTTCTCTACCCCACCTAGACTCGCATCCTCCAAGTGATCCTCCTATTCTTCCTACCAAAATGTAATACCTCACATTTATCTGTATTGAACTTCATTTGCCAATTATATGCCCATTCTGCAAGTTTATTAATGTCCTCCTGTAACTTGTTGCAGTCCTCCTCAGTACAGGTTGAGCGTCCCGAATCCGGCAACCTCGGGACTGAGGCCGAGCCAGTTTTCGTGTTTTCCCGGATTTCGGAACGTGTTTCTGATGTCCAAAGTCCGGAAATATCGCAACCTGGGCTCGGGCGTTTCCGGACTTCGGACATCAGAAACACGTTCCGAGTCCGGAAATGCCTGGGCCCAGGTTGCGGTTTGACAGGGTGTCCGGATTCCGGAACATTTTACGGATTCCGGACGACTCTGCCACCAATCGTCCCGGAGTCCGGTATATTCCGGATTCCGGAACTCCGGATTTTGGACGCTCAACCTGTATTGACTATCACCCCCCAATTTGGTGTCATCGTAAATTTAGAAATTGTGTTTTTGATTCCTAAGTCTAAATCGTTAATGTAAATTGTGAACAGTGGTCCCAGCACTGATCCTTGTGGAACACCACTACCCACCTTCTGCCACTGGGAATAGTTCTGGTTAGAAACTGTTGACATAAGAAAGTCAAATGAAATCATCTTGAAAAACTCCTCTTTTCTGACTTGTTCATCTTACCTGCTTCCTCTGGGTGCAGATTGAGTATTTGCCGACTGTACTTTCACTGCGCTAAAGTGTGAGGCGGCCAGGATTAATGAAGCACTAGCATTTGCTATACCCACTCAATCTTCAGTTCAATTGTCCCTTTGAGTTTCACTGATTGAATTCATGCACCTGTTAGCCTGAGTTCAATCAGCGAAATTACAGAGGGCAAATTAGATGAAATAGTAATTAAGTCATTATAATTACAGTTGGGGAAACTGGAAATAAATCGAAGAAAGAGAGCAAAAAAATCAGAACCACAACTTGGGTTTATCGATCTTTGTTGTAGCAGAGGCTACAGTGCAGCATGCTCAACAATGTATTGCAATGATGAGCGGAAATTTTCTCCAATTAAATATTGGGAAGACTGATGCCATTGTTTTCGGTCCCCGCCACAAACTCCATTCCCTAGCCACTGACTCCATCCCTCTCCCTAACATCTGTCTGAGGCTGAACCACAAGCTTGTTCGCAAGCTTGGTGTCATATTTGACCCTGAAATGAGCTTCCGACCACATATCCGCAGCATAACCAAGACCGCCTATTTCCACCTCCGTAACATTGCCCATCTCCGCCCTTGCCTCAGCTCATCCGCTGCTGAAACCCTCATCCATGCCTTTGTTAACTCTAGACTTGACTATTCCAACGCACTCCTGGCTGGCCTCCCACGTTCTACCCTATGTAAACTTGAGGTCATCCAAAACTCGCTGTCCGTGTCCTAACTCGCACCAAGTCCCGTTCACCCATCACCCCTGTGCTCGCTGACCTACATTGGCTCCTGGTTAAGCAACGCCTCGCTTTCAAAATTGTCATCCTTGTTTTCAAATCCCTCCATGGCCTCGCCCCTCCCTATCTCTGTAATCTCCTTCAGCCCCACAACCCCCCGAGATATCTGTGCTCCTCTAATTCTGCCCTCTTGAGCATCCCTGATTATAATCGTTCAACCATTGGTGGCCGTGCCTTCTGTTGCCTAGGCCCTAAGCTCTGGAATTCCCTGCCTAAACCTCTCCATCTCACTTTCCTCCTTTAAGATGCTCCTTAAAACCTACCTCTTTGACCAAGCTTTTGGTCACCTGCCATAATTTCTCCTTATGTGGCTCGGTGTCCAATTTATTTTGTCTTTTAATACTCCTGTGCAACGTCTTGGGACGTTTAACTATGTTAAAGGGGCAATATAAATGCAAGTTGTTGTTGTTGTTGTTATTTACAGCTGTAGTGTTCAAACTTCACTGCACAGTCTCAAGGACCCTCCGAAGTCTCGTGGCTTCAGGTCAAGCATGGGCAAGGCAACCTCCTGCTGATTACCACCTACTGCCCTCCCTCAGCTGATGAATCAGTACCATGTTGAACACCACTTAGAAGAAGCACTGAGGGTAGGGTGAGGTACTTCAATGTCCATCACCAAGAGTGGCTCGGTAGCCCCACTACTGACCGAGCTGGCCGAGTCCTGAAGGACATAGCTGCCAGCCTGGGCCTGCGACAGGTGGTGAGAGAACCAACACGAGGGAAAAACCTACTTGACCTCATCCTCACCAATCTCCCTGTCGCAGATGCATCTGTCCATGACAGCATTGGTAGCAGTGACCAGCACATGGTCCTTGTGGAGAGGAAGACCCATCTTCACACTGAGGACACCCTCCATCGTGTTGTGTGGCACTACCACCGTGCTAAATGGGATAGATTCAGAACAGATCTAGCAGCTCAAAACTGGGCATCCATGAGGCGCTGTGGGCCATCAGCAGCAGCAGAATTGTATTCCAGCACAATCTGTAACCTCATGGCCCGGCATATCCCTCACTCTACCATTACCATCCAGCCAGGGGACCAACCCTGGTGCAATGAGGAGTGCAGAAGAGCATGCCAGGAGCAGCACCAGGTGTACCTAAAAAAAATGAAGTGCCAACCTGGGGAAGCTGCAACACAGGACTACATGCATGCTAAACAGCGAAAGCAGCATGCTAAAGACAGAACTAAGCGATCCTACAATCAACGGATCAGATCAAAGCTCTGCAGTCCTGCCACATCCAGTCATGAATAGTGGTGGACAATTAAACAACTAACGGGAGGAGGAGGCTCCATGAATATCCCCATCCAGGACAAAGCAGCCCGCTTGATCGACACACCATCCACCACCTTAAACATTCACTCCCTCCACTACCGGCGCACCATGACTGCAGTGTGTACCAACTACAAGATGCACTGCAGCAACTCGTCAAGGCTTCTTTGACAGCATCTCTCAAACCCGAGACCCCTACCACCTAGAAGGACAAGGGCAAGCAACGCATGGGAACATCATCACCTGCAAGTTCCCCTCCAAGTTACACACCATCCTGACTTGGAAGTATATCGCTGATCCTTCATCACTGGGTCAAAATCCTGGAACTCCCTCCCTATCAGCATTGTGGGAGTACCTTCACCACACGGACAGCAGCGGTTCAAGAAGGCTGCTCACCACCATCTTCTCAAGGGCAATTAGGGATGGGCAATAAATGCTGACCTTGCCAGCGACGCCCACATCCCAGAACAAATTTAAAAAAAAATACTGATATGCTCCTGGGGACCACACGTAAATACTGGCACCTCCACAGGGAGCCCCTACTTACTCCCAGGGATCCCCTGCCCTAATTTTTTAATTGCCAGTGTTGGTTACTAAAAATAAACCATTGCTATCATTGCAGAATAAAACAGTTTTATATGTGTGCAGCAACAGAAACAATGGGCCCGATTTTAATGCCTCCAGCCTGGCGGAAACCTGGCCCAAGATGGGCGGGGGTCGGTTAAAATGAGGGGAAAGACTTACCCCCTCCGATGCCACTGCCTTCCTGACAGGTTTGAATATTAACCTGCTCTTTTGAGCAGGCGAGCAGGACACCCTCCCCAAGCCGGCCGGGTCCTCCTTAATTATGCGGATCGGGTTCGATGATGTCATCGGGAACCTGATCTGCAATTTTAGTCGGTGGCCTGCTGAAGGGGAACAGTGACGGCTTCCCCATCAGGCCAGACCTGTCAGGAGGTGGGGATCGTGGACAAGAAGAGGCCCAGGCAGGTTTTTAATTTTTATTTTAGGTTTCCTTGTGGGCCAGGAGGAGTAGGAGTGCCTCTCCGCGGCACTGCAAGGAGGTCTTGGGTCTCCTGTACTCTGGGCTTCCTCCCCTCCCTTCCCCAATCACCCGCTTAGGGGCTCGCACGCACCGTACCCACCCCTCTTTAAAACCTTCTTGAGACATTGCTCACAACACCCCACCCCACCCCAAATGGACAGATATCTGATGACCTTATGCACCTCTGGCATCCCCTAAGGGACTCCGAGGGGCTGTGGACTTTGAAAACCTATGTCTTACATAAAGTTGGCGTAGCTTTCCTACCCATGGAACGAACAAGAAAGAAAAGCTGAGGGAACCACAAAGCAAAAATTAGCAAATGAAGATTGGGCACATCCCAGTGTACAACTTACACTTGTGTCATCGTCCTCACGTACAGTAAGACGACTCAGGATGTCCTGCAGGGGCTATGACAAAACTGGACACTGCACAGGGAGGAGAGAGGAAATGGAAAGATTGGGGTGGAAAAGAACATTTGAAGAGAAGGATTTGTGAGGAGGCTTTTGAAAACGGAGAGATGGAGTATGGTGGGATAGTTAGGGAAGGTGCTCCAGAGGGCGAGGGGTTAGTGACTGAAAGCCAAAAGTGATGTGGAGCAGAGGAAGCAGGGACCAAGTGGCAAGCCAGATTACAGGTTGCATGTGCAGAAACTAGGTCATTGAAGTAGGGTGGCACTAGGCGGTGGAGGGATTTGAAGGCAAACACAAGGGTCTTCAAATGCTAGCGGGCTGTCAATTAAAAGCAATTAGCACCACCTACCTGGATAGCATATTTTCCAAGCTCCTCCTTCCCCTCTTGTTTACAAGAGGAACGGGCCCCATTCCAGCGAGAATGTCACATAGCACCTGTGAAAAAGACCCATTGCACCAACCAGGCCCAAGTATTTTAACGATAAGAGGGTTGGTTCCAGTTTTTCCAAACATTCTCACAGCCCTCCAGATTATATCTGGAAACACCCAACCTTTTAAACTCCATCGCCTAGAAATTTGATGGCACCGTGCCCATTTTTCAGGCATAAAACAGGTGCCTATGCTGATTAAAAAACCTGAATATCTTTTCTATGCACATTGCTCTTTGCTTGATTTGTAGTGCAGTCATTTACTTTGTCTGTTCCTTTGCCTTTATTGCTGTAACTTCATTATGCTCCTTAAGACGTCATTTATCAAGGCTTTCATGTTTCTATATGAATTCAACTCACATTCTTAGTGTGAGAGGTTCCGTTTATTGGCTATTTTTCACTCTGCCACCTTCCATTCAGAAATGCTGGAGACTGGGAATCAATGATTTGAAAATCAATGGTGTGCCCTCTCTGGGGCATGTTTGTTTCTGTGAGAGTTGTGTAGTTTTTGATGTGATGCATGCACAAAGTTAATAACAAGTACACAGAGTAAAGCTATGATATTGTATCAGCCCCTATCCATTATATAACACAATCATTATGATAGTTCAACATAAATGAGACTCAGAAGAGTGATTTAATTAAGTCCTTTTGTGTGGAAACATGTTTTATACACATAATAACACAATTTATATTCATGTGGGATAAACATTAACCCCCCCAGTTAACCTCTGTCTTTATAGACTGCAAGTTTATGTTTCTTTAATCTTTTCTCATAGTTCATACCCTTTATACTTAGGATCAGTTTTGTTGCTCTACCCTGCATCCTCTCCAATGCTTATATAGCTTTTGGCAGCTTGATGACCAGAATTGAACACAATACTCCAAGTGTGGTCTGACCAGCACAGTGCCGAGCCAAAGACCGTTACTCTATTATCCCAGCATTCTATTTTCATCTTTAATTATTTACCACGTCGTCCACCACTGAATAAGCACACTCAAGCCTTACAGGATATCATCTCAGGGAGGACTGCTGGTGGTATCAGCGGCTAAACACTCTTTTAATACAGGAGCTCACCACTTAAAAGGGTTAATGTCTCCTCTAAAACAGCGGATAAAGGAATATCACACAAGCGTATTAAGTGTCTGGCACTAATAGAAAGAAAGGAAGACTTTGCATTTATATAGCGCCTTTCATGACCTCAGGCCATCCCAAAGTGCTTTACAGCCAATTAAGTACTTTTGAAATGTAGTCACTGTTGTAATGTAGGAAGTGCAGCAGCCAAATTGCACACAGCAAGGTCCTGCAAACAGAAATGTGATAATGACCAGATCATCTGTTTATTAGTGATGTTGATTGAGTGATAAATATTGGCCAGGAAGCCACGGAGAACTGTGCTTCTTTGAAATAGTGCCATGGGATCTTTTACGTCTACTTGAGAGAGCAGACAGGGCCTCGGTTTAATGTCTAATCTGAAAGATGGTGCCTCCAACAGTGCAGTACTCCCCTTTTGTGCTCAAGTCTCTAGATTGGGACCTGAACCCACAACCTTCTGACACAGAGGCGAGAGCGCTACCAACTGAGCCTCGGCTGACACTACCATCACCGCCCGTCATTTCCAGCCTCAAGTTACTTGAATTTTCTTCCTAAGGTAATCTGATGAAACTCCAGGATATCAATCTCCTATCACACTCTACATTATCCATCACTGGCATTTCCATAATCCCAATACCACCGCAACCACTGTGCTCCATGAAGTTATTTAATCATCTCTATCATCTTGAGAGCCAGTCTTAACCAGACATTTATCCAGCTCTTTTTAAAAGTGTTAATTGACAAACTTTTAACTGTTTTTACGATGAGTTTATTCCACATACCTATTACCCTATATAGGACAAATTAGATTCTCCAGTCTTGCTTGAGGATAGTCAATTTTGTGCTCATATCTTCTGTGCTGAGGGAGTGCTGCACTGTCGGAGGTGCCGTCTTTTGGATGAGACGTTAAACCGAGACCCCGTCTGCTCTCTCAGGTGGATGTAAAAGATCCCACGGCATGATTTTGAAGAAGAGATGGGGAGTTCTTGCCAGTGTCCTGGCCAATATTTATCCCTCAAACAACAAAACAAAAACAGTTTATCTGGTCATTTTCACATTGCTGTTTGTTGGATTTGCTGTTTCCTACATTACAACAGTGGCTACACTTCAAAAGTACTTCATTGGCTGTAAAGCACTTTGAGACATCCTGAGGTCGTGAAAGGCACTATATAAATGCAAGCCTTTCTTTCTTTCTTTCTGTTATGCACTCAAGAGTTTCACTTAAACTATCTGGTTCCATCTGCATCAACTATAACATAGCATGTTTAAGATCTGGATCATGGCCCCTCTCATTTTTTTTTCCTAGAATGAAAACAAGCCCAATTCAGATAGTTGCACTTACAAATAGACCAAGGAGGACATGAGGAGAATTTTTTTAATGCAGTGAGTTGTTATGATCTGGAAGCAGATTCAACAGTAACTTTCAAAAGGGAATTGGATAAATAATTGAAAAGGAAAAATTTGCAGGGCTATGGGGAAAGAGCAGGGGAGTGGGACTAATTGGATCGTTCTTTCAAAGACCCAGAACAGTCACGATTGGCCAAATGGCCTCCTCCTGTGCTGTAAGATTCTACGAATCTAAATAGACATTTAAATGCTATAATCATCCTCGGCACTTTTCACTGAACCATCTCCAATGCATGAATGACTTGGCAGTATTAGCAGCAAAAGTTATTTTGTGCGGCACTTCCACATCTTCGAGAAGAGGTCGTTATAACTAAAACGTTGCAATTGGTAAAGGTTTGCCATCGAGAAACAAATAACTAATCGTACGTTAATTTTTGAGGACTGTTGCTGAATTTTTTGTACAGAATAAAAAGGTAACTGGATCTGGAAGGGAATGGTATGGTGTCACAGAGCACGCCACCCATTCACTGTACCACAGAACGATATGATGTTTATACACACCATTTCGCACAAAGTGAAGTCGTAGGATCAACTTGCACCAGCACAAGGAAACACCCAGTGGAAACCAGGCACTTGCCCCAGGAAGAGAAGAAACCACAGACTGTGCCTGCACACCTGGCCAGCAAATGGTTACACGGCAACGATGGCAGTGGCCTTGGGGAAGATCTCCAGCCCATCTTCTTAGGAAAAGGAAGGCACATGATGAGGAGAAACTGCTCAAAGCGGAGAAAATCAGAATGACAATACATTAGTCCAGAACTAGGGGCCATAAATATAAGATAGTCACCAATAAATCCAATAGGGAATTCAGGAGGAATTTCTTTACCCAGAAAGTGGTTAGAATGTGGAACTTGGTACCACAAGGAGTGGTTGAGGTGAAGAACATAGATGCATTTAAGGGCAAGGTAGATAAACACATGAGGGAAAAAGAATAGAAGGTTATGCTGATGGTTAGAAAAATGAGAAGTCGCACAACACCAGGTTATAGTCCAACAGTTTTATTTGAAATTATGAGCTTTCGGAGCACTGCTCCTTCGTCAGGTACAGTGAGGGAATACAAATCGGTTACAAAGTATATATAGACAGAGAACAATGTGTCTGCTGATGGTTAGATGAAGAGGTGTGGGACGAGGCTCGTGTGGAGTATAAGCACCGGCACGGACCAGTTGTGCCGAATGGCCTGTTTCTGTGCTTCAAATTATATGTAATTAATAAATGGTGTACTGATGTATTGATTCAATTAATTTAAAGTTGTATACAGGCCAGCCACTTTGTTTGCCAGTGGGCTATAGTGATAGTTGGCAAGAGGTGAAAAAGGATAGGTTTCCACAATCACTGAGCAAAATCAAGTCAACTATCTTTTAATAAGGCTGTGATAGAATGAGTCACTAAGTTTTGCAAGGTCTCATCAGTGTAACTTGGCATTGATTTTTATTCATTTGCCCATTTCAAGCTAGCTACAGACACACACACATCTAACTGCAGTGATAAGAAAATGATTAGCAAGTGATGCTATACAGGAATGTGTGAAGAAGTGGCCCCAGCTGGGAATTTGCAACAAAACAGCCTAAGATTGGTGTGTAAAATGAACAAGGATCTACTGAAGCAATTGGAACTTTTATCATTTATGCATTTTTTGGGGGCAAATTGGTCATCAGTGCTAGGGAATGAAACACTTTCTAGTACCCACTGTCCGTATAAGCCACAGCCAGTATCTAGTTGAGTGCAACTCAGTTTAGTCAACTTGAATAATGCCAATGTGTTTTCGCTCCCCAGCCAATTTTTCCTCACTTACTGTGGGGTGGTTCATTGTTGAAGGTACCCCATAGCAATACAGCCAAAATCAGGAACTGACTGGAGTGGGGGACTCGGCAGCCTATGTCCACCACTTCATTGGTAATCCTGTGCACTTTGCTACGATTCCACAACAAGGAGCAGTTTAAAATGCTAGCAGAGTCCCATGTACATCACAGGACACCGATTTGCATTTATTAATGAGGCTCCTGCTGGAGTCTGGTAGGAGCCTCATCCACCGCCAAAACCAGCGGCGCTAAAATGGGGAAAAGGCAGGAATGGAGTGGGAAACGGAGCCCCTCCATTTTAACTGCTCCCCCGCTCCTTTCCTGGTGACTGCAGAGAGTTAACATTCCCCCTTTAATACGCATCTTGTTCACAATGATCAGCAACACACTCGGTTTCTGTTCTTAGCATCACATCAGATGAGTAAAATCTGACAGAATAAAGCAACTTCTCTAGAATGCTTAGCAGGGAGTAACCTTGACGACAATAACAAACCTGAGACATACTCTGAATAACTCAGGACTCGGTCGGGGGTGGGGCGGGGTGGTGGGGGGAGCCTTCAAGAACTACAAAGTTAGGCTGATAAGTGAAAAGTTGCAGAAAATGCAGCATGTTCTGCAATGCACACTTGCCCTTGTAGCCAGCGATTTCAGGAGCATGACTTGCCTGAAAGCTCCTCAATAAGCTCACAAAACTGATTCCTTCAAGGAGTCACCAGTCCAATTATACCTTGGTAGCATTTTGTATTACTAAGGTCCCACTACTGGCTTTATAATAGCTTGTAAGAATTGTTTTGGCATGTAGCCTGTTCTACTGACAATGAAATCTGGAATCTTTTAAATTTCCTCTGTGGAATGCTAACTGACGCATTGCCAAGCGAGAGGTCAAAAATGACATTTTCATGAGTCAAGTTTGTTTGGGAAAAATGTCCCTTTATGCAATTATTCCACACCCTTTTTGGTCAAGACTTCTTTAAATGTTCATTTTATAACTATTCAAATAGAGTCATTAACCCATAAATGGGAGGGGGAGGGGAAGGGAATTTTATTTTTGTTGGACTGCAGATTTGAGGAATTTTCCATTCAAACGGCACGTTACCTTGAGAGTCGCAGCATAGCTACTTGGTGTTCAGGATAGGAAGCCGTTAATCAGTTAATTCAGCAATTAATCAAGTTACATAACAGCACAGGAAGGAACTTTGCTTTGTTTTGGTAACCTTCTTGGAGTCAACAGCAGTGAACATTTGAACAGCAGACGCAGAGCAAAAGACAACAGCTGAACACCCATAAAAGTTGGGCCAAAAATTAATTCCAAAATGTTCTACTCAGGACCTTGTAGCTGGTCCAACACGGGTCCCACGAGTCCACTATTGTTATAAAAAGACAAGCCTTCTGGTGTTTGCTTCACCTACAGTAGCTCTCTGCTGGCAACCCTTTTTTCCAAGTCAAAAATCCAGTGAAAGATAGACAGTCAAAGCTTACAATAAAGAAATGCTCCAAGTAAAAATAAATAGGTCTAGAAATTCGTACAGGACAGTTTTCAAGCTCCTTTCTCTGTGGCACTTTTCAACAAAGAATAATATTAGGTCACGCACATAGGGTTGCCAACTCTGGTTGGGTGCATTCCTGAAGGTTTCATCACATGACCTCCCGCCTCAAACCATCCCGCCCCTACACTCCTGCCATTGGTCCATCCTCCAGGTACACTGCCTTCCCACAGCCAATTGGAAAGTGAACAGACTCTTTGTTACCCAATTGGATTCATCTTGACTGTCAGTCAAACTGCTTTTGTTCCCCATCTCCAATATTTTTACAACCAATAAATGAAAATGTTCAAAGAAAATGAAAAAATACACCATTTCTTTTAATGCCCCTATGATTTTTCCCCAGGGTTTCTCATAGCAATGACCTGGAGATTAATCTTCAATTCCTGGAGACTCCACAACAATCCTGGCGGGTTGGCAACTCTACACATCCAGGATATTTTCCATATCAAGTAGATGGATATGCAGGATGCTACTTGGGACATGGGAATGGTGGACAATTCTGGGACAATGGACCATCTTTTTTCCAGTAATAAAATTAGAAGCAGTGACTATGAAGTGCAACGACCTCAACAGACATGGCGACCAGTATGCAGGAACCTTCCCTACATCCCCAGGTCTAGCTACTTCCCAGAAATCAGGACCAACAAACTGGATCAACCCATTGCTCCCAGTGCAATCACAGACATGCCACGATGCATCAAAGCACTCCCTCCTGATAACAATCAGAATATATAGCGGCTTCATTCAACATGTGCGGGAATATACTTGAATTTTAAAAAATCGGAATGTTTTCAATCGATTACATTTTTTTTAAAAGGAGCGCTCACTTCCAGAGAGACAGGGAAAACCTAACATAGGAAAGAACACAGCCAGATTCAAATGCTCTCTGTAGTTGTGGCATGTTTCCAAGGAGCACCTTGTATTCAATGAGAATTATTTAATGGGGATCATGTTAGCCAAACTCGCTGGGCAGGAAATCCGCCTGCTTTTACTCTCCATTGAAGTCAATATTGGGCGGGGTGTAAAACCAGCGTTCCACCCAATCCCGTGGGTTTCCCGACAGGTGGATTAGGTTAAAATTGCCCCCCAATGTTTCTTTTGTCTACATAACAACAGTCACTGCATTTGAAAAGTAATCGATTGCGTGCAAAGTGCTTTGAGACATTTTGGAGAGACCTGCTAACAGGGTTCTATAAACCGCAACTCTTTCTTTTGAACTAGTATGGAGACGAGTCGGATTGAAGTGGGGAAGCAGTTGGCATTCCCTATCTGTACTTCAAACCGCTTAGTTCCATGGATGCAGAACAACGAGCTGTTGAGCATGACATTTTACGATAACTAAATGCTGGCACAATGAAGTATAATAAAGAGCAGGTGCCTCAGTAGAAGAGAATACGGTTTCATTTTTCAAGGGGTTTTAAATCAACTCTATTCAGTCCTACAACAGGAATATTTTCACCTTAACTAAGTGACTGCACATTATTCAGGCCAGTACAGGAGTACATGTTGTTCAGAACCAATTCATTAAGAGAACTTAATTCAGTGACGTTGGTTGAGTCTAACCAGCACACTGTAATCTTTTCCATTTGCTGGGATACAAATTCCTACCACGTGATCTTAATGCTGCAATCAGCTATAAAACAGAGGCCAAAGTGCAATCATGAATACTAATTCACTAAAACCATAGACGTACTTTAATTAATACTCGTGAGACATTCCGTGAAGTGGAATCCTGGGAGAGCTTTCAAAGCAGGCTTTGGAGCGCCAGCTGTTCGCATCGGTCGGGAAACAATGAAAACTAATTCTGAAGCCAGATGCAGTCCCAAAGTGACACCAGTTGTTCAGTTAGGAGCCTCAAGGTTTCTTGTGATATGCATTGCAGCAAACACACAAAGCATAGTTGTGAAGTGCAGGCCGTAGGCCTATTTTCAAGATGTTTCCCCCCCCCCCACCTTCCCCCCTCACTTTCTCCACACATCTTCCTTCACTTCTGAACGGAAAATGAAGCATTAATGGATTTTTTTTCCCATGACATTGATGTGAAGGCAACTCAGTATTGCAAAGAATTACATAGAATGCACAGCACAGAAATAGGCCATTCGGCCCAACTGGTCTACGCCGGTGTTTATGCTCCACATGCGCTGGGGGCTGGGAAATCATCATTGGCTTGTTAGTTGTTCAGGTTCAGTGCATCATATAGTATCTATCTTGTTCAGAGTGCTTTGTGCTGCAGTATTTGCTTGCATACTTAAAGTTTCGAATTATGACACAATGTGCTATTGTGCATCATTTGCAATAAATACTCCAAAGCCAATAAATCATGCAGTTTATACTGAATCCATACTGTCCAGTAAACAGCTGTGACACAGATGTGTAGGAGGCCACTTACAGAACATCTGTGGAAATACTGGCTGAGCTGGAAAAATCATTATTGTAAGATGGCAAATTATGTTAATCAGATCAAGGTTAGATGAATATAAAGCGTTTCTTATTACCTCTCTCTTCCATAGTTGCCGTCATTTAAAGTACCTCGGATTGGTCTCCTTGTGCTTTGATAATAGGACAAAATTATGATTTATTACACAGTATACAGCAGATCTTGTGGTTTCCTATGAAATTCTAAGTAGCAGTATGTTTTATGGCTTAACTTGAACTTAATTGTTATAGTGTTGTACACTTTCAGCTATTGTCTTATTTTCATCCTTCAGAATTTTTATTACATAGCATTATATAGAATTACATAGAAGATACAGCACAGAAACAGGCCATTCGGCCCAACCAGTCCATGCCGGCGTTTATGCGCCACTCGCGCCTCCTCCCATCCTTCCTCATCTAACTCAATCAGCATAACCCTCTATTCCCTTCTCCCTCAGGTGCTTATCTAGCTTCCCCTTAAATGCATCTATACTATTCGCCTCAACTACTCCCTGAGGTAGCGAGTTTTATTGTTGGGGTTTGGAGATTTCCAAAGTTTGGCTACACAGAAGTAATGATCTAAATTAACAGATATAACAACTGCTATGTCTGCACAGATTCTGACATGTTCACGGGCTAGGTTTGCACGTTGGTGATAACCATTCAGGTGGGGTACTAGAGGGGGATTGGTGCCTGTGAAACTGCAGCCCACCCCCCCCACTAGCAAAAGCCACCAACGGAAATGAGCGAAGAGGAGAAAATTGAACAAATAAAAAAAAGATATGGCAAGACGTGAATCTTACTACAAAGTCAAAGTCAAGGATTATTCTACAGCTAGAGATTCTTTGGAAAAGCACATGGAAAGCAGGCAATGCGCCTCACACGGCGGGAAAGTGGAGCTCAGGTCGAAGTTCAACCATGATCTTATTGAATGGCGGAGCAGACTCGAGGGGCCGTATGGCCTACTCCTGCTCCTAATTCTTATGTTCTTAATGTTCACAAGTTCAGTGTTTACAGAGAAGCTCCTGTGGTTTGGAGGAACAGGAGTCGAGAGGTCAAAGCAGCTTAGGCAGTAAAGAATGTAGTTCTCGTATTATTCTGTAACAAACCATTTCCTCAAGGTGAGCTGACACACATTACAAACTGCTATTAACCAGCCCTCATGACCAGCTACAGAACAAACCATATACCAGATACGTGTTATTAATTTGTATGCAGAAAGGTGATTGCAAGGTTATGGCTTCACAAGGGGTCATTTGCTACCAAAATGACAGTACTGACCAACTTTATTTATAGCAGTACAATGGATTTGCTAGTTACAACCTGACAAACAACTGCAATGTGCCTTTCTTTAATGTAATGGCAATATCTGTCTTGCCAACAAATACCCGAGAAGCTGAAGTCCTCAGTCTACTGTGTTTTCCCTATTTTGCAGAGTACAGTTAAATCCTGATAAACATAATCACTTGCAAGTGGATCAGGATTTCTATACACCAATGATTAAAGTGCCAAGTTTAAAGTATAATCAGTCATTCATTCAGCATTCCTTACCTCCCTCCTTCCTCCTACAATCTTCAGTCTTTTAAAAGCAAATCTTTGGCATCACCTACCCACTCTTTTCTGATTTAACTCCTCTTCTGTGCTAATCTTTTGAACCTTGGTGGTGTCAGCACTACAGTCCTTGGCTCTTCCAACAGTGTTAAGGAGGATTTTCCTCGGATGTTCTACTGGTTTTCTGGGTGGGTACGGGTGTGGGACCGATCCCGCCGGATCTCCATCCATTTAGAGGCCTGCATCGATCGTCTGGTGTCACTTCTGCCAGACACGGGGGCTGGAATTTTGCCGGCGCTCAGAGGGCGGGTTCGGAGGCGGGCCCGCTGTCAAAGTAGAAAAGATTGACAGCAGGTCGGGATCCCGCTGTCAACCCGCTTCCGTGTCAGTTTCCCAAGCATCGGGTCTGTCTGCGCTTTACAGACCCAACACCAAGCGGCAGGGGAGCAAATTGACGTAGTTCAGAGCTTAAAGGTACTTAAACAGCATTTTACCATGTACTTACCATTTTTCCAGCTTTTTGACAAGTTTCACGGCGCATGGGGATCACGTCAGGTAAGTAGGTTGGATTTTCAATGACTCTCCATTGCTCTGAATAGGTGACAACTGCAAAAGTGGTATAAAAGCTACCATTTCACAGCTGTTCACTTTCCAATGTTAGAAGCTGGAGCCTTCAGGATTTGGAGTACATTTTCAGCTTTATGCAGGTCGGAAGTAAACTCTCTGTCCACTGTCACCTCCTTGGAGCAACCTCTCTCACCATTATCAGATCGCTTCTGTCATCTCAACTTCACCTGCCATCTATTCCAGCAGCATCGGTGCCCTTGAAAAAATCTCACCTTGCTCCTCAGAATCCCACTACGATCAGCCCCAACACCAACATCACCAGGCACACCAGCATCAGCAACAACAACACCAACCTGCTCCACAATCACCAGATGCTGCACAGGACACAGGGCATCAGCACCCAACCACATTGTTGCCTGGGAGGCCAGGGATGGCCTCACCATGGCCAGATTTACTTCACTTGATGCTGCACACCCTGGCTGCCACATGATGCGCCAGGTTGGCATCACCCCACACCAGCACCATAAAGCATCCCTACAATGCCCAAGCCATTCCTTTCACACTCATCACCATTGCGGGGGGCAACGTTATGTCTCACCATTCACTGCAACTCACTAAGCCACTTCCAAAGGTGCACACAAATCTGTCCAAGAAGGCAAAGTGTGGAAAATAATGATTTCAATGTTTGACACCACAATAACAGAAACTTTACATGAACATTGCATAAAACACCCAAGTGCCTACCCTTGTGTGTTGTTAGTTGGTATGATTGTACAAAGATGAGGGTGAGTGTGTGGGCTGGCTAGTGAGATGGGGAAGTGATAATGTAAATAGAGAGAGAGAGGGATGGGTGGAGGTGCAAGGTAAGTTGACGTGAGTAAGGATGTGCAGGAGTAGGGTAGGCAAGGCAGAGTGATGGGGATGTGATGAGTGGCATAGCAGGATGAGGTTGAGTGTGGCTTTGCAGTAACGTTTCGTGATCTACTCAGATCATTGAAAGGTTTGTGCCACTACAGCCAGGTCCTCCTGATGACATCCCTGCTTGTGCCCTCCTGTGCAATGTGCAACCAGGCTGTGTTGATCTCCTGGGGAGGGCTCTTCCGCCCATTGGTAGGAAAGAGAACCTCCTTGTGTGCTGTGACTCCCTCCATAAGCATATGGAGGGAGTCATGGGAGAGCCTGGGTGCAGTCATGCACATTTGTGCAGTGCTTGTCAGTGTTTGCAGCACCTCAATGCTGCAGAACACTGACAGCACAACTGTCAAAATGAATGTGGACATGGCCCTTTAAGGAAACTGGCTGATGACGCGTCATCAAATGACGTCATCAGACCAGCTTCCTTTAATTAGCCGGGAGTCTCGCAGGGCGGGCTTAACAAGCCCAATCATAAGAACATAAGAAACAGGAGCAGGAGTCGGCCAATTGGCCCCTCGAGCCTGCTCCGCCATTCAATAAGATCATGGCTGATCCAATCTTGGCCTCAACACCACTTTCCCGCTCTCTCCCCATACCCCTTGACTCCCTTGTAGTTCAAATGTCTGTCAATCTCCGCCTTGAATATATTCAATGACTCCGCCTCCACAGCTCTCTGGGGTAGAGAATTCCAAAGATTCACGACCCTCTGAGAGAAGAAATTCCTCCTCATCTCCGTCTTAAATGGGCAACCCCTTATTCTGAAACTATGCCCCCTAGTTCTAGATACCCCCACTAGGGGAAACATCCTCTCAGCATCTACCCTGTCAATCCCCCTCAGAATCTTATATGTTTCAATAAGATCACCTCTCATTCTTCTAAACTCCAATGAGTATAGGCCCAACCTGCTCAACCTTTCGTCATACGTCAACCCTTTCATCCCAGGAATCAACCTGGTGAACCTTCTCTGCACTGTCTCCAATGCAAGTATATCCTTCCTTAAATATGGAGACCAAAACTGTACACAGTACTCCAGGTGCGGTCTCACCAGCGCCCTGTAAAGCTGCATCAAAACTTCCCTACTTTTATACTCCATACCCCTTGCAATAAAGGCCAACACTCCATTAGCCTTACTAATTACTTGCTGTACCTGCATGCTAGCATTTTGTGTTTCATGTACTAGGACCCCCAGATCCCTTTGTACCGCAGCATTTTGTAGTCTCACTCCATTCAAATAATAATTTGCTTTGTCATTCTTCCTTCCAAAGTGGATAACCTCACATTTTTCCACATTATACTCCATCTGCCAAATTTTTGCCCACTCACTTAACCAATCTATATGGAAAATTCTTCTCACAGAGCGGGATGGAGCCGGGAGCGGGGTCGCCACCCGCCACTTACCTAGGCCGCACTGAGCCCGCCTCGGTAGGCGAAATCACAACCTGGAGGTGCCCACCCATAAAAGGGGCTGCCGTGACCAAGTAAGTCACTTTTTCCATCATTACCCCCATAGCAATGTTAGATATGAGGAGCGCCTGTATACAACAGGTATTGATCAAAGCTGTCACACTATTAGCTGAAGAGAGTTACCAATCACACCTGTCTCTGGCATTCCTAGGATGCTTCAGTCTGAGTGTGTGCATTGTGAAGAATCTCCTCGCATACATCAGTATGATTCAGTGCAACAACTGGAATTGTCTTGCTTCAAGCTAATATTTCTAAGTTTTTTTTGTTTCTCCAAATGATTTCAAAACAAGCAACCACATAAATCCTAGAACCATTCTGAGGTAAGCGACAGACAGAAACAGAGGGCAATGGTCAAAAAATTTGTGCTTTATTTTGTGAATACAGAAAATTTGAAAACAGTGATTGTTTACATATTTATTTTTCCTCGATGTCTTTCTTCAGCTCTAATGGTATTTAAAAAAAATTTTTGTTGTTCCAAATAATTTGAAAACAAGCTGGTGGAAGAATTTTAGAACCATTATGGAGGTGAAAGGTCACAGTAAAACTATCAAGTGCTTTTTTAACTTCATAAAAGGTGCTTATTTGTTACTGAAAAGAGAGGGAGATGGATTACACTACCTATGCTTAATTTTGTTTATATTGAGAATTCAAAAACAACAATTATTTACATGTGTATTTATTTTCAAAGTGAGTATTGACACCACTGTGTCAGCAATGTGTTGGAGGCGGGGCGGGACTTATGGCAGGACTCACAGCAAACAGTATATTTACTCACCAAACAGAGTCTATTTAAACAGAGGCGCTGATTTTCTCACTGGAGGCGGGTTTCGGTTTGGGTGGGTTTGAAACCCGCCTCCACTGATAGTTTTCAAAAAATTGCGATTTTCCCCTGATTGGCCACTTGATTTCAGAGGTGTGGGATGCCCTTGGTCAATTAGTGTTTTGGGACTGAAACTCGCCTCTGTTGACATCACTTTTCCAGTCTGATTTTATGGCTTCTTGCGGCCTTGGCTCTTTCCACAGCATTTCTGCCTATGCTGCACCACCTGCAACATATTCTGAGAAACCACTATGTCCAATTCCAAGGCAAGGGCCTCCCCGAGGCTCTCGGATGAGGTGCTGCAAATGTTGTTTGAGGGGGTGACAGCTAGCAGGGAGGTATTCTTCCACTCATCTGGGAGGAAGGGGCCTGCCAAAGAAACCAAGGCTGTGTGGGTACAGCTGGCGAGGGATATAACCTCCACATCTGTGTGCAGATTGGGAGAATGTTTCTGTGTATTGATGAAATGCCATCCCTGTTGGAAAGCATTAAAATTATTTGATGCCAAAATGTTGGCGTTATGGCATTTGTTCTTTCGCCTTAGGCAGCTCCACGTTGCGGGCTCCGCCACACTTGCGTTGTCAGGTTGGTGGCCTGAGTGAAAGGAGGCCAGAGAGTCACGTCCATTGTCAATGATGTCTTAGGATGGAGCCAAGGACATGTGCCAACTTGGCCAGGATAAGTTCATCCCTTGCATCCCGGGCAGCTATGCGCTCACGTGCTGCTGCTGGTCGATACACCGGTGCTCTGATCTCCTCCTGCTCCTCCTCCTCCTCCTCCTCCTCCACCTCCTCCAGATCCTCTTCCTCCTCAGCCTGCTCCTCCTCCTCCTCCTCATCCTCATCTGACGAGGGCTGGAACTGAGCCACTTGCTCATCAGGAAGCTGCAAGCCATGATGCTGTGCGTTGTTGTGCAATGCACAGCAGACCACGACCATTTTGGAGACCCTGTATGGTGTATACTGCAGGGCTCCACCTGATCGGTCAAGGCAACGGAAGCGCATCTTCAACAACCCAATGGTTTGCTCGATGATGGACCTGGTCGAAGTATGGCTGGCGTTGTAGCGCTCTTCTGCTTCGTTAGCTGGCCTCCTGATCGGCGTCATTAGCCACTTCTTCAGGGGGTAGCCTTTGTCACCAAGGATCCATCCGTTAAGTTGGTTTGGCGGATTGAAAAGCGGAGGAACACTAGAGTGCTGCAGGATGAAAGAGTCATGGCAACTACCACGGAACTTGGCACAAACATGCAAGAACTCCTTCTTGTGGTTACACACCAGCTGTACGTTGAGGGAGTGGAAGCCCTTGCGGTTGACAAAGATAGCTGGGTTGTGATGGGGTGCCTCAAGGGCCACATGTGTGCAGTCTATGACGCCCTGCACCATTGGCAAGCCTGCCATATTTGCAAAGCCAACCGAACGGGTGGTTATACTTGCTTGATCCCTTGAGAACTGAATGTAATTGTGGGCCTTAGCAAAAAGGGCATCGGTAACCTGGGTGATGCAACTGTGGGCGGCCGACTGGGAGATGCTGCTGATGTCTGCTGATGATCCCTGGAAGGAGCCTGAGGCAAAGAAGTTGAGTGCGGTGGTGACTTTGACAGCCACTGGTAAGGGATGTCCACCCATTCCTCTGAGCACCAGGTCTTGCTGCAGCAGGCCGCAGATCACTCGGACAAGCTCTCGCAAAAGTCTCAGCCTCTTTGGCACTGCTGCTCACTCATGTTGAGGTAGCTCATCCTCTGTCTGTAAACCCTCTGTTGGGGGTATCTCCTGCGGCAAGGTGCCTCGATGCGCTGGCGCCTTCTGCCCTGTGCAGCATCAGGTGGCTGAGCAGGAGGTTGGGGCTCCTGCTGCTGTTGCTGCTGAGCTGCCTGGTTCTGCTGCTGCCGTGGATGGTCCTCATCCTCATCTGAGGTCCATGGTGAAAGTAAACGAATGGTTCCCATGCTGCTTGTAGATGCCTCCGTTGGGGAAGCGCTCATTGCAAGCGGGGAGAGGGTCTTCCAAGGAGGTCCCACAGTTGATAGATTCAAGCTGCAGCACCTCCGACTTCAGAAGGCCTTCTAAAAGTGCTCAGAGTCCTTTTAAAGCAAAGGTCTGGCACCGGCAAGTAATCCTCAATGAAATAAACGATGTATTGTTGGACCTGCAGCTGTGAGGAGACCACCCACGAATCAACCCACCAGGTTTAGCTGGCGTGGTTTAGGAGGGTCATGGAACACGCTGAAATGCTCGAAAAATCACGAGGGCCTCTCAAAATAGGCTTAGAGAGGCCCTTAATGAGCATTTAATGATCTTAACTAGTGCTATGGCCAGCTGGAATCATAGAAACATAGAAGATAGGAGCAGGAGTAGGCCATTCGGCCCCTCTAGCCTGTTCCGTCATTCAATGCGATCATGGCTGATCATCCAAATTCAGTACCCTGTCCCTGCTTTCTCACCATATCCCTTGATCCCTTTAGCATTAAGAAATATATCCAACTCCTTCTTGAATCTATTTAATGACCGTTTCCCGACCTCCAAAACTGGCACTGGCAAAATCCCGCGGAGGCGGGTTCTGAACCCGCCCTCATTGTTTCTGATTTTCCCGCCTTTCCCGCCTCCAAACCCGTCTCCTCGGACGTCAGAAAATTGCCCCCTTAGTCTCTATCAGCGACAGCAAAAAGAACTCATGACCAAAACTACAGCAAAGTCTCCCAATAAAAGCAGGATCATTTCTCCAGCAAAATGCAGTGAATGGAGGATAGATACATAATACAAATTATATGCATAAAATCAATCCCAGTCACTTACAGCAGGCGTGATTGACAGGGGAATTACCCAATCATCTCCATTCCAGCCGGGACTAGTGGTGTCACTATCGGCAACCAATTTTTTATCCACCAACTGAGAATTTATTTTCCAGGAACCAATCAAAAAGTACTTGTTTCATTGTCTCTGGGCAGAAGTGTTTAAGCTTCTTTCCAAATTCTGAGCACCCCTCCCCCATCCCAGCAACCCCTCCAACGCAACAGTGTAACCTCCGACTCATTGTGAGCAATGACACTGGAGATTATACAATAGCAAAATACTGCGGATGCTGGAAATCTGAAATAACAACAGAAAATGCTGGAAACACTCAGCAGGTCAGGCAGCATCGTGGGGAGAGAAACAAAGTTAAAGTTTCAGGTCTGTGACCCTTCGTCAGAACTGGAAAAAATTAGAGATGTAACAGGTTTTAGACAAACGGAAATCCCGTCAGAGAGAAGAGCAGAACTTCTTCAAGGTGGGCATTCCTGGAAGAGAAGTGGCAGTGAACCAAACACTAATACAATAGCAAAATACTGCGGATGCTGGAAATCTGAAATAACAACAAGAATGCCCACCTTGAAGAAGTTCTGCTCTTCTCTCCGACGGGATTTCCGTTTGTCTAAAACCTGTTACATCTCTAACTTTTTCCAGTTCTGACGAAGGGTCCCAGACCTGAAACGTTAACTCTGTTTCTCTCTCCACGGATGCTGCCTGGCCTGCTGAGTGTTTCCAGCATTTTCTGTTGTTATTACTGGAGATTATACATTCGTTTTTATATTTAAAGAAAAGTCTTTACCAAGCAGCACGCGTGTTTTGCACTACAGGTACAAAACAATCTTAATAAAATTGAGAAAGAAAGCCAGTTATTGAACTGGAGCCTAAAATTGACAAGCAGTTACAATTTTTGACTGGCAGGCCTTAACAAGTTATAAGTAGCTAACAATACTCGGATTTTCCTGCTTAGGAGAGTGACCCTATTGCCACAAATGATGTTAGCAGCTGAAAATCACAAGCGTGCTCCAGACCCAGGGCTATCCGTGAATAATGCCACAGGTAATCTATTCATTTATATGCAGCAGCTATATTTTATATATTAAATTATGCAAAAGGTAAGTGAAAAGTGTTTGTCAGATTTTACACAAGGTTTATTGCCACTCATACACCAACCAAGAATATCTGTCCTGTCTCCAATGTAAAATGATTAAAAATAAAATTGATGGTGGCATCTAGCAAGCCAACAGCTTAGAAAGGTATGTGGTAATACGTACCAGGTTGGGATGTGGACAAGTCCTGGCACTGAATGTGTGTGTGAGACAAGTAACAACAATAACAACAGCAAATTGTATTTATATAGCGCCTTTAACGTAGTAAAACGTTCCAAGGCGCTTCACAGGAGTATTATAAGACAAAAATTTGATACCGAGCCACATAAGGAGAAATTAAGGCAGATGACTAAAAGCTTGGTCAAAGAGGTAGGTTTTAAGGAGCGTCTTAAAGGAAGAAAGAGAGGTAGAAAGACGGAGAGGTTTAGGCAGGGAATTCCAGAGCTTAGGGCCTAGGCAACAGAAGGCACGGCCACCAATGGTTGAGCCAACTCAATAGACTGATCAAGACCTTCGATCCAGACCTTCAAAACATCCTACGCGCTCTCATCCCACGTAATCCCCGCGTGGGAGACTTCTACTGCCTCCCAAAGATACACAAAGCCAACACACCCGGACGTCCTATCGTATCAGGCAATGGAACCCTGTGTGAGAACCTCTCTGGATACGTCGAGGGCATTCTGAAACCCATCGTACAGGGAACCCCCAGCTTCTGTCGCGACACTACAGACTTCTTACAGAAACTCAGCACCCACGGACCAGTTGAACCAGGAACACTCCTTGCCACGATGGACGTATCGGCACTCTACACCAGTATCCCCCACGATGACGGCATCGCTGCAACAGCCTCAGTACTCAACATCAACAACAGCCAATCTCCAGACGCCATCCTACAACTCATCCGCTTCATCCTTGACCACAATGTCTTCACCTTCGACAACCATTTTTTTACCCAAACACACGGAACAGCCATGGGGACCAAATTCGCACCCCAATACGCCAACATCTTCATGCACAAGTTCGAGCAAGACTTCTTCGCTGCACAGGACCTCCAGCCAACGCTGTATACCAGATACATCGACGACATTTTCTTCCTTTGGACCCATGGCGAAGGATCACTGAAAAGACTACACGATAACATAAACATGTTCCATCCCACCATCAAACTCACCATGGACTACTCCTCAGAATCAGTCTCATTCCTGGACACACGAATCTCCATCAAAGACGGACACTTCAGCACTTCACTCTACCGCAAGCCCACGGACAACCTCACGATGCTCCACTTCTCCAGCTTCCACCCTAACCATGTTAAAGAAGCCATCCCCTATGGACAAGCCCTGCGAATACACAGGATCTGCTCAGACGAGGAGGAACGCGATGGACACCTACGGACGCTGAAAAACGCCCTCGTAAGAACGGGATATGACGCTCGACTCATCGATCGACAGTTCCGACGGGCCACAGCGAAAAATCGCATAGACCTCCTCAGAAGGCAAACACGGGACACAACCAACAGGGTACCCTACGTCGTCCAGTACTTCCCCGGAGCGGAGAAACTACGCCATGTTCTTCGCAGCCTTCAACATGTCATCGATGACGACAAACACCTCGCTAAGGCCATCCCCACGCCTCCACTACTTGCCTTCAAACAGCCGCCTAACCTCAGAAGTACCATCGTTCGCAGCAAATTACCCAGCTTTCAGGATAACAGCGACCACGACACCACACAACCCTGCCATGGCAAACTCTGCAAGACATGCCAGATCATCAACACAGATACCACCATCACACGTGAGGACACTACCCACCAGGTACATGGTACATACTCATGTGACTCGGCCAACGTTGTCTACCTCATACGTTGCAGGAAAGAATGCACCGCGGCATGGTACATCGGCGAGACCATGCAGACACTGAGACAACGTATGAACGAGCACCGCGCAACAATCGCCAGGCAGGATTGTTACCTCCCAGTCGGGGAACACTTCAGCAGTCAAGGACATTCAGCCTCGGATCTGCGGGTAAGCGTTCTCCAAGGCAACCTTAGAAACACACGACAACGCAAAATCATCGAGCAGAAACTGATAGCCAAGTTCCGCACTCATGAAGACGGTCTCAATCGGGATCTTGGGTTTATGTCACGATACATGACGTGATCCGGACTCGAGTCGTCGTTAGCTTGTTCACAGATGTGATTCCCAGTAAAAAAGTAAAAATTTTCCCAGTAAAAAAGTAAAAAAATGTTAAAGCTTTTCGTTTTACATACAGACGGCAGCTTTTGACACGTTAGAACCCCTGCGACTACACCTCATTGTCTCAGTTGTATCTTGCTATGTCTTTGATGTGGTACCTTCCTGGCTGACTTAATTAACTTTATCACACCTCGGCAGATAGTCAGGATGATTTAATTTATTGGTCTGCAATTGTAAAGTACACATGCTTTTGAGCGATTAAAATCAGGGATGCTCAAGAGGGCAGAATTAGAGGAGCGTAGATATCTCGGGGGGGTTGTGGGGCTGGAGGAGATTACAGAGATAGGGAGGGGAGAGGCCATGGAGGGATTTGAAAACAAATGATGAGAATTTTGAAATCGAGGCGTTGCTTAACTGGGAGCCAATGTAGGTCAACGAGCACAGGGGTGATGGGCGAACGGGACTTGGTGCAAGTTAGGACACGGGCAGCCGAGTTTTGGATGACCTCAAGTTTACGTAGGGTAGAATGTGGGAGGCCAGTCAAAATCCTGGAACTCCCTCCCTAACAGCAATATTGAGAAGATGGTGGTGAGCTGCAGCGGTTCAAGAAGGCGGCTCACCACCATCTTCTCAAGGGCAATTATGGATGGGCAATAAATGCTGGCCTTGCCAGCGACGCCCACATCCCATAAACGAATACATTTTTTTTTAAAAGCCAGGAGTGCGTTGGAATAGTCAAGTCTAGAGACCAAAACGGAATAAAGCCAAAACTGAGCCGTACTATGGTTAGGCTCATGTTTTGTTTAAATTAATTAATTGGTATAATGGTGGGCAGCCAAGCTTTCACTTTGCTGTGGAGTTGGAAGAGGCAACAACAAATGTAATAGTTTGGATTCTGTTTGGCTTTGATTTTTGCTTTGGGAGACGAGCCCAGAATGATGAATGTCCTTTTATTCATCAATCTTTAATGAAGGGAATTGATTGAGTCTGAATGAAGGAATACAGCTTTACTAAAGGAGCGGCATTTTTAATTTTGGGAATGGGCTACTGTAAAAGTCCGCTACAGGGCAGCCATATTGGCCTACAGAGCAGGTTGGCGCAGCAGCTGCAATGCCGTTTTCATAAAGATAGGGCTGGAAGGAGCAATTGGTTAATAGTCCTCTCCATTCAGCCTCCCCCTGTTGTGGGTAATTGCATTTCCTGGTGTTGCACTGAATTTTACAGGCTGGGATGTTGAATCCCTGAGCCCAATGAGCTGATTTTACCTGGGGTAACCGTTACTGAGCAACAGCTGGTGTGGGTCCCTGGATTAGGGAGGGAGAAACGAGCCGTGGGCCAGCTCCTGATCACTTTCCTTTGTTGGAAAGTCCATGTGTGTGTCAAGACAAGATGGGGTTCACCTGTGATGCCTTCCACAGTCAAATAGCGTGTCATCATCATTCCTCCAAGCCCACACGTGATGAATAGCCACTTGGATAAGGAGATGGAGGGAAGCTACCAGGACCCTTAGAACTTTACCCCACCAAGGACCAGCTACTTTAGGAGAGAAGTAGAGAAAAAGGGCACAAAGTTAGAAAAATAAAGTCCTGTTTGGGCAACCCCCAGTGGACATGGAACTGCCCTCAGAGGCCCCGGCCGCAGGTAGGCCCCCCTGACCCCGTCGGACATAACGGTAAGTCAGGGGGCGCTACCGAAGATCGCGGCCAGGGCACGAGCGGGGCGCTGCGCACGGCAATTAAATCATCGCGGGTGGCGCAGCGCCGCGGGGCGCTAACAGTTAGCGCTGCCGCTAACCTCCCGCTGAATTTCGCGGGAGGCGTTGGCGGCGCTGTGCCCGGGCGCTAGTTGCTTTGTGCCTCGTTAGCACCCTCCGAGTTATGTATAAACAGCAGATCAATGTAATTCACTAAAGTTCAAAAGGAATATCACATTAACTGCAAAATAGAAGAGATTATTTGGTCTGTTTAATATTTACGAAATAGTGCCTTGTACTGAAATGCATATTGTCAGGGAAATCAGTCCATTAATGCAAGCACTTCATTCGATAAAGTAAGGGCGACTGAGGTCTGATGATACCACTTGAGCAGCCAGCTTCCTTAACCTATATTTAGGTTTGTGCCATTTTGTGTTACCCCCCTTTGTATGTAGTGAAAGCTCAGACCTGTGTGGCACGCTGTGACTAGAGAATGTCGGAATTAGATATGGTTCACTAAACGCTTGGCTAAAATTATTCAAAAATATTCAGTCAGACAAAAAGCAAGAACACCCTTCAACAACAAAGAATACAGTGGATTAGGACCCGGTGCTAAGCCGATATGGTTCATTCAGCACGGCGCCTGACTGAAAGGGTTAAAGTGCTTGCCGCTTCTTAGTTGTGTTCTATCTGGCTGGCCTTCCTCCTTCTCCGAATACCTGGCATTGAAGTTTCCAACTGGGGGAGTGTGGAGTACCAAGCGGTGAAAAATGGCCATTGCAAAGTATGGCACTTCTAGCCAGCACAGAAACACAGGCGTGTGGCCATATTCCAGAACCACACACATAAATTTTCAGCCAACCCACTTACGCACATCTATGAGATCATACAGCCATAAATTTCCTTTCTCAGGTTACTGAAGGTCACGCTTTCTTAAACAAAACTTTGTTAAAAGGCAAGATCCGAGCCTCAAAATATCATTAATAACAAACGTCGGTAAATTTTGGTCTTTAACGCTCCTGGTGCGGAATCAGGAGTGTCCACTCAGAATACAGGTGCACACCCAATTTGCACACATCATGATTTTCCATCCATTAAAGCTTTAAAGACAAAAATGCATGCCATAAATTAACAGGAAGATAGAACTACTTTAATTTAAAGGGGCAACATCTTCATCAAAAAATGTTTGGCATTTAAAAAATGTTTTAATGTGAAATTATGGACACTGGGCTGGGCATCCCTATGGGCTGGAGATCTTCCCACACCCAAGAAGAACTGGGCTGAGACTGCTTCGATACATGGGCTGCGTGCAGTGAACTGTGTAATCAAGCTCCCATTCTCAGATGCATAAGCAGAGTTTGGCCTGTTTCACCAGCCTGCAGTTAAGCAATGCAAATTGAGTCATGCAAATTCTTCCAGTTCATGCACGCTACATCACACACTACTGACAGACGTGTGACCTTCTTACAGAGGCCACATTGCAGCTTTTTATCAACCAGAGAACCAGAAACAGAGGGAATAGTGAACAAGAGATTGGATAGTGTCAGCCGTGGCTCACTTGGTAGCACTACCCCCACTACCCCCACCCACCCCCCCCGGCCACCTTCTTGCCCCACCTGGGAGAATCCTCTTCAGTTGGACCGCCAGCTGATACGAGGTGAGGTGCACGGTCTGCCCCCTACTGTCCTAAAGTTGTATTCCGGGTCCTATGTGCGTTGATTTGCATTTTTAAAAAAAACCAACTTTGACAACCTCAGGACGTCCCAAAGCGCTTTACATCTAATGAAGTACTTTCGATGTGTAGTCACTGTTGTAATGTAGGAAACATGGCAGCCAATTGTGCACAGCAAGGTCCCACAAACAGCAATGTGATAATGACCAGATCAGGGCAACACGGTGGCATAGTGGTTAGCACTGTTGCCTCACAGCGCCAGGGACCCGGCTTCGAATCCGGCCACGGGTGACTGTCTGTGTGGAGTTTGCACATTCTCCCCGTGTCTGAATGGGTTTCCTCCGGGTGCTCCGGTTTCCTCCCACAGTCCAAAGATGTGCGGGTTAGGTTGATTTGGCTATGATAAATTGCCCCTTAGTATTAGGGGGGGATTAAATACGTGGGGTTACAGGATAGGGTGGGATATGTGTCGGTGCAGGCTCGATGGGCCGAAATGGCCTCTATCTGCACTGTGGGGATTCTGGGATTCTGTGATCTGTTTTTTTTAAAGAGAAGGTTGAGGGATAAATATTGGCCAGGACACTGGAGAGAACTCCCCTGCTCTTCTTCGAAATAATGCCATGGGATCTTTTACATCCACCTGAGAGGGCAGACAGGGCCTCAGTTTAATGTCTCATCTGAAAGACAGCACCTCCGACAGTGCAGCACTCCCTCAGTACTGCACTGGAATGTCAGCCTAGATTTTGTTCTCAAGTCTCTGGAGTGGGAACTTGAACCCACAACCTTCTGACTCAGAGGTGAGCGTGCTACCCACTGAGCCACGGCTGACACTTAAATGGCCCTACCAGCTGACTCAGGGGGACTCTCCGACCCCCCATGGGTAGGCCCGGGGGAGGATTGCCGTGGCCATGGAGACGGCGGGAACGGGTATTTCCCTGTGCTTTGTGGGCCAGTACTCCCGCTTCTCTGCCAGGCGCGAGGCCTCAAATTCCAGCCCGAGGAGGCAGGGAAGCAGTTAAAGAGGATCTAACAAGTCACCGAGCACAGAGCTGGCACCTTATCTGGGGGTTGTCAATATGCAAGAGAGAAAACAAACTGACATGTTGCGTCAATATTTCCATCATTGAGATGTTGTTCATGCTGGAAAACATCATCATCATAACACAAGTGAGCAACGTGCACATTGTGTATTCATTAGCAATGGGGAACGAGCTTAACAATGACAATTAACACAGAAAGAAAAAGAAAGACTTGCATTTATATAGCACTTTCCTTGACCTCAGGACATCCCAAAGTGCTTTACAGCCACTAAAGTACTTTTTAAGTACAGTCACTGTTGTAGTGTAGGAAACACAGCAGCCGCTTTGCGCACAGCAAGGTCCCACAAACAGTAATGCGATAATGACCAGCTAATCTGTTTTTAGTGACGTTAGTTGAGGGATAAATGTTAGCCAGAATACAGGATTGACATGCCCCTGTAAATCTCCCATATCTCAAGCTTTGTTACTCTTTTGCTACAAGATTGTAATAATAGCACTTATCAGAGACAAGAAACCTTTTTTAGTTAATTGCTGGTTGTCCGACAACAAGATGTAAGAATCTCACGTAAACACTTTCTAAGAAACACGTTCCCACTACCAGCATTTATGTCTACCATTTGAAAAAGGAAAGACTTGCATTTATATAGCGCCTTTCACGACCACCGGACGTCCCAAAGCGTTTTACAGCCAATGAAGTACTATTTGAAGCGTTGTCACTGCTGTAATGTAGGAAACGCGGCAGCCAATTTACGCACAGCAAGTTCCCACAAACAGCAATGTGATAACTACCAGATAATCTGTTTCAGTGATGTTGATTGAGGGATAAATATTGACCAGGACATTTGAGGACTGTAATGTAGAGACTGTAAGAAAAAACACAGACCTTTAGCGATATCATGCAAGCAGCCTAATCGCTATCTCAGCCCTCTGTAAGCAGACCTCTTATTGGGCAAGCAATGGAGCATTATTGGCTGCGACAAAAGTCAATCAAGATCCATATAGTCCTTCTGTCCTGGCTGAAAGAAGCCACATCTGGGCCGCGACTCTGGTGCGGCCGGAGCAGACAGCGGCCACATCTCCGCACCCGTCTTCATCCCGCCTCCTCCGAGTGATTTTTGCCCTGATTGGGCTTGTTAAGCCCGCCCTGCGAGGTTCCCGGCCAATTAAAAGAAAGCGGGTCTGATGACGTCATCTGATGACGCGTCATCAGCCAGTTTCCTTAAAGGGGCCATGTCCAAATTCATTTTGACAGTTGTGCTGCCAGTGTTCTACAGCATTGAGGTACTGCAAACACTGACAACCACTGCACAGAGGTGCACGGCTGCACCCAGGCTCTCCCATGCCTTCCTCCATATGCTTATGGA